>OZ007572.1:34985187-35430187 GCA_963931925.1 Onchidella celtica
AAAGCAGCTGGTAAAGCATAAAATCCTAAAATAATAACACCGTGTTTCCAAATTTGACAGTGATAGATTAGGTATGCGCGACAGTATGAAGCGTAAGTTTAATTTCTATTAAAATTGTTTTAATTTAATTTTTTTTTTCCCAAGCGATTCTACTTTTTGAAATACGAAGGCTATTTAGAAGTCTCGGAGTGTCTGGCGGGTTGTTTTTTCCTGCTTTTATTTTCTTCCCTGAATACTGTTTTGTGTGTGAGTTTTTGTTTTCAAAATGATTTGCAATACAATAATTAAAGTCAGCAGAGAATTTGTAATTTCTAGTTTTTATTTATTGTTCTAAGTGATTTTGCTTTTGAAATATGGAGTGTGTTTAGAAGTCTTATTGTCTGGTGATTTTTTATGTTCCTGCTCCTAATAAATTCATTTTCACTTTCAGAATACCGTTTTTGTCTTTGGAGATATTTTCAAAATCATTTGCAGGACAGTTACAATCAGCGACTAACTTCTGAACCAAGAGATGAGAGAGAGAGAGAAAGAGAGAGAGAGAGAGAAGACCGGTGGGAGAGGGGGGGGAGAGAGAGAGAGAAATTAAGGTATTATGGACTTAAATTCCAATTTTTTTTTTCAATTATATTCTATTCAAATCTTTGCTCTTGTTTTGACATGTTTTGCACGGACTAGCGCAGAAAAAACTATAAAGTATGTAAGCCTGAAATAGGATTTCAAATGCAAAAAAAAACCCACAACAAACCCATTAAATTGAAGACAGTCATCAATGCAGATGAGGGCATTACGTATTCAAAAAGCGGAGGGAAATGTCCTTTTTACACACACAAACCTTACGTCATTATTAAAAGAAAGAAAGAAAGAAAGAAAGAAATCCCTTGTTTCAGTTGACGTTTTAGAGCATCGAAGACGATTTAGACAACCAAAACATCTATTATATATTTCAGTAACTTGCAACCTTTGGCATGACTAACTGACCAAACTATACACTCTTCAGGCCTTAAATTTGGCAGGAAAGTGGCAATTGGGATAAGGAAGATGATGGCTATAATTAAAAGTTGTTTACTTCAAGCATGTATTTTTTAAAAATAACAGTATTTATTGCTATGTAACATCTGTATTTTTGCATGTTTGTTTCGTAATGTATAGTACCCTGCATGTCATATAAAGTAACCGTATTTAAGCGTTCAGTTTGGTGCGTAATGTTCTGGTGCGCGTGAGTTCTGAAGCAAAACTGTAGTTTATTACTTTTAGTATACTAGAGGTGGGGGGGGGGGGGGGATCACATGATTGTTTATTCTGGGCAATGCCCGGTAGCTCATCTAGTTCTAGATAATTTAGGAAGGAAAAAAAATTAGACACATTACTGTGTTGTAAGTTTAGGCTGTTTGATTAAATTCCTGAATTAAGACTCTAACAGAGGTGGTGGAAATACATAACTGCAAAATACCAACAAAGCGGTCATTGCTGCATCAATGGAATATTTATAACCCTGGCGTTGTCGTAGTGGAAAGACAAGTGAAGAAGAAAGAAGGAAGGATTCTCAACTTCATAGCAGAATGAAAGAAATTTCATGTTGTTTGTTCCATTCTCTAGCCTAGTGATTCTCAACGTGGGCAATTTTGACTGCCAGCGGGGCCGTGGATGAAGAACAAGGCGTCGAGGGGCCGAAAACGCTGAACGGGGTCGATTGGAAAGGAGGATGGGAAGGGGGGGGGGGCTGGGGGGGGGAGGCAAAAGCATGAATGGAGGACGATTTGGGGGCAAAAAGAGGGCAACCACTGACTTGTTCAACAATGAACAGAAAAGGCCTATTTTTTATAATAAAGAATGCTTTCTGTTTCATAATGAATAATCAATAATAAGGGATTGAAAAACCTAACATCAGAATCTCTGTGTGATTTGTCTGCTTGTGAAATGTATCGGTTGAGTTTGAGTAAGGATTGGTGGTGGCGGTTGTGGGGGGGGGGGGGGGGGGAGAGAAAAAAAGGGAGGGTGTGATGGAAAAACACTTGGAGCCTAAGGCCCAGCTCACATAGGAAGACACGCGAAACGAGAAACGCGAAACCCCGAAACGCGAAACACCTCACGCCACACGTCACCTCATCACATAGGCCTAGTCATGCACTCACGTAGGCCAGTTGACAAAATGGATTCCTCAGATGAAGACACATTGATTGCATTTTTTTTTGCTTTGATTTTGCTGTTTTATCGTTTAATTTCTGTCTTATAGTATGTTATGCGTGTGTATCTAAGTAATACAATGTATGTCTAGCAGAGAGAGAGGGTGAGAGAGAGAGAGAGAGAGTTGCAGATGGAGAGAACAAGACTTTCTGTAAAGCGCCTAGAGCAAATTGTTTGGATTGGGCGCTATATAAATGATCTTCATTATTATTATTATTATTAGTGTTATTGAGAAAGAGAAGAAAAAGGAGAAAACGCAGCATTTGGTGCCGTGAGCATTTTATGTTAAGGAGTACAAGAGGAGAATTTCAAATAACATTCTGCTCATTGATGGAGCGTAAGGACGAGACATTGTTCTTTAATTACTTAAGAATGTCCTACCAAACCTATAACGAACTCAAGTCACTGGTGCTGCCACGTTTACAACCTGTAGGTTGTAACTGGCGGAACCCAATATCAGCCGAAGAAAAACTAGTCTTGGCTCTCAGGTGAGTAAAAAAAAATAAAAAAATCGCTAAAATAAACCTATCATCATCATCAACAACAACAACAACAACAACTGCAACAACAGGAAGAAGAAGAAGAAGAACAACGACGCAGTAGCAGAATAATGCGCTTCACTGCAGTTGCACGGGAAACTACAAGAAACGCCTCACGAAAAGTGAACATGTTCACTTTGCCTCCTCACGTCAACACACGCGTTTCGCGTTTCTGGCGTGTCGTTACCTCCTATGTGCACGTTGCCGTTTAAATCATTGGTACCACTTTTGTTCTCACGCGTGAGGCGTTTCCTGTTTCGCGTTTCTCGTGTCGCGTGTCGTCCTATGTGAGCTGGGCCTAAGGTGGCGATTACCTGCAAAAGGTTGTGAACCATTGCTTTAGCATTAATTTTTGTTCTTGTCTCTACGTCAGAGACGTTTTGTTCTTATTCGTAAAACACTACCGGTACATATCTATTGATATTCTGCCTATGGTATTTGCTACTGAAGCTACCAGTACCACTGTTATTGACTGTAGGGTCTCTTAGCTCTAAGTCTACAACTAAATCAAGAGCGAGGACTTCAAGTACCGGTATGTTCCTTTCTGTTCTGCCCTAGGCAATGCAAAAGAATGTGAACAATAGCCGACCAACTTCTCAAGATATAAGATAAAGGGAAATAAATTTTTCATTCGAAAAGAGTCAGCTGAAAGAACAGCATAGATTCTTTTGTATTGTCTTTTCCTCTGCAGTAATAAGAGACTGCCTTGTGGTCTTTGTTTAAAAGAAAATAAAAACGGTTTTATCGGATTTACGAAAACTAGAGAACAGCACAGCATCTTTTGTATTGTCTTATATATACCCTTCAGAAATAAGAGTCTTCCTTGTTTTAGAATTACTTGGTTTTTAAAAAGGAAATGGGGTTTTTAAATAGGATCTACAAAACTGACAAAAAGATGAAACATATTTTCAAAACTGTTGCATTCTAGTAGCAGGTTCGCATTACGTCTTTGTAGGTTCCTGGGCTACAGATACTATGAGGCCCCCAGTGATAATTAATAAAAGCACGACTTTCGGATTTTAAAAATCAGTTTATTCAACTTCTACAACATAATGTCATATAAATTATTGCATATTATATCAACCAACATTTTCATGAAAATAATAGGCCTACTGCATGTATTTGTTTTAAGGAGAACGACCTGCAATAAAAATTAATGTAAAGTTTTGATTCTTATAATTTCACGTCTTGATCTCTTGTCGCAGGCCCCAGCTAGTAGATCTTTGGTTTCTCGAGGGCCTCAGCCTGTTCTTCAATGTTGTTGCCTTCTTTCTTGTTGTCTGTTACTGGTTCGTGGGCGCCAGAGATGTGAAAAAGAAGAAGGAGAAGCAGGAGAGAGGAAGGCCCTACCATTAACTACCGCCCCCACCCCGGGGGGCGGGGGCGGGACTTGTCCCTTAAAAACATATCCCCGGAGACAGAAGGTTGGAAGTTTGAAAGTGAGACAGAAGTTAGAGGGAAAACAGAATGAGAAAGAAGAAAAGGGAGTGTGCATGGAAGGAAGAGCTGAAACGGCAGGGGAAAACAGCGCAGGCCCCAGCAAGCTTTAATACGGCACTGGCTAAGAGCTTCCAGAAGACAAAAAGAAGCAAATTATAGAACTGGATCTGCCCTGCTCGTGCCAGTCATTGTCACACAAACTACAAAGACTGCAACAATTTTGTTTCCTTTCGATGCACTTCTAACCCACTGATGTGGATTTGATTGGATTTCACTATTTTTTTTAGAGAGTGGGGGAGGGGGGGGTGATTAAATGAAGTTTGTAAAGTGTTCATGTTTTTCATACACTCACAAAATTTAGTGCAGAAGTTGTGTGCCCACCTGTTCAAAAAGGTGGCCTTTAACTATTATTGTGATGGTGATCTTGGGCTTGAAACATTCCTCAACAAGATACATGGTAATTACAAATGAAAAAGGTATAAATTCTGCCACCTTTCACTCTTGGGAATTTGTTAAAATTTACATTTAACATGCACGAACTAGACCGCTAATTTTATGGATTGCAACAATTTCATGACTGTGTTATAATTACAATTTTACACAATGGCCTTTTAACAAGAAAGTGATATTTTTGTAGGACGAAGTTTATGTTTGTTTTCTTCTTCCTTTTCTTTGGAGTACTTTCCCCTGCGAAATCTTGGTTCCCACTGTCAACATTACAACAAAACTGAACAGCTAAAGATAGAAGTAAGATAATAAGCTACACAATGGTTGCTACTGACATTTCAAATTAAAAAACCCAAAGCGAACTCGACAAGTGAAATTCTGTCCATGAATAGCAGCTCTGAATCTAGTATCAAATCAAAGTAGGCCTCTAAATCTCTATGCTTCGATTCGGGATCGCTTTATGACTGGACTTGATAATCACGACGAGACAGACTGTTTGGAGAAGTATACACACCATATCTTAGGTCAAATTAAGAGTAAATAGCTCAAAGTCCAGTGATCTCAAAGAAAACCAGATCTCTCCTCTTTCAGCAGTTACCCAGCTAACATGTTAGGCTATAGTCATAGTTCCTGAAATAGTTGCCTACAGAAGATCTAGCGAAAAAAAAAGTTAGGCAGATTATGGACCATTATGTTTTGAATGCACTATATGTACCACATCAGTTTCTTAAGGCTTTGCTTTGTTAGTAATGCCAGACCCAGAATTTTAACCTAAATCCAAACCATGTCTACTTTAAATATTGAAAAGCTAATATCTGGTGAAATCAGATTCTGCAGGATGTCAGTTTCTGCAATTTTATTCATGTAACTGACCTATATAAAATTTACGGCAGAAGCTGGGTTTTCTTGCTGATATTAGCCCAGCCAGCATTCCTGTGTCAGTCTGATGTAGATCTAGATTCTAGATTTGCGTATTTCCAAAGGGTTGTTAGGATTACCTATGAGTAGGTTTAATCCTACATCAGGTCAGTGGTGGCTCGATGCTGTAACCAGCAGATCTATGTAGTAACAATTTCACTTGTTTGGGCAAAATTGAGGTCAATCCTACACATCAGACTGATAATTGATATCTGACTGATGTCTGACATAGGTTCACTGGCTGGGAATCTTTGTTGGTTCTTGTATTTTATTTTTGTGTGACATCTCACCAAAGAAGAATTTCCCAAATTTTTTTTTTGGTCTCTGCCCAATTACCTGTTTGTATATGACAATACCTTTAGTCTAAATTCATTCTCACTTTTGTTATAATTTCAAACAGCTCAAATTCAAAGACAGACCATGGGACATTGGATTGACAATAAAACCTAATCTTAATCTTGTTCTCAGTTACTTACACCCAAATAACAGATGGTGATTTACATGCAACCATATTCAGAATATGACATAGATCGTCAACCTAAGCCGGCAAAAAAAAAAAAAAGTAAACAAAAAAAAACCCAAAGTAGCCTAATTAAAACTAAAATAATAAAAATTTATTTCCTTTGTTTTTAACTTTTCATTTTCACTCAAATTCACAGGAACATGAAGAGCCAAAAGAAAAGAAAGAACGCAGCTGATCTGTTGAGATCTAAATACCATACCCTAGAGGACTTCTCTGAAGAGATGTTGTCAGAGGTAAGCTTATCCTGTGAATTATTTAATACTGCAGATTTAAATTTCTCCATTTTGCACTATCACCATTAAAATTTTTATTTTTTGCATCAATCTTCATATGTTGTATGAACACAATTTGCAGGCAAAATGGCTTTCTACATTTAAACACAAGATTCTTAAAGATCAATGTGTCAGCCCATGTCTACTTTAAATATTGAAAAGCTAATATCTGGTGAAATCAGATTCTGCAGGATGTCAGTTTCTGCAATTTTATTCATGTAACTGACCTATATAAAATTTACGACAGAAGCTGGGTTTTCTTTTACTTTTTACCAAATCAGCTTTAATAAAAGGTGTTGTCAGTGGATTAACATGGGTTGTCAGTGCTGGGGGCAAGGCAAGTAATGAGTAATGTGCTCCCTGACCCAAGGATCGTCAACACTCCCTTCATTTCTTCCATCAGTCCAGTTTCAAACCCCTTACTCCCAAGCATATGTCTTGTATTTTAAGCAAATAGTGATGTAACTAAAATAAAATGCATTTAATGGTGGTTTACTCAAATTTATTTAAAATTGCCTGGTTTTAGCCCTCGTCCCATGTTGAGTGAACTTGTCCATGTAACGTCCCGTGCGGGGATAGCCAGCAGCCAGTTAGCCGATCGTTCACGTGTTGCCGATAACCTCGGGTCAGTCGGGTCCTTGTGAACATGTGTATCGTGTTTACCTTTGGACGCAATAACAATAGTGGTGGATAAATTGTAAGGGACCCCTATGATATTTGGATAAAGAACTTGTGATGATATGCAGTAAGTTCTATTGTTAAATGGAAGGCCCATTTACATGCCATTTAACACACGTTTTATCATTTTCCCAAGACCTCTGCGCTTTTTTTTGTCCATAAGTCAGGCCATTCAGGTGAACAAATTATTTTTTAAGCCAGGCACTTAATTTACTAACCACATGTATCGTGGCATTGCCTTCTCCCTCCTCTGCTATGTAAAGCTTCCACGTACTATGATGTTAGTTTTAGCAAGAGATTTGATTTCCAGCTCGTAGAGTATACATGTACTGAAAAGCGGTCTAATCAAAGCAACACAATATCTCTCAAATTACCACATCAAATAAAGACAACGACCAACAACAAAGTCAGTCATTTTCTCCCAGTTTTCCCTTATGAAAAACCTATGGACATACGCCTTTATGCAGCATGCCGTAGTATTACATCGGAATTCATAATTACAGACAGAGAACAGTTTCTCAAATACGCACATGGCCCCTTTCCTCTCATTTCACATGTAGACGGTAACCAGCATCAAAGTAAAAGTTTCCCCAAGATTTTCCCGTTCAAACTCCAGACTGTCAGTACTATTACATGACTATGACGGATCGTTACGAATAGTTGCATCGTAATAAACGTAATCAGACGATACCATTTTGATAGACATAGTAGGGGTGACAGGATAGATAAACACACGAAAATAGTGTGGAAAAAAAAAACATGAAAAAAACTATAGTCACGGCAATCGAATAAACAAAACACGAAGAGTAGCGCTGCCATACAAAATATTGGCCCCCCGCAGGACCCGGTTTGCAGTATGTAGGCCACAGTATTGGCCTCGTGTGTTGTGCGGGGAGGCCAATATAGTGGCCTCCCGCAGGACGAGGGTTAATTTATGCAAAGATGTCAATAACAGTATTGAAATCTGTATTGAAATCTCCCTCAATTGATAGTATTGTTAGGTTATTAGTGTTTCTTGGCACATTGCAGATCTCTGATTTGTTTTGATTAATTCCAGTTTAGAGAAACTTCTTTCACATACAGTGGCAGTTGAATCAGTGACCGTTAAAAAGATTCTTTACATCACAATGCAATTGCGTGAAATTATTAATTTTTTAATTATGATTTTTTTATGCAAGATAGGGAATATTATTGCTCTATTTCAACGGGAAATCATGCTATTAATAGGAATTATGTAATTCACCGATAAGGATTACCGCTGTAATTAGCGGTGGCTGTAATTAGCGAGAAAAATACAGTAAAATATTAGATATATAGCAACATTTATTTCCTCCTTCATACTGAAAAACTGTAGAGTGTATGAACATCATGGCTATTTTTCCAATTCCTTTTAAATTCATTACTTTGTTTTCTTGTATTTGAAATTTGCTCCTGTGACCCCGCCCAGGCTGCCCCATAGGGTTTTGTAAGTTTGTCACTGCTGCGCAAACAATAATTGCAGTTATTCCAATTATTATACAGGCCCACTGAATTTGCGTAACTGTAATATTTCTGTTTAATTTCAGATATCAGTTGGCATCACTGCAAGCATAGTCATGATTGTTAAATTTTCTGTTCTCTGTCCTCAGAGGAAATCAAAATTAAAAAACTTGAATCGTCAGCAACTGGAGCTATTAATTTGTGCTCTCAGCAAGGAGATTTTTATTCTTGAGGAAGTGCTGAATTCATGTGCGTCCTGCTGTCAGAAATTGAATAATGACACTAATGTCAATTCTACTTCCAAACTCTCCGAAGAATCTATGCCAGATTCAAATGGTGATGCTATGAAGGCACTCCAGCCATCTAATTGCAAGAGAGGACAGATACGAAATAGGAAAAAGACTGGAAACAAGAATAATTCTATAAGTGAAGGTAAAAAACCTGAAGATCAGACATCATTCAGTGAGTTCTTGGAACTCGGAAATAGCAGAGGGCAAGAAGCAACACAGGGGAGAAAGTGTGATGGTGATTTGCACAACAAATGCGAATTACAGAATGCTTCTTTGAATAGCCATACTTACCATCAGTCTGTCACGGGTGGAGGTTATAAGGAAGTACATCAAGCATCTTTTATGGAGGGGATGGCCGGGACAGTGGCTGACCACAGAGTTAGAGTCAGAACAAGGAGCCAACACAAACCCAAGGTAATATTTTATAAGTGATCTTGTGTTAGAAATTAATGTCATCAGGGTCACAGGCAGATTGCCGAACTGTTTCATCATTGGAAGAGACTCTGGTAAAAGAAGGTCTGGCAATTCACAAAGACAAGAACAAAGGAGTCCTGAGGGTAGTGGACAGGCATACTAGTCAGATAGTTTACGATAAGCATGGTATGAAGTGTTTTGGGGACAAGGTGGTCTAGAGGCAAGGTGCTCGCCTCTCATGCCAAGGGTCCCGGGTTCAAAACCCGGGCTGTGCAGGCATGTTGGAAATTGGGATTTTTCTCATATTTTCGTGTCCCTGATCCTATTGGGGGGTAGGATCGAGTATCTAGTCTTCTCGGATAAGGACGAAAAATTTCGGAGGGCCCGTGTGCACGTTGCGCACGTTAAAGATACCTTGGCAGTTGGAAATCTTAAAGAGCAGGCTGTACAGGCCACTGCCCGGGCAAAATTGAAATTAAAATTAATAGATTAAAATTTAGCCATATCGCCCCCCCCCCCCCCCCCCCCCCCCCACAAAAATTTATAATTCATTATTAAATAAATATTAATAGATATTCAAATATTATTATACTTTAGAATACAAGTTGTGAACTGTTGTGAGTTGTGAACTGCGCCGAACAGGCTGCGGTTACAATTTGCTCTGAGCTCACTGAGATAGAGAGAGGTAGAGAGAGTGAGAGAGAGAGAGAGGGTGAGAGAAAGAAAGAGCGAGTGAGAGAGCTTCTGTAAAGCGCACAGAGCATTTCTAAAATGGCAATGGATATGCGCTATATAAATGCCATCCATTATTATTATTATTATTATAGGAAAGCAAGAGACTGTGACATGTGGTAATGTAGTAATGAGTTTACCCCATCAATTTACAGGAGAGATTAAAAAAAAAAACACTTCAGAGTAAGAGTTCAAAACTGTGAGACAGGCAGTTAGCACTGTAGAAAAATTATTAGGCTTGGGTCTATAATTGTCTCAATTTTGATTCAGGCAATTTGGCTTCCCACCTTTTAGGAGATTAGTTTTCTGTCTTATGGGTTCCGATTCAATTCAAACTGTGTAATCAGGCTCCAAGAAGTTGGTAATGACAAAGAATGCAAAAAATGCAATGTTAGTCATGTCGAAAGAGTGTCTACCAATTTGCTTATTAGCTTGACAATGCATTATTGTTTGACATTAAAAAGTGTAAGTAGTAAATTAAAGTTTTAATTTAGTATTTTCCAAACTTTAGTGTGCTTTTTACTGATGGTGAACTGGATCTGGAGTGAATGGAAAAATTTGAAATTGTTTCATTTCAAAAGAGACATTAAAAAATGTTTTCTTACAGAAAATTTCTAACTCTTCAGTTCACCGGTGTACCGATGACACATTACGCTGTCTATATCCCTATTCACCAATACCCCGGTGCCGAGGGCCCTGCCATTTGTTACCTGAGCTCAGGAGGCCAGGGATATGGCAGAGGGAAAAATCAGGCAGTCAGGGTTCAAAGGGTACATATCTTATACATGTAAAATATTTCAAAATCAAATTATTTTGTGAAACTTTGGGCAGGTTTTGTGGAAGTAATTTGCACATGATTAGCTTTGGATGATCTCTGTCTTTGCCATGTTTATGCAAGTTCATAATTAACAACCCATCATATATTTTAATGGTTATATATGTATTCCAGAATTCATTATGGGAGGAGACTCTGGCAAGAGAAGGCCTGGTGATTCACAAAGACAAGAACAAAGGAGGCCTGAGGGTAGTGGACATGCATACTGGTCAGATAGTTTATGATAAGCTTGATATGAAGTGTTTAGGAAAGCAAGAGACTGTGGCATATAGTAATGGAAACAAGGAATGTGGCACTGTAAATACTGTCCTGAAAGGCATAACCCAAGAGGGAAACAGCTGTGTAAGTTGTCTTTGTTACTTCTTCTATATTAATTTGCCAAAACTTTTAAAGGAGAGAGTGAGCAGAAATAAGATAAGCTAAGATAAGAGTCACTTTATCATCCCACTGGGAAATTCTCTTACACAGAGTGTTTTGAGCACATACATGGTACACACAACTTATGCATCATTACATAAACATATATCATAACTCAATAAACTCAGTAACAGGCATACATGAAGTGACATGGTAAGGAACCTTAGTGAAATATGGTGCACACATCTAGCTAAAGTGTCTTGTTCAGGCGAACTGCGGAGGGCAAAAACGATCTTCTGTATCTTTCTCTGTTTGTTTTCATGTGTATTGTTCTGTTGCTCTTGGATGATCTAGAAATTTGATGAAACAGGGGATTATACTGGTTGTATTTTTTATGCACAAAAAGATCTTAAGGATCATTTAATAGTTGTTTGCTTTCATGACACTTGCTGCAAGAATACTTGTCATGGTGAGAAAGTTAGTAAACGTGAGGTTTTTTTCAGTGAAATAATTTTCTTACCTCTGTAGTGCAGCGTCTCTGTCTTGAAGAGATAATATTTAGGGAATAGAGAGCTGAAGAAAAGATTGGGGCTAGGTCAGAATTAGAAGGATCATTTACTTTAATGAGTGTGGCTTGAAACCACTGCAGTAGAAATTAAACACCTGTGGGGGGCCATCGATAAAGTACTGACACTCATTTTTTGGTAATTCTTTTACTCCCCTCTCTCTCTCTCCGCACAAGCGTATGACCATTAGAATAGTTAGTGTGTATGAAAAGGTTTGATGCTTTAAAAGTTTGAGTGCCTTATTGCTTAGACTATTTGACTGTTTCATTATGTGCAAAGCCATGTATTTGATTTTTATACCTATTCCCCAAAAATTTTTTGTTAGAAAAGAAATAAATAAACCCAGCTTTTTTTATATTCATAACATGATTGAAAAGCATACATATGCTCCCCAGACCACCCCTGGTTTGCTTTCCACACACCGGGGTCAAACACCCTTCCCCCTTCGTGTGTACATACTTTATGGATGGTCCCTATGCAGTAAGAGCTGTTTTGAATGTCACTTTAGCATTATTAACTTTTGCACTGATAAGTTCCTCTCATCCCTGAGGAAAGCTTCTTCAACATGATACTATTCAGTTCAAAGCATGGTGATTGAAGTGGTGTGGTGGTTATTGTCATAGTTTATGTGCCGTGCCATTTGAATTGAAACGATATTTTGTTTTGCAAGCAGGATTTACTTTATGTGCACCTACATTATTTTAACCCTTTTACTTATCATGCAGATATGGCAATCACCTATAGTGGATCGACAAGAGAAGGGAAGTATAAACGAAACTTTTCATTCAGTACCTGTAGATGCTCCAGTGTCACGCCTGAGAGGTAGTAGTAAGGAACTAAAGTCTAATGATGTAAGTTCTAACGTGGTTGATGGATGGTCTCAAGATACGGCCAATGTACCATTACATGACAATTGTACAGCAGTGAAACAGTGCAGCCTTGATAACAGCAAGCCCCCAGCAATTCCTCACACTGAAGGAAGCACCTCAAATACTCAGGATGAGGTTGAATACCTTCAGTTGGATGCAGTCAAGGGGAAAAAGAGCAAATTTTCCTGCCCTGACTGTAGAAAAGAATTTCAGAGGAGCACTGATCTGAATCAGCATGCAAGAACTGCTCATCAGTGTTCTGTCTACCCATGTTTAATATGTCGGAAAGCATTTAAATACAAACACAACTTGAAAATTCATCTGAAAAATAACCATAGTCGAGAGACTGTGCTGTGCTCTTACTGCGGAAAACTAGTGCTTTGTGTCAGATTGAAAACACACATGGAAAAAGTGCATGAAAAACCATCTTATACATGTCATATTTGTCATAAAGGTTTTCTGAAGAGGGAGTGTTTGGAGGGGCATATTAATAAACATAGTAATACGAAACCATATATATGTGAATTTTGTGGTAGGAAATATGCATACTCCACAAGCTTGTCGAGTCATAAAAAGACTTGCTCCAAAGCCACAGTGCCGTCTCATCTCCTGCATCCAAAAAATCCCGAAGAAAAGGACACCATCCATGTCTGTGAAGTTTGTGGTATCAAATTTGAAGGTACCAGTGGCTTAAAGGATCACTACAATGCTAAACATGGTACCAAATTACTGTGCTGCAACTTCTGTGGCAAAAACTTTCAGTGGAGACCATCGTATAATCGGCATGTTAAAAAGTGCAGAGACAGAACTGTGGATGAGCGTAAGAAATTTCAACGCCCAGAACGTCTGAACCCAACAGGCAAGCAGTATGCGTGTATTTGTGGGAAGCAGTATCCATATAGACAGTCTTTTCGGCGTCACCAGAAAACGTGCCAACAAAAGAGAGATGTTGAGTCGTATGTTGCCACTTCTATTCCCATGGACATTCCATTTTCTGAATATCTGGGCTCCAGTTTGGAGTTATCTTCCACTCTGAACATTTAGTAAGCAATATTGTTTTCAACTTTATCATTAGTATTATGACTGTGATGAATGTTTTTACTATTGTTCTAAGTACATATCATTTATAGAAATTACTAAGGAGATTGATAGATATATATCATTCTGAGTGGGGCCACACAGCCATGACAGATATTGTGACGCTATCAGAGACGCAGCTCAGGAGCAGTAATTCAGTGGTCCTACGAGTTTTCTGGGGCCAGCGAAAAATATTATTACATGTGTGTATTATTCATAGGTGGGACTTGTCCTCCTCAGAGCTGACCTTAGTCCTGTGGAGACTTTTGTCCATCCTCAGCCAGAGCCTGAGTATAGATCTCTCACCATGTATTCATAAAAATTATATTTTGTACAAAATATGCAGGTTTACAGCTCAGTTCGGGGCTGACGAGTGGTTTCAGTGTATTTTTACCCCTGTGAAGATTTTCCAGTTCCAGCCTTTGTTGCTTTTACTACCGTTATCTCAACCTCTGTCATCATGATTGTTGCAGTTGTTATTGTTCATTTTTATTGTCCATGTCAGCGGAACACAAACATGTCAGTCATTGCATAGGAGTGGAAATAATAGCCACCAGTATTCCCTTGTGTCCACCGAAGTTAGGGGTTATCTATAATGTACATAGGCTCAGAGGTGGGAGGGGGAGGGGCATCATATGAAAATCATACACTGGGGCAAGGGTTCAAGGGAACAAACGTACGTATTTTCAATTTGGAAATTAATTTGAAAATTCGGTTTTCTGTAGATGCGCTGCATGTACATGTATTTTGACACTTTTTTTTTCAACAAAGTTGTAGGATTATAGAAAAAAAAATCAAACAGGCTGAAATATTCAAAGTTTAAGAGTTTAAGAACAACAAGGTCTTATCATGGACATTCACTGTTTTTGTGGGCATATTCTTGTACAAGGGGAGAAAGAGGGAGCTGAAGCCAAAATCTGTGGGGTTGCACCAAAACTTGAAGCAAAGTCAAAATATGACATGCACTTTATGGATAGTCGTTATACCTTTGTACTGTGAGAGATTTGTGAGAAAACTGTACATACAAATGTATTCTTTTTGGAGTGGACAAAAACATTTTAAGAAAGTTATTTCCAAAGTGAGATGGTTTTTTATATAAGAGCCCTTTTACTTTTGGTGTTGCCATACATTTCACATTGCAAAAGCTGCATACATTTCCAGCAAGAACCAGAAGTATCTAATTGAATAAAAATTTCATTCCACATGTGTCAGAGGCTTTCACTTCACCTGTTCTTTACAGTTTTGTTTCATTTTTAATTGAAATCCTCCTCCCCACCAACAGGTCGTTAGTGGGCACCCCTGGTAGGGTCTCCTTCTATCCTGTCGTTCTGTTATATCCTGTCTATCGCCTGTTGCTTTTTCCTGTGATTGTCATTATTTCGATAGGGTCTCCTTCTATCCTGTTGTTCTGTTCTATTCTGTCTATCGCGTGTTGCTTTTTCCTGTGATCGTCATCATTTCGACTTGCCTTCTCCAAACTCAGACTCAAACTCTGACTCCTCCCCATCACTAAAACAGAGACTGCTTTGAACTTTGAGTATAAAAAGTTGTTCATGAATACAAGTGTGGTCTGTTACCAACATCGAGTCAAGCCTCTTGAGCAGTCATAGGCAATGTATGGCCCGCAAAAGTTTGGCCGGCCATCAAGATTGATTGAAACTTACTTTACACAGCCGTCACTGAGCTATGAAATAATAATTATAACACACATAAGCACCCTCCCCCCACCCCCCACTCCCTAAACGAAACAAGGAACTTTATTCCAAACAGCTTGAAGCTTTGTGACAATCTGCTGTACCTTGCGGAAAGGTTGTTTTTTTTACCTTAGTCAGTTTCAGCCTGTGACCTACATGACAATAGTAAGTAGCACGTCACTGCTTTCAACAACTGAAGCTTGATGGTCCTGTAGTTTAAAAGTGTTCTTCCAAAGACACAAACTTTGAAATTACCTTATTGTCACATCGCGACTTTAGATCTTGTTCGTTCTATCTGCATTTTATGAAAAAAAAAATGGACATCTTTTAGTATGTACAAGAGGTGTACTAAACAATGCACACTTTGACACTTGTTTAAAATGCGTTGTGACACTTATCAAGCTGTTTCACAGTTCCGATTTATTCTAACTCTTTACCATTTTACTAAAGCCGCAAATGCTTAGCGTCGAATTTTTCAGTTGTGCAAAAAGTGGAGTTGGAACAAACAAGAACTAAGGTCGTGACTTACGGACATAAGAAGTGCTTGAAGCACATAATAGCTAGCAATGGGGATGAATGGAAAGAGGGGGGGGGGGTGTTGTTGCAGGAGGACACAGTTCATTGAATTGAAACTCCTGGGAGAACAAGACTACAGAAGGTCTTCAGTTGCCTTTAGGATCTTCATAAGAACATAATGGAGTGTTTGTTAAGGTTTAGCTAATATAACAAATTCATTGATGTTATTGTTATTGCGGACCGCCGTTGCTTCCTTGTATTGTGTTCCAGACAATGATGTGGATTGGCTGCTTTTGTCTCCGGTGTGATTAGGCAAGCATGAAATTGTTTGCATGGCATTATCTGACAGTTTAAAAATCGATGGAGCATTATTTTTGTTTCCTTCCCTTTTTATTTTTTCGTTCCCTCTTGTGTTTACTGGGTGTTCAACCCTCTCTTTGTTTGAAAGTCTAAGAATGGAGACACGTCGATTCACATGCAAGTAATTTTCCGCAGCTTGTATGATAAATTATGAAGGAAAACCAATGATTATTGTGTGTTTTGTTTCGTTATGTTTTCTTCCACGTTTTACCAGAGGTGTAAGATCTTTGTGTGCTTCGTCATCAGTCTGTGATTAATTAATAACGTCCATGTTAACTTACTTCTTGTTCTTGTTCTTGGACGGAGGTTGGCTTGTCAAAAATTCATTGGTTAAATTGCACCTTTTTTTTTCAAACTATGCCTTTTCCTAATCTTGTAGGTTTGTAAGTCTTTTGATTTCAGTTTTCTGCTATATTTTATGCACTTTGTTTTAACCGTTGTCTCGACTACTTAAGAAATAAACCGGTAAGCCCATTTCCGGACGTGAGGAAGCAGTCTTGATTTGTGGCTGTATTTATAAACTTTGTTGCTGCAGATGTTTGTTTGATGTTGCTGTCCCTAATTGTGTTGAGCTGCATTCTAAATTTTGTTCGTAGCAAAATCGTTTTAGATGCACGCAGCGATTATCATTCTGTTGTAGCATTAACAACAGAACTAGGAAAACCAGTCCGTCTTATAATATGTAGAATATGGTCCAAATAAATGATATAACTGCCGCGACTTCAAACGATCTGGTGACTTGATAGGGCACGGGTGTTTCATGAAAATTGCAGGCGTTTGAATTATGCAATCAGCCGCGGGGGACATTCCAGTTTTTTCAGTCGTGAAACGGTTAAAACAAACATAAGATGTTAGGACAATGCAACGCAACGCCCAGAAGTCGTCACAGCCAAACGCATCACGTTGACTGTGGCATTGTAATGGTATTCATCTGTTCGGGTATAAATGTATTATTCCTATTCCTCATCCTAGTCCTATAATGTTATCCAAATGGTACACCGAAAAGGCTCTGCAAATTATCATATATGAATTTTACTGGGAAATCTCTTCTTCATCTCCTTTACTTGTGGGGAAAACGTTCAGACCCCACAATAAAATCAGTTAATTTGCTACAGTAATACTAATAGAGGGTTTGTCAACGACGAAGATCGGGGTAGTTTTCTTGAGTAGATCTGGGTTTTCCAGTGTGCGGACACGGAAACGTCAGGAATCCATCAAGTGGTAATAAGAAAGAATTTTTCCATGAGTAAGAATGTGGCGTTTTGGCACACATGAAAACATTCTATTTTACTGTTTGAAACTAAGATGTTTGATGTTTCCGTTGCCGTTTCCTTTTCTGTACACATGAGAACACAGCTTAAGTGTGACATTTCGAACAGTGTCATCTATTTACATGTACATTTTCCTGAGTTGACGTCGCAAAGACGTCGCGTTGTCCAGGCAGGCTAATCTCCCGAGCCGCCGGAACAAAAGTTTGTCAAATTCAAGTGTCTGCTAAACCGGGCCGTGTTGGAGCACATGCTGGTTGCAAATGTTGATGGATTTGAGTGAAAGACATGAATTTATGACCATTTTGCGGAATTAACTTATCTTTGATCGTGAGATTACGGGGAGTGCTTCGGCAGGGCCAGTAAAGGAACCCGCATAGATAAACTACTTTGAGTTCACTACTATTCAGGTACACGGAGAGAAAGAGTGCGGGTGGGGGGGGGGGGTGAGAAGAGTAGAAGCAGGTTAATCCCTGACAAAGCTTGAGGAGGAAGGGGGGGGGGGGGAGGGGGTTGCTTGTACATCTAAATCTTCGTGGGTGGTTGGTGGGCGCTTCTGGTACGGTCTCCCTTTGTCCTGTCGTTCTGTTCTGCCAATCGTCTTGCTTTGACCTAGCACAATATGACCGCTATCGTGTCGACGTGCTTTCTCCAAACTCTAATTCAAAAACTCAAAATATCTAAATCTTCAAACATATCTACAGTACATACCTGACACAATACATAATTATTATATATCTTCTGTAAACGTGTAAACGCAGCTTTTTCTTCTTCTTTAATGGCATAGAAATAACTCGCCATGATTCATTCCCAAACTTCAGAATACCTGCTAAATTGAATGAGTTGAAAATTTTATAACACCATTTGCTGTTGCTGCTTCGTAACCAGAAAATACTTCCACGTGAATTTGCAAATATGTCATTGAAATCGAGTTTTCAATCAGTTTACGTGGCACATATCCTGTATTAATGCATTTTTAGAAATTAGTGTCCCCAGCTCAAATTATTTTGACCGGGGGATATCCCCGAAGAGTATGCAGAATATAGGAATTTTGATTTGGCCCACATCCAAAGTAAGATTGTCCTAAATCGAAGCTGCCAAGAACTAATTAATTCGCCTAGAAGTCAGCAGATCACCAATCCCACCTGCCACATTCAACTTCTCAGCTACTTTTAGTTTTTGTCTTAATCAATCTAAGACTAAGAGTAAGACGTAGCGCTAGCTGGCTATGACTTTGAGCTGCCGATAACGGTAGTCGATAGCTGTTTACTCATTCTATGTTGTTTTTCCTTGAAGCCTATTATTATTTGTACATGTGTATGTATTATGTGCACATAAGGTATTCTGAAGTAAACAGTCTCTATCCAGTTTTATGTCAGATGTAATAATACATAGGACGTATGGTACTGACATTTAGTCAGACAGACAAATAAACAGACAGACAGGCAAGATAGATAGATAGATAGATAGATAGATAGATAGATAGATAGATAGATAGATAGATAGACAGATAGATAGATAGATAGATAGATAGATAGATAGATAGATAGATAGATAGATAGATAGATAGATAAATAGATGGATAGATAGATAGAAGGAAGAAGACCATAGAGTGAGTAAACAGTTACCAACTACCACCACCGGAAGCTCTTGGTCATAGCCATGTTGACGCTCTTCCTCGTCAGAAGGGGATCACTACTTCAGTACTTAGTAGATCCACGTTTTCAGTTGCCTGCTATTACAGATTATTATGTTAATGGTGTGAACCAGCGGTCCTCGCCGTGGCCAGTCCGATACATCTCTGGTCTCCAATATTAAACAGACCAGCAACAACAACCATCGGAATCAGTGCCTCCCATTTAGAGTAGATAGAACACATTTCCATTTGCCTGCGTCCATCAGAGACAGCGGCGCTAATGGCCAGCAGAAAGTCTTTGGGGACGAGTGCGGTGACATACACACAGCTAGCATTGATTCAGGTCAGACAAGGCTGGCGTCTCGTCAAGCTGGGTCTAAAAATAAGCAATAAAAAACAGACAAAAAAATGCAATTTTGTGATAATGTCGAAATTCTGACATACATGAATTTTGTAAAATTTCTTTGTGATAAATGTGTCTTTTCAGCCGTGAAATTTGATCTATCTATCTATCTATCTATCTATCTATCTATCTATCTATCTATCTATCTATCTATCTATCTATCTATCTATCTATCTATCTATCTATCTATCTATCTATCTATCTATCTATCTATCTATCCATCTATCTATATATCTATCTATCTATTTATATATCTATCCATCTATCCATCCATCCATCCATCCATCTATCTATCTATCTATCTATCTATCTATCTATCTATCTATCTATCTATCTATCTATCTATCTATCTATCTATCTATCTACCCGTCTGTCGGTCTGTCTGTCCGTACCTGTCTGTCTATTTAATTTATCTTTTTATCTATCCTTTTGTCTGGTTGTCTTCACGTATTATCCATTTGACTGAAGTATGGACATCTTGCCAAAATCATTCAGTGACCACCAAACCAGAATAGCCACTCCTAGAGACAGCAGAATGATCGAGCAGCTTATGTGTTTTCATTTCATTTTCTTTTGCAGCCACTGTTATTTTCCTTCCATTGTAGCCTATATATTTCTATGAATAATTCCAGTCGGATTTGTTCGTTTTTCTACTTATACGTATCTTAAAAGAATAAAACGAAAGTTTGTTTTAAAAAACAAACAAACAAGAGGTAATTTCCAACTTGAATTTACTGGTGTATCACTAGGTGGTACATTTAATATTAACAGTGAATTTGATAAACTAGATAAGTAGACGTCACGATCTGTGTATTTATGGCAGATACATTACTAAAGAAACTCTTCTTTTTAACGAGTGAATTTTGTGTGTTGCCCTACTGTTGATTGTTGCTAAAGGTCCCAGTAACAGTTCAAGCTTCAGGGTCCCAAAAATATATGTCCACCACTGATTCATTTTGGTACCGGGCAGTAAAAAGTGATAAATCTACGTCAACCTGTATCTTTATAACTCAGATCATAAACTAAACTGCAACTGCACCTCCTTACCTTTCCACTCTGGCAGAGCCCTACTCACCACCTCGTTCTTTAAGATCAAGCGATCAGGGCCTTCTTAAGATTTTTAAATGCAAGTCAAAGAAACTAGGTGACAGAGCATTTACACACTGTGCCCCGCTCATCTGGAACTCGCTGCCAAAATCATTGCCAGAAACATCTACCGAGTCAAAATTCAAAACTGGTCTAAAAACCCACCTTTTTAAAAACCACTTTCAGTTGTGACGTCCCGACTTTCCCAATCCATTTATTTTCTCATTTCACTTTATTTTGGGTGTTTTATTGTTTAATTTCTCCCCTATAGTATGTTATTGCATGTGTGTGTCTATGCATGCAATGTATGTCTAGCAGAGAGACAGAGAGAGACAGACAGCAGGAGAGAGAGAGAGAGGGGTGAGTTGCAGATGGAAAGAACAAGACTTTCTGTAAAGCGTCTAAAGCAAGTTGTTTGGACTGGTCGCTATAAAAACGGTCTTCATTATTATTATTATTATTATCTTTTAGATCTAAAGATTTTTTTCTATTACTATTAAAATTCTGGCTGCTGCATGAAAATGAATCATCTGGCATGGAAGCTTTTCTCATTATCACAATAATAATGACAATTAGTGTGCTGTTATTACTGAATGTTAATAACTATGTTACATATATATTATGTGTACGTGTGCAACAAAACATTATCGGATATGCCACTGTAATCTATGTAATAAACCCAGATTAAAAAAAAAATATGCGATCAAATTGGATTTTTCAATATTATTTATATTTCAATAAAAATCTTATCTCTTGGCCAATTCTTAATTATTATTTCTCTTTTTTGACTTGTATCTCTATACACTCTAACATTCATGTATGTATATAACTTTAAATAATTAATAACAGAATATTCTGTTTCCGATAATGGACAGGAGGTCGGATGGGTGTATGATAAATATAAAATACATGAAAGGATAAGACACCCATTTCAGAAGCTAGGTTGATTTGACATAAAACCAGTGGTGGACGATATTTTTGGGGCCCTGAACCTTGAACTGTTATGGAGGCCCCTTCGCAATCAGCAACAATAGGGCAGCATCCAAAATTCACTCATTAAAAAGAGTTTCTTCAAGGCCCCATCTGGGATTAAGGGGCCCTGAAGCGTTAAGCTACATTAGTTTCATAGCAGGTTCGCCACTGCATATAAAACCGTATTGTAATATCCGTTACATGTCATTTTCCAAAGTTTTGCGTTTTCCATTTTGTTGAATGAACTTGAATGACGCAATCTACAGGCGCCAGTCTCTTGCAAAGTTGGTAACAGGCGCAGGGTAGATGGGAAATATAGGACCCTATTTCCAAACACTTTTTGAAGTATTTTTGAAATTTGATTTTTTTTTTAAAGTGCTAAGTACATACATTTTTTTATCTGTATTTTATTTCCATTATTCTTTTTTGATTCTCTTTTTAAAATACTAATAGTCCCCCCCCCCCCCCCCGCCGCCGCCGCTTCCCTCTCTGTTCTGACCTGGCAGTCTATGTACTGCACACAATAAGATGGAAATTAACGGAAAACAAAAATTTTGGAATTCTTTCATTCGGATCTGAAGATAGCTGAGCAAATAGGCATTAAGTTCAGGTAACCATAAAAATCTGAAAAATGGGAGCATTCATTTGACTCGTGTTTTGGATATATATGTTACCGGCACAGTATGAAATCAGGCATTCTATGGAATACCGAAAAGGAGACAGCAAAGTATGAAATATTTAATATTATACATATGTGAGTGTGCATGAGAAAACCCACAATAAGTCGCAAACATGACATTTTGAGTTCTGTACGTATAATAAAAGACAAGACATTTCTGATAAATTGAAGTCAGTGACCCCCCTAAAACAAGATTTTGAGAAAACGGCATTTAATCCTAAAAGTGGCAATAGCTAATTGACCATTAATATTGGAGTGATTGCTGTTAGGAGACCGTAGTCTAATAACTAAGCCGTTATAGAGATCATAGTGAGTAGTGTTCACTGCTCATCTACAGTTTACCCTGTAACATGCCACGGTCCCCTAAACAACAGCCAAATCAGAAATTTTTGGATCTTGTTAGGAGACCGTAGTCTAATTACAAAGCCTTTATAGAGATCATAGTGAGTAGTGTTCACAGTTCGTCTACAGTTTACCCTGTATCATGCCACGGTCCCCTAAACAACAGCCAATGTGGAAGTTTTGTGTGGGACCCATATTTTCACTTCAAAGCCGTTTTTCTCAAAATCAGCTCTGTCGACATATTGTGGGTTTTCTCATGCACACTCACATATTGCGTAGGCATTCTATAGAATGCCAAAAAGACAATCAGGCAAACCATAAAACTTGTCCACCAGTCAAAAAGAAAGAAAGAAACACTTTCTGATTGTATTTTCACTCTCATCTTTGGTAATTTCATTTCTGTTACTAATTAATGAGAACTTTATTTTCAGAACAACTGTAAAAGGGTTTTGTGTCTTTTGGTTTCATATTTCACCAGTTATGACTTAAATTTGTCCATTAAAAAAAGGATAGAAAAGAGAAGAAAAAAAACTTTTCATGATTGTAGTTTCATACTCTGCTTAAAATAGCTAATCCATCTGCAAATACCGTGTATCTTATTTATTTCATTAGAGTAAGCTGTCGTACGTTTTAGCTTCATGCTCGTATATTGCCAGATACACGTACAATTCCGTTTCATACTCTGCTTAATAATTCAACTGCAACAAGTGAATCAGTATATTATTTAATGTAATATTGGGATCTTGTACTTTTTAGTAGTTCTTGTTTGAGTTTCAACAGTTTTTTTGTTTTTTTTATTTCAATTAAGCAACAGAAAAAAACATTGCCAAGACGATCCTCGTCATTCTGTATCATGCCGAGGCAATGTATATAATGCCTAGGCATACTGTGTAACAAATCAAAATAACTGTATTTCATACTTTGCCTGATTTGTCTCGGCATTCTATAGAATGCCTGATTTTCATACTTTGTCGGTAACATACACTCGAGCCAAAAAATGTGGCAACCTTCACTAACAAGATTTGTATTTCTTTAAATCAAGAATAATTTCATTACTTTATTTTGTGAACTCTTGCCATTCAATTAAGTCATTAAGCCCCATTTTTGGGGTGGGTAAAATGAAATTGAATGTGATTTCAGACTTACATAACAATAAATTGATTCCAATGAACGTGTTTGAATTAATTGAAAAATAAAGTTGTCAGTTCTGAGCATAACCCGGGGTTGCTTAACTTTTTGGCTCGAGTAATAATATATTATATGACAACTTTATCCTTTTGTGGTGACTCTGAGATATGGGGTGGCCGTCTGAAGCAGGTGACTGTGAAAAATGACTTGGCCGTCTGAGGCAGGTGGCTGTTAAATATGGCTTGCTCATCTGAGGCAGACGTCAGTGGAAAATGGTTTGTCCATCTGAGGCGTTCAGTAGTATACCTATGATCTGAGGCAATCGTGTGCTAATGGGGGGATACGTTAGATTGCCAGTTATGGGAAAATCTCTGAAAATGTCAAAACGCTGAATTTTTCAAAATGTATGTCGGCGGCGCCCCTTTCCCCCTTTTTTCAAACCACTCCGTGCCCTTAATAGGCCTAGACGCCACAGATCACACAAAGGAACTGGTTCTCGCTTAGGGGGGAAGTTTTACGTACATGTTAGACGACACGGAGTTCATAACGGAACCTTCCAGTCGCTTTGAGGCGTTTCTTAATATATTAATGTGTAGTTCTGCCGGAAATTTCCCAAGGGAAGGAGATAATTAAAAATACACCGGTTTCGTCCAAAATTTTGAATGCGAGATTTTCAAGGGCTTACCGGCCAGTGATTGAAGCGAAGAATTGTTTTATGAGATGGGAGGATGTCATGATATATTAATGTCTGATTGTATAAATGAGTGCGTTTTTGTTCGTTAAATTATTAAGAGTTGTAGGATGTGGCGGCTTTGTCGTGGCCAGCCTACGTTTTCCGACATCCGTTCTTTTTCGTGACGATTCTCGGGAGACGCTGGCCTGAAAGAATGTTTAGTTGTTGGTGTTGTTTTGTTATGTTGTTGTCGTCGATGTTGTTGTTGTTGTCGTCGATGTCGTCGATGTTGTTGTTGTTGTAGTTATCGATTATTCTCCAGTTCACGTCCCTGTTGTATTGTTGCTGTCGTCACATAGGTCGTTGTTGTTGATTTTTTAAATAGATTATTCCAGTATTCTTGTTGGTGTTGTTGATATCGTCGTCGATGTTGTTGCTACATGTATTATTGTTACTGATTACTCTGTAGTTTTGTCGTACTGTTACCTTCGCCGTCGATGTTTTATTGATTGTTCTAAAATTGTTGTTGTGCTATTGTTGACGTCGTTGATTTTGTTGTTGTTGTTATTGATTATTCTTTTGTTGCTATAGTACTGTGTTGTTATAGTCGTCGACGTCGTTTTTTTTTTTTATTGAATATTCTATTGCTGTCGTCGTCGATGTTGTCATTGGTCATTCTATAGTGATAGTTGTTGTTGTTGTTGATGTGGTTGTTTCTGCATCTGTCGTTGCTGCTGTTTTTGCCTCGTATGTTTGTTGTTGTGTGGTTTTTGTTGTTGTTAAAGTTGCAATTGCCACTGTCGTACTTATTGTTGTAGTTGATGGTGCGGCGGCTGTAGGTAGCTCTTGTTACTACTGTACTAATGTAAGTTACTGTCGTTATTCTTGCAATTGCTATTTTTTATTGTTGTTCCTGATGTGCTGTTGTCGCAGCAGCTGCTCTTGCTTCTACTGTAGTTTTTGATGTAGCAGCAGCCACTGTTGTAATTACTGTTCTGATTAATGTTGTAGTAGTTATTGTAATTGCTGTTGCGATGAATATTGCAGCAGTTGTTGTAGTTACTATTGTGATGAATGTTGCAACAGTAGTTGTAGTTCTTCTTGTGGTTATAGTTACTTCTGTGATCAATGTTGCCATAGTTATGGTCGTTAATGTTGTGATTAATGTTGCAACAGTTGTTACTACTGCTGTGATTATTGCTGCAAAGGATATTATCGTTACTGTTATGATTAATGTTGCCGCCACTGTTGCATTTACTGTTGTGATTAATTTTGCAAAAGAACCGGTAGTTGCAGTTACTTTTGTGACTAATGTTGTTGTATTTATTGTTGTGATTAATGTTACCATGGTTATGGTTGTTATTGTTATGATTAACATTGCAACAGTTGTTGTGGTTGATGTTGCAATGGGTATTGCTGTTACTCTTGTGATCAGTTTTGCAATAACTGTTGTACTTACTTTTGTGATCAATGTTGCAACAGTTGTTGTGTTTGTTATTCTTAGTGCTCGCTGGTGTTGCTGTTGTTGTTGCTTCGGCTCTGGAGGTAATGGAATATTGGCGACCTTTGTTTAACATTATCGTGTTCAGAATTCGTACAAGACCCCATTGCTTTGGTTTCCTAAGATTGCGCGTGTCTGTTAAAATAACAGAACACCCAGCCTATTTACGAAGCAGTGAGATCAAACCTTTGACATTACTGTTGCTTTTGTTGTTGTTGTCGTTGCTCATAATGGTGTTGATGGTGCTGATGAAGTTTCCATGAATTAAATACACCTAACGGGGAAACACTGATCGTTAAATGAACAACTGCAAATTATAATAATTATGTCAATTAACTGGTGATTTACATTAAACAGTTCAAAATAACAAAGTGTGAAATTCGTGGGTAGATGATCCAGTCAGTGCAAAATCACAGTGGGACAATTGCTGTCCATATCAGAGACGTTGGCTACATACTGACACACACTGTTCTTGCCGACGATAGAATGCTGGGCCTAGTGGAAATAATAGAGGACAACATGATGGGCCTGGCCAAATCGAGTTGGGCTGGGCTGATCCGGGCCAATTTTGGTGAAATTGAAAACATACGGTAAGGCAGACATCAACATCTGTCCTACCGTCCCTTTAGAAAGACAAGGTTCTATCTCCACGTTTTGGCTGAGCTGAGTTACACACTACACACTACTTCTACAGGCCTTCTCCATTGTGTGTCAAAGTATCAAGCAGATTCGCTGTGTAATTTGTAAGTATTACTAAAAAGCAAAAAACTAAAATTGTATCTCTAAAAGCTATGAAAGCATGAAAATTTAATCATCAATTTCTCAAAAGCTGACGGGAGGGAATTAGAACCTTGTCATTCTAAGGGGACAATACTGAATTTCTCAAAAGTTGATGGGAGGGAATTGGAACTCTGCCACTCTAAGGGGACAGTCAACAAATTCTCAAAATTGATGGGAGAGGATTAGAACCTTGTCATTCTTAAGGGATGATCTTCCTCAACACTTTGGAAATTTACCAAGTGAGCTCCGCCATTGCCCAGCAGTTTTGTGGCGGGATCTGGGAGGTGTGGTCAAAGGCACGAGTGTTCCGCCGGCTCAGAATTCTTTGCCGAGCGCGATGCACGTTTCTGTTTGGGGCGGGCGCTGTTTTACTACGTGCTACTCTATCATTGGCTGTCAATTTTATGCCAGGATCGACCATTACTGTGACGTGTTTCTGGACGGGTGGAACCTTGCCGTCATACAACTTGCTGGCTCCGTTGGCATTCTGACGTACGTTGTCACCCGAATTCCCCCTTGCAGTGCCTGGGGACCGGAAGGGCGCGGCCAGGTGCCGTGCTGTGTGAGGCGCGTGCAGTTGATGGATGTTGCCGTGGCTACCGCTGACGATGTGGGCGTGGCTAAAATGATGATGGTGGTGGTGGTGGTGATGATGGTGTCGTGGTTGAGAAGACGAGCGTGAACGGGCTTGTGAAAGTCGAACTGGCTCTTCTCCGTTCACGAAGATTATTGGGACATGTTCGTCCGTGGACGCTTTTGAAGGCGGTCTGTCCATTGTAGATAAACCATTGGCATTGAGCACAGGAAGACCCTGCACAAGACGGTCAATTTTCCTTCTTTGCTCATGATAGTGACTGTAAGCAAACTTTACCATAGGAAAAGTACTATCTCCGCCACCTTGACCGTTTAGGCCAACATCTTTAGAATTCACATATCCGTTTCTGGGCGAAAGTGCCTCAGATGCTTTCTTCAAAGCAAGATCTACTTTACTATTTAGACCACTAGGGGTATTCTGATTCCTCCCACTGGGGGTACCCGATTGCCCGTTATTATTGGGTAGGTTCTCCCCGTTTTCGTTGGTGTTTTCTGCATGGTTGAGTGTGTCCTCTACCACGTGACCGATGACGGAGCGACAAATGGTGCCATTTCTCAAGTAGAGCGCCACCTCCTCACACCATTTCTCGATTCTCTTCCGCTTGTAGGACGTCATATTTGACATTATTTAGACATGGTCTTGAATGGTGATGTGGGATGACGAATTCTGGTTGTTGTAGTTGTGTTGGTCTTTATTTATTTGTTGTCAGACGCCACTTGGTTGTGATCAGTAGAACCTGGTGGGAGAAAATAAAACAAGTTCTTTGTATAACAACGATAAGATGATTGCGTTGTTGTTGTTGTGGTGGTGATGGTGGTGGTGTAGTAGTAGAGGTAATGGTAGGAGTAATAGTATTGTAACAGTTGTAGTTTTACTAGTTTTAGAGGCAGTGGTAATAGTGGTAGTAGTAGTAGCAGATTTACCATAGAAGTTTTAGTAGCAATAGTAATAGTTAGTATAGTAGTAGGAACAGCAGTCATCGTCCTGGTAGTTTTACCACAGTAGTTTTAGTGGTAATCTTGATACACGTAGTTGTCATTGTTGTTGTTGTTCTTGGGGGTGTATTGAAGTGACTACAGAAAGATAATTATTAAGAAAACTCCACAATGCGGGCGTATAGTACTCATACTGTATTTTCAATTTTGACGTAAGACTACAGAGGTATCTGTAAAGAGATAATCTGGCTCATTAGAATCTATCTATCTATCTATCTATCTATCTATCTATCTATCTATCTATCTATCTATCTATCTATCTATCTATCTATCTATCTATCTATCTATCTATCTATCTATCTATCTATCTATCTATCTATCTATCTATCTATCTATCCATCCATCCATCCATCCATCCATCCATCCATCCATCCATCCATCCATCCATCCATCTATCTATCTATCTATCTATCTATCTATCTATCTATCTATCTATCTATCTATCTATCTATCTATCTATCTATTTGTCCGTCTATCTATTTGTCCGTCTATCTATCTATCTATCTATCTATCTATCTATCTATCTATCTATCTATCTATCTATCTATCTATCTATCTATCTATCTATCTATCTATCTATCTATCTATCTATCTATCTATCTGTCTATCTATCTATCTATCTATCTATCTTTCTATCTATCTATCTATCTATCTATCTATCTATCTATCTATCTATCTATCTGTCTGTCTGTCTGTCTGCGTGTGATTCTGACTGTGTTTTGACGATCTTTCTATTTACAAATTCATTCCCTTGTTTATCTCTCACCCTACCTCCTAACTCACCAATCCCACTAAATTAATACTAGGGTGTTTTTCTCTCAGAAGACAAAAACTGATTTGTAAAGGTGATAATGTTGATTGCCATAGAGACCAAGGACAGCAGACTGTCTCAATAATTTAACATAGGGGCCATACTGAAACCTAGTACAGTATAGATAAATAAAACAAAGCCCGATTGCTATCGTTCTGTAGTGCTCACAGAGTAATTGCTTTCAGACACAGAGAAAGTGGGCGGAGGGGAAGAGAAACAGAGGGAAAAAAAGAGAGACATAGAGGGAGGGAGAGAGAGAAGAGAGAAAACGGGAACGGGAGAAGACAGAAGGAATGAGAAAGACAGAAAGAGCATGGCAGATTAGAGAAAGATTGATAGTGATGGAGTGGTAGACGAAAATAGAAAACGGGGAGAAGGGATGGAAAGAAGAGCGAAGATGTAATCGTTTTACTACTAACAATAGTCTGAATGGTCAGCTGGAAAGGGAGGTACATACTCATGAAAAGATTTCGACAGAAATAGTTCTGAACACTTTATTATACTAGTGCTGCTTGGGATTGATAGAGTAACCAAATTTTTCCAGGAAAGATAATAAAGTGAATGTGGTACGATGGTCATTAATTCATTTTGTCTGTAAGACACGCTTCATAGTCACAAGAGTCGAGGCTGCCTGTTATGAATGATCTCACATTAAGACCAGCTAAAGGCGCAGGCAGTCATGGAGAGCTCTATGGATTGTTGTAGTAGTTTTTGTTACTTTCAGCATAAAATGCAAAATAATTATTACCAACCGGCTTAGCATTTGAGTTTGAATTTGGGTTTTACGGCGCGTCGGCACGATAACGGCCACTTTCCACCCATCACGGTCTAATTGGGTAGGCCCACAGACTGTTGATTTATTAGTCTGTGGGTAGGCCCTACTTTATTTGTGTTTCATATTCAGAGCTTCTAAATTTCACAAACAGAATTCAATAGTTTTGCATAAATTTTATCACACTGGTAAACTTCTCAAAGCTGCTTTGTATGGATCTTCGTACTCACACAGCAATTTGGAAATTGCCAAGTACCGGCTTTTTTTGTTGTCCTTGTTGTTTTGTTTCGGGACAGAGCCGGAGATTGTTGTCTTAGGTATCGATCTGCACCAAGCCCGCGACTCTGACTTTAAAAAAAAAAATATTTTGTAGTCAAATTACACGATTCATGGATAACCTATGTGTTTTCGAATACTGTTTATGCATAAACAATACCAGAAGACTTTTTGAAATGGACCATGACCAACTTATCGAAATAAACAATAAGTCTTGGAACAAAAGTGTACTTAAATAAAGGGGGTTTTGGCTTATAGAAAACGTGGAGTGTTTTGCCCACGACAGCAGAAATTTAGATGAGTTTTATCACATTTATTTCCGTTGTTGCAAATACGTGTCCACTGTTCCTCTCACTTTCGTTATCATTTCTGTTGTTATAAATACGTGTCCACTATTCCTCTCACTTTAGTTATTAATTACCAACCAGCACTATATATCAAATCACCGCTGCCACCACTTTAATCACTTAGCTTTTTGTTTTCTGCAGTACTATATACTTGTATTCAGTCCTGTGTGTCCACCCTCATCTGTTACAACAGTGAATTTCTGGCTCATTCCATGATACTTGTATACCACCAATTCAGATAAATTCAGGGTCGTTTTTATAATATGTGAGTGGATCTGGTGAAATTTGGCTTGAGGTGAAATGTTTGCACCTCTTTAAAAAAATCAAAATAAAATATTTCCAAGTCGATTTCAAGCAAAATACTTTAACTGAATGTAGAAAAATGGCTAATCTTTTAATTTATAAACAAATCTCGGTTTCCATAGAAAATGTTCTCCTCTTTCGAGGGGTTTTCTCAGAATCTGGTCTTTCACCTTGGACCCAATCTTGCCAGATCCACTTACATAATTATAATTATACTTTTGACATAACGTAAGACTAAAGTGAATTAGCAAAAACGGCATTTTATTTTGTCATGTGTTCTTCCACATATAAATTTTGTTTCGTTTTGTTTTGATTTTGTTGCATCTATGATTTTTTTTTTCTTTTTTCCATATCCATGACAATGATACAGTTTTGCCCTCTTGATAATGAATCTTCTGATTACCGTATATCTTTCGCGGCTCAAATGTGATAAAAAGAAGGGAAAGTTGTATTTTGTAAAAGCTCTTGGCTGGTCACAAACATCAAGAAACTTTTACATCATATTTTGAGAGGAAAAATGAACTCTGAAAAAAAAAAATAATCTAAAAATCTATTCTATGACCCATCAACTTTTCCATGTTTTAAAAATTTTTTATATGCAACCTTCATAGTAGCAGTCTATAACCCCTGCCAGATCTCGCTTGCATTATAAGAAAGTGTTATAAGGGTGACAAGAAAATGTGGAGCCCTGTATCAGTGAGAATCGATTTAGGTTTTACAAATTGTTATCTATGCTGGGTTGCGTTGCAATTTCTTTCGTACTGTCATCGAAAACTAACTTCGTTGTATTCATCATATGGAGCATAATGTATATTCCACCAGGGGCGCTGGATATGGAGAGAGGCAAGGTACTTCGTTCGCATTTCAAGTGTCAAACTTAATCTTTTTTTTTTTAAAATTATATCAAACACTCTGGAATTCAGAAAACAGCATAAATGTGTTGAAAAATCTTTATATAGAACTGGCAAAGAATCTGGTCCGTATTTCTTTCTTACTTAATTATTAAGAGGGGCCGAATACTTTATTAATGCCCTCGTTCAACTTACTTGGTGACGTTTCTTCTTCCTTTAAGGAATAATTATAATATATTGATGGTTCATTATTCTTTCATTTGAGTCTCCAAATAAGTACATAAATAAATAAATACAGAAATATATAGCCTAAATAAAAAATGTTGGTCATTATCATTTCATTTGCCAGAAAAAATAGACAAAGCAAGATAAAGAAAGAAAGAAAGAAAAAGAATGAAAGAAGTAAAGAAAAAAAGAAAGGAAGAAAGAAACAGAAAGAAAGAAAAAAATGAACAAAATAAAGAAAATCCAAGAAAGAGAGAAAGAAAAAAAAAGAGAGAAAAACAAAGAAGGACAGAAAGAAAGAAATTCTAAAATGGATATGGTCGTTGTGAACGTAAAGGCAAACGGTAAACATTTTATTCTCTTCGATGTCTTGCTCGCCCATTAGTAGATTTCCTCCTTAATTTTCGTGGAATGACCTGAAGTCGATCACTCCCTCACACACAAACCTATTCGAAATCAGTACTCTTATGCTCGTGGCAGGAACTCAGAATTTGCCAACCCAACCCACCTTTCTGTCCCTGAGCCCATGTCATGTATTATTGAATTATTCTATGGTCTCCATTGTGAACACTACCGCGGCTTAAGTGAACAAATGCCTGCTCTCCATGGCCAAAAGTGTTATTGTGCTGATTTTGAGTGACCTAATCCGTTCTTCCAGCTCGGGTGACTAGGGGTCAGCATAAGCTGTTATCTGAAACGGCTTTGTAAGGTAGTGTTCACATTGATCTCTTTTCAGCACTGAATTTTTTTCCAGTGAAATGTATAGTCAGAACCTATCTATCTATCTCTCTATCTGTCTATCTATCTGTCTATCTGTCTGTCTCTCTATCTGTCTATCTGTCTGTCTATCTGTCTCTCTATCTGTCTGTCTCTCTATCTGTCTCTCTATCTGTCTCTCTGTCTATCTGTCTCTCTATCTGTCTCTCTATCTCTCTGTCTATCTGTCTCTCTATCTGTCTCTCTATCTGTCTCTCTATCTGTCTCTCTCTCTGTCTGTCTCTCTATCTGTCTCTCTCTCTATCTGTCTGTCTATCTGTCTGTCTATCTGTCTCTCTATCTGTCTCTCTATCTGTCTCTCTGTCTCTCTATCTGTCTCTCTATCTGTCTCTCTCTCTCTCTCTCTGTCTGTCTGTCTGTCTGTCTGTCTGTCTCTCTCTCTGTCTGTCTGTCTGTCTGTCTGTCTCTCTCTCTGTCTGTCTGTCTGTCTGTCTGTCTGTCTGTCTGTCTGTCTGTCTGTCTGTCTGTCTGTCTGTCTGTCTCTCTCTCTGTCTGTCTGTCTGTCTGTCTGTCTCTCTCTCTGTCTGTCTGTCTGTCTGTCTGTCTGTCTGTCTCTCTCTCTGTCTGTCTGTCTGTCTGTCTGTCTGTCTCTCTCTGTCTGTCTGTCTGTCTGTCTGTCTGTCTCTCTCTGTCTGTCTGTCTGTCTGTCTGTCTGTCTGTCTCTCTCTGTCTGTCTGTCTGTCTGTCTGTCTCTCTCTCTGTCTGTCTGTCTGTCTGTCTGTCTGTCTGTCTGTCTGTCTGTCTGTCTGTCTGTCTGTCTGTCTGTCTGTCTCTCTCTCTGTCTGTCTGTCTACAGGAGAAGAACGAATGTCTCCATCCTGTATGTTATGTCAGTAGGAAGTTATTGCAGAGAGAAAGAAAGTATTCTGTGATAGAGCGTGAGTGTCTTGCCATTGTCTGGTCCGTCCAGAAACTAGGACGTTATCTCATGGGACGAGAATTTTGTATCCAGACAGACCACAAGCCACTGACATTTTTGTCGAAGAATCGTTCGTCCAGCCCACGCTTGTCTAGATGGGCATTGGCTTTGCAGCCGTACACCGTCGTTATTCAACCAATTCCAGGAACCAGCAATCATATCGCCGACTACCTTAGTCGAGCCTAGGCGAAGAGTTCAGGAGCTTATACATCGGAGGACAGGAACATTGACAGGATCTGTGTGAATAAGTCGACTTTAAAATATTGACATTATAAATATGATATGAAGAATGGTTGATAGGTTGATTGGTTTTCGATTCTGTATTATTAAGTTTAGTTAGCTATTGATGATGTGATACATATATGCATAATGCATGGCATATTGATCCCCATATTTTCCCCTGATCCCGGTATTTTATGTGCTGGGGGCATTGGTAGGTCATTTTTAATGTGGGTATTGCTCAGGCTCACTCGTTGACAGTCATCTTGATGCGATTTGAAATTAATTGCATTAATTTTTTTGGGGTGGGGGATGATGTCACGAGTGGAGTGAGCGATAGTTAATAATTACGGGGGGAGAGGAGAGTAAAATTAACCCATGGAGACAAGTGAGAAAGTCGTGCATGTCATGAGTGGGGGGGTCTGAAGGAGGCGAAAGCGCGGTATTACTATCACTGCAAGTTAGAAGGTCCTAGGGATCGGACCTGTGAATAAAAGCCCATCGGGCGGACATAAAAAGGAAGCAGTCGAGAAGACTAGTGAGAGTCTTTCCAGTTATGACTGGTATGTAGAATGTTGATTGATTATTATGATTGATGTATTATATTATATTCGTCTATTACCATGATGTGAATAGGTATATGTGAGGAATGTGGAAGTCCTTGATATTGGATATAGCAATGTGCGCCATGAGCGATAGATGAAAGTGAGTTCATGGATTTGCAGCGCGAGTGAGTAGTGTGTACTCCGATGGAAGTGTGTTACCGTAAGATGTGTGGTGAGTGAAAGGTGAACTAGTGTGTGGACGTTTCATGGGTTGTAAGGAGAGGTGGAGTGAATAGAAATGGTAGGGTATTATACCAATGTAATGTTATTCTTGTAGGTGTCGGGGACGGGCCGCAGAGCCACCTCGATGAGCACAGGAGATAGGCCAGCATAGGGCCGGAGGCCACACATAGGCCAGAAGTGAGGCTGTCAGTGCAGGACAGCAGGGGCACATAAAGTCGTGGCAGTCAGGCCACGGACAGGGACGTAGATATGAGAGTGAATGAGAGACTATATTGTTGCCATGTTGATAGGCTAGTGAACTGATACTATGTTGTTGCCATGTTGATGGCTATGGAAATAATAACGTGTTATTGCCCTGCTGAGGTGCTAGGGGAGTGATAAGGGGTATGATAATAGGGAGGGGATATTGAGAGACTGCGGTGCCAGTGAACCATTAATGTACTATTAAGACCCTGAGGGGAGAGGCTGAGGCCGAAGTGCCTTTAGGAGTAACTACCGGATTGTGGATCCGAGGGAGCGTGTGTGTGAGAATAAGGCCGTTGTACGGCAGTCATTTCAATAATATAATATATGTAATTGCGCTATTATATGTACAATTATGTTTAATAAATGTGTGAGTCTGATGGGCTGTTTTGTTAAGTGTTAAACTTGTTGTTCGTGATTGTCGTCCTGTCATAAACTATTACATCTCCCAGTCTGGGATTTGTGACACTGACTGTCTGTCTGTCTGTCTGTCTGTCTGTCTGTCTGTCTGTCTGTCTGTCTGTCTGTCTGTCTGTCTGTCTGTCTGTCTGTCTGTCTGTCTGTCTGTCTGTCTGTCTGTCTGTCTGTCTGTCTGTCTGTCTGTCTGTCTGTCTGTCTGTCTGTCTGTCTGTCTGTCTGTCTGTCTGTCTGTCTGTCTGTCTGTCTGTCTGTCTGTCTGTCTGTCTGTCTGTCTGTCTGTCTGTCTGTCTGTCTGTCTGTCTGTCTGTCTGTCTGTCTGTCTGTCTGTCTGTCTGTCTGTCTGTCTGTCTGTCTGTCTGTCTGTCTGTCTGTCTGTCTGTCTGTCTGTCTGTCTGTCTGTCTGTCTGTCTGTCTGTCTGTCTGTCTGTCTGTCTGTCTGTCTGTCTGTCTGTCTGTCTGTCTGTCTGTCTGTCTGTCTGTCTGTCTGTCTGTCTGCCTGCCTGCCTGCCTGCCTGCCTGCCTGCCTGCCTGCCTGCCTGCCTGCCTGCCTGTCTGTCTGTCTGTCTGTCTGTCTGTCTGTCTGTCTGTCTGTCTGTCTGTCTGTCTGGCTGTCTGTCTGGCTGTCTGGCTGTCTGGCTGGCTGGCTGGCTGGCTGGCTGGCTGGCTGGCTGGCTGGCTGGCTGGCTGGCTGGCTGGCTGGCTGGCTGGCTGGCTGGCTGGCTGGCTGGCTCACCTTCCACTCACCACACATCTTACGGTAACACACTTCCATCGGAGTACACACTACTCACTCGCGCTACAAATCCATGAACTCACTTTCATCTATCGCTCATGGCGCCCATTGCTATATCCAATATCAAGGACTTCCACATTCCTCACATATACTTATTCACATCATGGTAATAGACGAATATAATATAATACATCAATCATAATAATCAATCAACGTTCTACATACCAGTCATAACTGGAAAGACTCTCACTAGTCTTCTCGACTGCTTCCCTTTATGTCCGCCCGATGGGCTTTTATTCACAGGTCCGATCCCTAGGACCTAACTTGCAGTGATAGTTATACAGCGCTTTCGCCTCCTTCAGACCCCCCACTCATGACATGCACGACTTTTCTTCCCTGTCTCCGTGCGTTAATTTTACTCTCCTCCTTTCCCCCCGTAATTATTAACTATCGCTCACTCCACTCGTGACATCATCCCCCACCCCAAAAAAATTAATGCAATTAATTTCAAATCGCATCAAGATGACTGTCAACGAGTGAGCCTGAGCAATACCTACATTAAAAATGACCTACCAGTTCCCCTAGTATATAGAATACCGAAATCAGGGGAAAATATGGGGATCAATATGGCCTGCAATATGCATATATGTGTCACATCATGAATAGCTAACTAACCACAATACTTAATACAGAATCAAAAACCATTCAACCTATCAACCATTCTTCATATCATATTTATAATGTCAATATTTTAAAGTCGACTTATTCACACAGATCCTGTCAATGTTCCTGTCCTCAGATGTATAAGCTGCTGAACTCCTGCCCTAGGCTCGACTAAGGTAGTCGGCGATATGATTGCTGGTTCCTGGAATTGGTTGAATAACGAAGGTATACGGCTGCAAAGCCAATGCCCATCTAGACAAGCGTGGGCTGGACGAACGATTCTTCGACAAAAATGTCAGTGGCTTGTGGTCTGTCTGGATACAAAATTCTCGTCCCATGAGATAACGTCCTAGTTTCTGGACGGACCAGACAATGGCAAGACACTCACGCTCTATCACAGAATACTTTCTTTCTCTCTGCAATAACTTCCTACTGACATAACATACAGGATGGAGACATTCGTTCTTCTCCTGTAGAAGACAAGCGCCGACACCAGAGTCCGACGCATCCGTTCTGAGGATAAAATTAGATCGAAAATCGGGTAATATCAAAATGGGTGACGATGATAATGCTGTCACCAAATTATCAAATGATGTCTGACATTCAGACGTCCACTGGACCTTATCGGGTTGTCCCTTCTTAGTAAGGTCAGTAAGAGAAGATGACAAGGAGGAAAAATTTGGAATGAACTTTCTGTAATAATTTAAAATTCCCACTAAGCTTCTGACTTGTTTCTTTGTTTTAGGGATTTGCAACCCTACTAATTTGTCAATTTTTGTTCCTTCAGGCCTCTGAACACCTCTACCCACAATATGTCCTAAGAATACTATCTCTGGACATGCCAAATCCATCTTTGCGGGTTTAGCAGTTAACCCAAAATGACGTAATCGTTGAAAAATTACTGTTAGTGTCTGAATATGATCAGACCATGTCGACGTATGGCATGCTATATCATCAAAGAATGACACGACATTAGGTATGTCCTTCAACACCAATCTCATTAATCGTGCAAACGTCGCTGGTGCGTTTACCAACCCAAATGGCATGACCTTAAATTGGAATAATCCAATGGGCGTTTGGAACGCCGTGTATTGTTTAGACTCCTCAGTAAGCGGGATTTCCCAATACCCTTTCGTCAAATCTATCTTGGAAAACCACGTGGACCCGGCCAATGAAGCTATTAATTCCTCCTGAAACGGAATAGGCTCCCTATCGCCTACCGTAATAGTGTTCAATCTTCGAAAATCAATACAGAACCGCACCGATCCATCAAGTTTTTTCACGAGGACGATGGGTGATGAATACGGCGATGTTGATGGTTCTATCACATCTAACTTCAACATTGACTCCACTTCCTTTATGACTCTATCTCTCGAAGAAAAAGGCAACGGATACGGTCTAAGAAATACTGGCTTATCCGAAGTCAACTTTATTTGGTGCTGGATCACCGTAGTGCGACCCGGCAAATCCGTAACAACGTCCGGGAATGACGCTAATAGGGTCTCAAGTTCCCTACCCCTTGAACTCGTAAGGTCAGGGTTAATTTTTACGTCCCTGTAACCTTGTGTCGGAGTTAACTCCGGCAATTGAATTTGTAACTCTTCCTGCGCCTCGGTGTCGCTTACGTCACAGTCCAACTGGTCTACGACCCCCGTACAAGCAGTAGAGAAGACAGTCTCCTCTGGTCTTGTCTGTGCACACAGATACTGTGGTCTCTCATAAAATCTCTGTAGCATATTAACATGGAAAACCTTACTCGCTCCATCAATGTGGATAGCGTAATCTACCTTTGAAACAACTCGCTCAATAACATAAGGACCTTTCCATGTCATCAATAACTTATTATGGTCCGTAGGTAACAACAACAGAACCTTGTCTCCTGGCTTAAAAATTCTCAGTTTGGAACCTCTATCTTTATAGTCTTTTGCTCTTTTCGAAGCGATACTAGACGCTTCTTCTGCTATAGTGCGCGCTGCAGATAGTCTTTCTCTTAAATCAACAAGGTACTGAAACCTTTTTAAACGGTTCCGAAACCGTGGGGATCTTTTGACGAGGAGCCTGGGGTGAACGACCCTTATGCGTCGTCTTTTGGCACGCACTGCACGTCTTACAATATAAACGTACATCTCTGTATACTGACGGCCAATAAAAATCTTTTAGAACTCTCTCCTTGGTTCTAGCACTTCCCATATGACCCGCTAATGGAACATCATGGGCCAGACGCAATACTGTAGCAATTAACGACCGTGGCACGACGACCTGCTTTTGAACGGAAGCCACTGTGACGTACATACGGAACAGAATGCCCCCGTGGACAAAAAAAGAAGATGACCCGTTCTTATATCTCCTCGTTTTCTCGGTTCGCGCTTCCCCAAAACATGGGTTTAATGATGGATCCTCTCTTTGTAATTTCGCCAAGCGCTCTGGCGTGATATCTAGGTTGACCGCTGGCGTCGCCAAAGGTCTAATCTTATCTTTATCCGCTACCCGTCGACGTGTTTCGACCGCGGCGCAAAAGTCAATACCTTTTGATTGCGACCATGCTTGCACGTTCTCATCGGAAGGGGAAACCACCCGTGATACATTCCCAATGATGAGCTGGGCGCCTGGAAAACAACCAACGACTGCCTCGACTTCCCCGCTAAGGAAAGGTGTATCTATCATTATTCTTGCCATGGGTAATTTCTCAATGGCCCCCGAAAATTGGATGCACGGGACAGTCTCACCTGTAAGCTGTGAATCCCGAATGCAGTCCCTATGCACTCCCACAACGGTAGATCCCGTATCTCGTAAAACCGAGACCGGTTCGTCCCCAACAAACCCCGGATAAACCCTAAGACCACCTCCTGTATGACATGAATTTATAACGGGGATCTTTCTCCCACAAGGTAAAACACCGGAAGATAATAACTTCTCACAACTGGGACACTTAGAATACTGTCCGCCTCCGTTGTCCGATGTAACACACGCAGCCGCATGATGAAATTTATTTGGGGAACATGGACTGGAGCTACTGTCCACGTTCGCGGCTATCCTACCTGCAGGGCAGTTCACGCTGATGTGATCTGCTCTTCCGCAGTTCCAACACTTCGCGGCCCTACACTCGCGCGAAAAGTGACCCACGCGTCCGCAAGTCCAACACTCCGCTCCCTGTGCTGTACTAGGCCTGGGTCCCCGTGACCCATCGCGACCGGAACTAGAGTCCCTATGCCGTCGGTTATCGGCAAAGGTTACAACTCGCCCCCGGCCATTACCGCGACCTAGCCCTCCTGCTCGGTCAAACTTACCGGATCCATATGCCGGTGATTGGTGATAGCCCCTACGCTGCCCCTGGGCTTGCCCGCTATAGGCACCACGCTGACGCGACCTGTCCCTAAGTCCTGCCGGCGACCCCTCGACAACGGCGACGTAGCCAGCATCTTGGACGTACGCCCTGGCGACTGGTTTGGACGGATGTGCCGTACGGTATGCCTCCGCCAACTTAGACGCCTCCTGCACCGTCGCGGGTTCGTTCTCTTTCAGGAAAGCCACCAGATCTTTGTGGCACGACGCGTACAGCTGGTCACGGATCATTAAGTCTTTCAGTTTAGCAAAATCCGTGCCCACATGCGCCAAGTCTACCCAGTTCGCGAAATACTCCGTCAGTCTCGCGACGAAGGCAGCAAAGTCCTCCCTGGTATCTGCACGTGCTCGCCTAAACTGCTCCCGGAAATATTCCTCGGTACGCGCAAATCGGCGAAGCAACAAAGCCTTCAGCTTATCGTAATCTTGCACGTCTTCGCGCTGTAGCTCTTTAAAGTAGGTTAACGCTCGCCCCTGCAAAAGCGACGCCAGGTACGTGGCCCATAATTCCTTATTTTCCCCCCATTGCAATTGTGCGTTCAGTTCGAACCTGTAAAGGAAGGCGTCTATGTCGTCCTTCCGGTCGTCGAACGTAGGGAGCTTAATCCTAACGCCACCTTTATTGTGTACCTGCCGCTCAGCCGTTTCTGTTGGCGCATTCCTTTTGATTTCCAACTCGGCGATCTTTACTTGCGCCTCTATCTCCTTTAACCTTATCTCCCTTTCCTGCTCCTTATCCTGTCTCTCCTGTCGCTGAGCTTCTAACTCCTTTTCCTGAGCCTCTTTTTCTCGCTCTCTATCCTTAGCACGCTCATCGCGCATTTCCGCCTGCTGTTCTTTAATCCAGCCGCGTAGCTCTTCTCCCTCCAGGCCAAGTTCCTTACCCAACTTCATTAGTTGTTGGAGTTCCGCCATTTCACCGATTTATGGTTATGGTATCTATTATAAGACGACCAACCTGTCGGTATGATCACTAGCGATACGACCAGAGACCTGAGATCACACCAGATATAACAAAACCCAAATACAATTCAGAAACACCCCTAACTAAACATTCTACAGCCTACTCTCTCTAACTAATTGTATGTTTATAAAATGTCTAGCACTATTAAATAACAAAACGAAAGGAAAAGATAAGAATGAGAAAATTCAGTAGAAGGACCACAAGTACGTCAAGGACAACGAACCAGACTAAGACAAAGGCCTAAAAAAGAAAATATAATGGAAAAAAAATGCACCCTAAATACGCCGATTACACTACAAGGTACGAACAAGAACAGAGTCTGAAAAAAAAGAACGTATTTACAGACAGGTAAGAGAGGGACAAGAGAAACGTCTTCCTAAAACAACGAGGAAGATATCGACGCTACAACTAAACAATATTACAGGTCCCTACAGAACTGTTCACTGTGATGAACGAAGTTCCAAAGTTTACCACACCTTTTTAAAAGGATAAACTAAGTTCAACACAGCAAACCCGCGCCACCGCCCGTACAATCAATTACGACAAAAACAGAAAAACAGCGGAAAAAGACAGATTAAAGGAACAGCCCACAATCCAGGGCACAAAATTTCAGTTTCACTTAACTTTCAAATTTTGAGTTTAAGTCCTCGACCTAATCGGAGCTCTGGCTACTTGTCTCCTCAGGCTGCACGCACACACACTCTGCAGGAATTTAAGTACACATTAATACATATTCATCAAAATACATGCATCAATACATATTATTATTCATAAACATACATAAATCATATCATCATGAAATTTCCATTCATCCCACGAACAAGGCAGCACAAATACCTACTAACTAACTACAACTAAATATTACGAAAATGGACGAGTCACAATGGACGAGCCCCCAATGTCACAACGGACGAGCCCCCAGTGTCACAAATCCCAGACTGGGAGATGTAATAGTTATGACAGGACGACAATCACGAACAAACACGTTTAACACTTAACAAAACAACCCATCAGACTCACACATTTATTAAACATAATTATACATATAATAGCGCAATTACATACATTATATTATTGAAATGAACTGCCGTGCAACGGCCTTATTCTCACACACACTCTCCCTCGGATCCACAATCCGGTAGTTACTCCTAAAGGCACTTCGGCCTCAGCCTCTCCCCTCAGGGTCTTAATAGTACATTAATGATTCACTGGCACCGCAGTCTCTCAATATCACCTTCCTATTGTCATACACCTTAGCACTCCCCTAGCACCTCAGCAGGGCAATAACACGTTATTATTTCCATAGCCATCAACATGGCAACAACATAGTATCAGTTCACTAGCCTATCAACATGGCAACAATATAGTATCTCATTCACTCTCATATCTACGTCCCTGTCCGTGGCCTGACTGCCACGACTTTATGTGCCTCTACTGTCCTGCCCCGACAGTCTCACTTCTGGCCTATGTGTGGCCTCCGGCCCTATGATGGCCTATCACTTGTGCTCCTCGAGGTGGCTCTGCGGCCCGTCCCCGACACCTACAAGAATAACATTACATTGGTATAATACCCTACCATTTCTATTCACTCCACCTCTCCTTACAACCCATGAAACGTACACACACTAGTTCACCTTCCACTCACCACACATCTTACGGTAACACACTTCCATCGGAGTACACACTACTCACTCGCGCTACAAATCCATGAACTCACTTTCATCTATCGCTCATGGCGCCCATTGCTATATCCAATATCAAGGACTTCCACATTCCTCACATATACTTATTCACATCATGGTAATAGACGAATATAATATAATACATCAATCATAATAATCAATCAACGTTCTACATACCAGTCATAACTGGAAAGACTCTCACTAGTCTTCTCGACTGCTTCCCTTTATGTCCGCCCGATGGGCTTTTATTCACAGGTCCGATCCCTAGGACCTTCTAACTTGCAGTGATAGTTATACAGCGCTTTCGCCTCCTTCAGACCCCCCACTCATGACATGCACGACTTTTCTTCCCTGTCTCCGTGCGTTAATTTTACTCTCCTCCTTTCCCCCCGTAATTATTAACTATCGCTCACTCCACTCGTGACAAAAATAAAATGATCTTTTTTTTTCTCTCTCTCTCTCTCTCTTTCTCCGTTTAATAAGCTCAGTGCATGAGAGACGATATTTGACCTGTGTTCAATTCGATGCAAATTTCCTGCCTGGAAACGAGTGCGCAGTGCCCTGGCGCGCATCAGATCAGAAGCAAGATTGTAGATTATCATGGGAAACTTTCTTAATCAGACTGAGAGGGAGATAGAGAGCGAGAGAGAGAGAGAAAGAGTCAGTGTGAGAGAGAGAGAGAGAGAACGAGTCAGTGAGAGTGAGAGAGAGAGGCACAGTTTTGTCCCGGGCAAAGCCGGGTAACTTATCTAGTGACATTACGAAATAAACTATAATAGCAAATTGATTTTCAAGTTTTTTCGTGCAACGGCGACACGAAATTCAGTCTGAGAAAATCGAATTTCTAAACATCCGTTTATATTTAAAACTTGCTCGAAGTAAAAAGCCCCGGGTCGTGTAGGCGCGTTTCACCCATGGGCTTCAATGCTTTAATTTGATGAGATATCCTTATCTATCGTAGGAGATCACCGTACATTGTATTAATATTATTACTAGCCACCCCGGCCAAGATAAATCTTGCAAGTTCTTAGTACCGAGCCGAAATATCTATACCCAGGTCACATTAATAAAGGAACTTGGATTCGATGCAAGACTAATAAAAGACGATCTAGAGGCAAGGTGCTCGCCTCTCATGCCAAGGGTACCGGGTTCAAAACCCGGTTTGCAGGCATGTTGGAATTTTGGGATTTTTCTCATATTTTCGTGTCCCTGATCCTATTGGAGGGGTAGGATCGAGTACCTAGTCTTCTCGGATAAGGATGAAAAAATTCGGAGGGCCTGTGTGCACGTTGCGCACGTTAAAGATACCTTGGCAGTTGGAAATCGTAAAGACCAGGCCATCAAGGCAAAATTAAATAAAATTCATCCTTACCACTCCTCTCTCCTTCCTCATTCCCTCTCCCCACACACACACAAAAAAAAAACAACCGCCGACCGGCGCTGCACTGTCTGCTCCATTTATAACTGGGCTTCGATGACACAAAGGCAGATTTCCCAAATGGGATTAAAGAAGTATACAAAAAACAAAAAAAAATACAAAACTTATTGTTGTACCATAAATCCTTGCCTGATATACAGGTGTGGTTTTTAAACTGATTTTCCAGCCAGCAATGTGCACAGAAAGGTGCATAACAAAATTCTGGTCACACTTTTCGATTTTGCTGAACGAAATTGCGTCTTTTCTTTTGCTGCATAAAAAGTCATAAAAATATAATTAAAGACTGAATTTTGTCCAAAATGGACGTACACGTAATTCATCGTCAAAAATTGAGGCAGTTCATACCATTTCGTCGGTTTTAGTTACTTGGTCAAGACGTGTAAGGTGCTTACATGTTCATCCCCAGCTCCATTATAGGGAGATCGTTATCAATTGTGCTAATTTTGTTTTCATTTCATGCCATTGTTTATACTTCAATACCTTAATGTCGTGCATAAATTAATCTTAAAACCATGCTTGGTGCCCAACGTTTCACAGAAGAAGTAGTTGGTGTTGATAATTATAATCCAGCTTGTGCAAAACTGGTAATACTAATAGGCCTACGTCGGATGCGATAATAATTATATAGGCCCCCATTTTCAAACTGATCATGAAATATGTTTGTTTAACTCTTTTAAGAATCTTCTGTAAGATATTAATATTTTGTGTTGTAAGCCCCCCCCCCCACACACACACACACCCTTTGACTGCCTCAACAGCTTTCTTAGCCAAATGATCCCATCCTTTTTTTTCTTTGCTTCTGACAGGGGGAGCAGGCCCCCCCCCCCCAATTGGCCCATATGCTCCCCCCCGCCCCCCCCCAAACAAACACACTCTTTGGCCTAATAATGATAAAAAATAAACTGGGTATCGACAGATTATTTATCAGTCTTTCTTGATAATCCAACAGTGGGATGTATACGCAGGGCCGGATTTATGTGGGGGGGGGGGGGCAAAAGGGGCAATTCTCCCAGGGTCCCGCCACAAGGGGTCCCCCTCCAAACAAAAATGTAATAATGTTTAACATTGTTGTGTAAAATGCTGAGGCAGCCGTTGGTATCTATCTGTAGATCCTGTAGGTACATAGCAGTATAGCCATGTTCCCATTTAACTCTTTTATATACGTATAAGTTATCGATTCCAATGATATTTCGAAGTAAAAAGCCCCGGGTCGTGTAGGCGCGTTTCACCCACAGGTTTCAATGCTTTAGTTTGATGAGATATCCTTATCTATCGTAGGAGATCACCGTACATTGTATTAATATTATTTTCAACGAACGGACTTGGATGTGTAAATTTGGTGATTTGCAGTGTGTATTTCAGTTTCTGTGTATAAGGGACCCACCTAACCTGAAGTATCTCAGGCCCCCCAAGATCTAAATCGGACCATGACTGTGGATATGCATGTTATCTCTTAAAACAGTTTACTTCATTAAACAGTTACATTTCACAAACTTCCATTCGCTTGACACACCACCTTGTAAATTATATTTTTTTAAACTGTAAGCAAATTGTTCACAAAATGTTATCCTATCTCGCTTTGTTTATTCACAAAAGCCTGAAGATTATAAAAATAATATAAACCTCAAATATGGAGCGTTTTTTTAGAATGAGTGGGAGCAACACCGATTTTCTCTAAAACTATCTGTTCAATTTCTTTGAAATTTGCATCGACTCAGAATTAACATCAAACCTTATGGCAGTGATTTTTTTTACCTGTTAGACTGTAGACTGATCTTGAGTTTGTTGGTAAAATATCATGAGTAGACCGAGTTATTCAAAAAATTATTTTCTACGAAACACCAAAATTGTGTGTTCACCGTGGACAGGAAAACTAAGTGTGTAAAGTATGGAACAATAGTCCATGCTTCATGAACACGTGTTAGTGTGAGTCAGCATTGAAGAAATGTTGGATTTTTTTTTTTTCGTTTTTTTTTTTTTAAATAATTTGGTTTACATGTTATTTTTTAGCAAAGCGCAGAGAAGCAAACTCAAAGTTAGGCCACAGCTGAACCAATTAAAAATGAGTGGCATTTAGTTAAGTATGAAATATAAGCCCATGCAAAATATCAAATAAACCCAACAGACAGTTTTCCAGAAAATGATTCTAAAAAAGACGCACTGAAACATTTATTTTGGCAGCTTTAACTAACATAAAGGAAAGAATATTTGAAAAACAAATTGTGCTTATCTCAGAAATCAGGTACAATGATTTAGTTCCTATTGAAAAGAAATAAAAAAAATAAATCTCTTTGATTTAAAAAGAACAGAAAATAGCACGATATTAATCTGAAATGTTGAATAAATCATTTCATTGAAAATGTCAAGACATGTCCAGTGGGAGAGAAATATCGAATTACAAGCGGGCTGAAAGCAATTTGCTTAGGTTGGAAAACCTGTCGGCTTTTTACATAATGAGGGCAAATTATTGGGAAATAATCGTGTTAAGTACCGGTATCGTGAGTTAATACGGGTGGGGTTAAGAAATAGTTTAGCCCACATGTGAGTTAAAGGAAAAAGGTGGGGGGGGGGGGGAGAATTAAGAAATAACCGTGTTAGGTTTTGCCCACATGCGAGTTACAGCTGTTGGGGGCGGGATGGGGGGTGGGGGTAAGAAATAACCGTGTTTGGTTTAGCCCATACACATGTGAATTTTAAAAAAAGGAGGGTGGGGTGGTGGGGGGGGGGGGGATGGCGACAACTGAAGATATATTTCTTTATTTAATGATGAGCCAGATATTAAGCAGAAAGAACAGGGATCAAACAATGCGAAAGCAACCGATGTAAAAAAAAAAAAAAAAAAGTCTGGCATTTGTCGGTTGTTATGGCTACGGTAGTCATACTGGATTTTTGTTTACAAATACTTATAAATTAAATAACTTTCATAATTATTGACAGTGAAGGAAAACAGTGGAAAATGGTGTAAAAAGTATGACATTTTTTTGTTGCTATAGTTACTGCACCCATTTTGGATCTTCCTTCCACATAATTATTATTTTATTTGTAAATAACTTTCTTAATTGTTAACATTTTTCAAGAAAATTTTGTATGGAACTCTCTGGGTCCAATCCACTCTCCTTCTCTCTCTCTCTCTCTCTCTCTCTTCTCTCTCTCTCTCTCTCTCTCTCTCTCTCTCTCTCTCTCTCTCTCTCTCTCTCTCTCTCTGTCTCTCTGTTTCTCTCTCTTTCCCCTCCCTCTCTGACTGTCTGTCTCGTTCACTCTCTTTCTCTCTCCCTATTTCTGTTTGTCTGTCTGTATGTATCTGTGTATGCCCCCCCTCTCTCTCTCTCTCTCTCTCTCTCTCTCTCTCTCTCTCTCTCTCTCTCTCTCTCTCTCTCTCTCTGATCTAGAAAGTTCCCGTTATAATCTAGTCTTCCTGCAGATCTCATGAGCGCATTCGTTTCTGGGCAGGGAAACTGGGATAAAATAGTTGGCACTTAAGGAAAACGATTTTAAACATGTTAAACTGTCGTTCACGGTTGAGTGATAGAAAAAAAATTGTGTAAAGTGAGGCCAAGAATAAAACTTCCGATCACACTTTTTGATTCCATTCGACGAAAATGCGTATGTTCGTCTGCGGCTAAAAAAAAAAAAAAATCATAAGTGAATAATATTATTGACTAAATTTGACGAAAATGGATGTCCTTGTAAATCATCGTCAAAAATTGAGGCAGTACACAGAATTTCAAAAGTTTGGATAACTTAGTCACGAAGTTGTAAATGCTTTCATGTTCACTCTCTAAGTCTACAATAGTTTGATACCGGTACAGTTAAAGAAATTAAACAATAATAAAGTAGACGAAGCATAACTGATGAAGTATACAAGGCAGCAACATAATAGTACTGTCCTTACCCACACCCTCCCTTGAGATGCTTGTGTCATGAATTTAAAAAAAGCATCTAGTTTTGCTGTTGTTATTTTTGAACTGGTTGCAAGGAAAGTATACGTTATTAAAAGAGCCATTGTTTGCCCCTTCCTTAATTTGATGTGAACAATAATGATAAATATAGTAAGTGGTTGGTTGATGATAGGTGGGTGGGGGCGTTGGTTGGTTGATGATAGGTGGGTGGGGGCGTTGGTTGGTTGATGATAGGTGGGTGTGATGTTTCCACTTTCTCTCACTAACTTTCTTCTGACACCAGCCGTGATGGGCACGGCACAAACACACTAAATAATCGACTATCTCTCTTCTATAAGTTATAACAAACGATATCTGTATTGCTTACATATATACAATAATTATTAATTCATTCAATAATAATAGGAACATAGGTCATACAATTTCATGTGAATTTCGATGGAATGAAGTTGATGCAAATCAGTACATGCTAATTAAATGGCTTCGTAATATTCAATCTCTAGCACATTTTATAAAACACATGGGAACATTCAGCATAAGGAAACCTCTCCTTTAGGGGTGTATGGCGCTATCTGGGCACTGGTTCTTCCTCTCTACCCTGGCTTGACTGCGCAGTTAGATCAACAGGTATCGGCAGGTACCAATAGGTCGGGAAGCCAAGAAGCCACGATGTCGTTAATCAAAGTACAAGAAGTTGAGAAGCCAAGAAGGTGTTGTTCTTCCTCCTCTGTAGAAAAACAATCGCAACTTCCTAATCTACTGCTGGAAGGCATGACTTCCATACTTACTCCATGACGGATATTCATCATTAATACTTTTAACCGCTGACACTGTTATAAGTCAGGCTGCAGCTCCCATACTCCATAGGCTCCCATATAGGCAATAGAATAAACGATCAATACAGTTTTAATGATATTTACACGTTCCCTACGAAGAATAACGCTCTCTCTAACAGACCCCATCCTATAAGGTTTCGTAACATATATATAACGGCGTTTCCGTGACTCTCTCAGAGGCAGTAGTTATACCAAAGTAAACCCCCTAGATTTAGGTTCTACAATTATGAACATTAAGTAAAATACACATACATCGTACAATTAACTTACCACTCAGCAACAGCTCAAATGCCGACAAGATACCAACGATACCACGCTCTGACAAAGGATGTTTGCGGGTTCCCTGACCTTCCCCACTCACAAGACTAGTACAAAGTTACAGTTGCAGTTGTGGTCTCCTCTTCGGCACGAAGCTGGTGAGTGCTCTCAGCGGTCTGAAGTTGGAAGGAGCGTTCGGGGATTTATACCCAGTCAGGTAGCGTCCCAAGACGCTCACCGAGTGTACATTAGTTATCCTAATAGCCACCCCCGTCGACTCCACGTCAAATACTATTGAAACAGCTCTACCCCCCAAGCAATTCCCAGGTGATCTGATCGACAAGTACGGCGGTCAAGTAAACACTACCCTTTTCGGGTGTCAAAGCGCTTCAGTTGCATCGGCTACTTTCCCCCTCTGGCCTACTATAACTCTGTCTCCCCGCCGTTAGCTATCTTCCCACGCTAGCTATACCTTGCCTGTCTGTCGCCCTGTTACAGTGGGTGGGGGCGTTGGTTGGTTGGTGATAGGTGGGTGGGGGCGTTGGTTGGTTGATGATAGGTGGGTGGGGGCGTTGGTTGGTTGATGATAGGTGGGTGGGGGCGTTGGTTGGTTGATGATAGGTGGGTGGGGGCGTTGGTTGGTTGATGATAGGTGGGTGGGGGCGTTGGTTGGTTGATGATGGGTGGGTGGGGGCGTTGGTTGGTTGATGATAGGTGGGTGGGGGCGTTGGTTGGTTGATGATAGGTGGGTGAGGGCGTTGGTTGGTTGATGATAGGTGGGTGGGGGCGTTGGTGGGTTGGTTGGTTGATGATAGGTGGGTGAGGGCGTTGGTTGGTTGATGATAGGTGGGTGGGGGCGTTGGTTGGTTGATGATAGGTGGGTGGGGGCGTTGGTTGGTTGGTGATAGGTGGGTGGGGGCGTTGGTGGGTTGGTTGGTTGGTGAGGGTTGGTTTGTTGGTGAGGGTTGGTTTGTTGGTGAGTGGGTTGGTTGGTTGGTGAGTGGGTTGGTTGGTTGATGATAGGTGGGTGGGGGCGTTGGTTGGTTGGTTGGTGAGTGGGTTGGTTGGTTGGTGAGTGGGTTGGTTGGTTGGTTGGTGAGTGGGTTGGTTGGTTGGTGAGTGGGTTGGTTGATTGGTGAGTGGGTTGGTTGGTTGGTGAGTGGGTTGGTTGGTTGGTGAGGGTTGGTTTGTTGGTGAGTGGGTTGGTTGGTTGGTTGGTTGGTGAGTGGGTTGGTTGATTGGTGAGTGGGTTGGTTGATTGGTGAGTGGGTTGGTTGATTGGTGAGTGGGTTGGTTGGTTGGTGAGTGGGTTGGTTGATTGGTGAGTGGGTTGGTTGATTGGTGAGTGGGTTGGTTGGTTGGTTGGTGAGTGGGTTGTGTCACGAGTGGAGTGAGCGATAGTTAATAATTACGGGGGGAAAGGAGGAGAGTAAAATTAACGCACGTAGACAAGTAAGGAAAAGCGTGCATGTTATGAGTGGTGGGGGTCTGAAGGAGGCGAGAGCGCTGTATTACTATTACTGCAAGTTAGAACGTCCTAAAGAGCGGACGCAAGAGAAAGCCCAGTGGGCGAACATAAGGGGAGCAGTCGGAAGACTAGTGAGAGAGTTTTTTCCAGTGATGACTGGTAGGTGAAACGATGATTGATAATTATGATTGATGTATTATATTCGTCTATTACCATGATGTAAATAAGTATATGTGAGGAATGTGGAAGTCCTTGATATTGGATATAGCAATGTGCGCCATGAGCGATAGATGAAAGTTGAGTTCATGGATTTGTAGCACGAGTGAGTATTGTGTACTACGATGGAGGTGTGTTACCGTAAGATGTTTGTTGAGTGAAATGTGAACTATTGTGTGTACGCTTCATGGGTTGTAAGGAGAGGTGGAGTGAATAGAAATGGTATGGTATTATACCAAGGTAATGTTATTCTTGTAGGTGTCGGGGACGGGCCAAAGAGCCACCTCGGTGAGCACAGGGGATAGGCCAGCATAGGGCCGGGGGCCACACATAGGCCAAGAGTGAGGCTGTCGGTGCAGGACAGTAGAGGCACATAAAGTCGTGGCAGTCTGGCCACGGACAGGGACGTAGATATGAGCGTGAATGTGCTAATTGAAATGATAATGTACTATTGCCATGTTGATGGGCTATTGAAATGATAATGTACTATTGCCACGTTGATGGGCTATTGAAATGATAATGTACCATTGCCATGTTGATGGGCTATTGAAATGATAATGTGCTATTGCCCTGCTGAGGTGCTAGTGGAATGCTAAGGTGTTATGGCAATAGGAAGGTGATATTGAGAGACTGCGGTGCCAGTGAATTATTAATGTGCTATTAAGACCCTGAGGGGAGAGGCTGAGGCCGAAGTGTCTTTAGGAAGTAACTACCGGGTTGTGGATCCGAGGAAGAGTGCATGTGGGAATAAGGCCGTTGTACGGCAGTTAAATTCAATAATATAATGTATGTAATTGCGCTATTATCTGTATAATTATGTTTAATAAATGTGTGAGTCTGATGGGTTGTTCTGTTAAGTGTTAAACTTGTTTGTTCGTGATTGTTGTCCTGTCATAACTTATTACATCTCCCAGTCTGGGATTTGTGACAGGTTGGTTGATTGGTGAGTGGGTTGGTTGATTGGTGAGTGGGTTGGTTGGTTGGTTGGTGAGTGGGTTGGTTGGTTGGTTGGTTGGTGAGGGGTGGTTGGTTGGTGAGTGGGTTGGTTGGTTGTTTAGTTGGTTGGTTGGTGAGTGGGTTGGTTGGTTGGTTGGTTGATTGGTTGTTTGGTGAGTGGGTTGGTTTGTTGGTTGGTTGGTGAGTGGGTTGGTTGGTTGATTGGTGAGTGGGTTGGTTGGTTTGTTGGTGAGGGAGTTGGTTGTTTGGTTAGTTGGTTGGTGAGTGAGTTGATTGGTTGATTGGTTGGTTGGTTAGTGAGTAGGTTGGTTGGTTGGTTGGTGAGTGGGTTGATTGGTTGGTTGGTTGGTGAGTGGGTTGGTTGGTTGGTTGGTTGGTTGGTGAGTGGGTTAGTTGGTTGATTGGTGAGTGGTTTTGGTTGTTTGATTGATTGGTTGGTGAGTGGGTTGGTCGGTTGGTGAGTGGGTTGTTTGGGTTGTTGATTGGTGAGTGGGTTGTTGGTTGGTTGGTTGGTGAGTGGGTTGGTTGGTTGGTGAGGGTTGGTTTGTTGGTGAGTGGGTTGGTTGGTTGGTTGGTTGGTTGGTTGGTTGGTTAGTTAGTTGGTGGTAAACTTGTCAAAGAAAAAAGAACTTGTGAGTTTCAGATACACTTTACTATAATAATAAGTACTTCTGAGAAGATAAGCAGGGGATGCGAAATATTACGTAGAGATGAAGTTTAAATATATAACTCGCATCAGAGTGTTGATAACACGTATGCCTATGATGTTAACAACGAAACTTCCGACTTTAAGATGGTAATGAAGATACATTTGATAATGCTGTGATGATAACGACAAAGAGGATGATGAAATAATCATGATGGTGAGGATGGAGAAGAAAGAATAATGGCAAGCTTAATGTTTATATTTTTGTGTTATGCCTGCATTAAATAATGATCACAGAGCTGTGATGACGATAGCAATCACTGATGATAAAATAATGAGGCGAGACAGATAAGCCTGGGAGAGATGATTTATTTAAGGAAAGACAGAATTGCAAGGACTTCAAAATGTTCTGATGCAAAATTGAAGAACCCTCCGCCATAAAATAACATCTGAGTGCAGATTGGGAATGATTAAAGGGAAGGAATCCAAATGATAAATAATAAAATAAAGGTCAGGTAAGTGAATTTGTTTTAGTGATGACATAGTGTCAACGCCAGGGACGAAGGCCCTGGATGCATGGAAGGCGGGGTGGAAAAAAAAAACAGAACAGAGAGGGAGAGAGAGAGAGAATGATGATCATGCTACGGAAGATGATCGGACCAGAATAAGGTGGGTGGGGGTGGGGGGGCACGGGCAGTTGGTGTAGGCCTACGATTTGGGGGGAGAGGGGGGGGGGCTCCTTAGTAAAGAAAATTGATATCATAAAGGGAGCCAAGAGAAACCTTTCGGCATAAGATATATTAGGCCTACTATTTTAAAGAAGATGCCTAAAAGGTTAATACAGATTTTAAATAATACTTCTGTATATAATACTTATTATAGATAAATACATTTAGCACTAATTACAAAAATATTCAGTGAGCAGTTTGAGATGGGGCCTACATTTCCCATCTGGCCTGGGCCCGTTTCCAGCTTTTCATGGGCCTGAAGTTGTTCTGGATGTATATTTAATGCAATCATTGCAATATGTATAAACATACATGCATATGTAAGGAGTAGCCTGTTTCGCGGACAACAAGGAAAGAAGAAAAAATATTGCAACAGCGACGAAAACGGGTTAAAACAAAAAAAGCGATTGAAATGTGAAAGGGCTATGAGTGGGAAATAAAAAATACGAAGGAAGAATCGTTTTTACAATAACTCTTCAACATACCAAACGATTTCCAGTGTTTTTCAGAAAATAGAGATAGAACAAACAAGAACTAATGTCGATAGTCAAGCATTTATCTAATACAACTGACGATATGAAAACGATACAACTATGATCCGTGGAAAAATAAAAAATCTCAGCTATACCTTACAATCCGTCCAGGTCTGCGAAGTCCTTCACAGCACGATAACTCAACCAAGCTGTTACATTTTTCTCGATAAGACCCTCAGTGTTGTATCTTTCAAATCATTATACCCCTACTCGTCCACTTAGGCTACGAGTCAATACCTGGCATTAAAATCTGTCACTCCCCTGCACTGATTTAATTCCAGTTGAAACAAATCCGGGCTGGCCTTCGCGACCTCGATAGTTTAAACAGCAAGCCGGGCATGCTCTTAAACACAGTGAAATCATGTAACCCCGTATAGGTGACTAATTGCTCAATTCACAGTCGAAGTATGTACACAGTTCCATAATCGATGAAACTAGTACTAAGTTCACAGAGGGCTGGAATTCGCCACAAAGTCAGATCGACGAAAAGATTAATTGTCAAGGCTTGGTGATAAAGTGTCCAAGATCGAAACTGTATGGGTCTCAGTGCAATCATTAACTCTCTGTGCGTGATTAATCTTGGTAATCTATTGTGGGCTTGTTGGCGACTGCCTTTAAATCAGCTTATTATAATTGTTGATTGGACGATAATATGCCTACCACATAGCCGCTCTGTGTTTAATGTGACGTGTCCTTTAATGGGGACAATAGTTGTTTGCTATGGTGGTGATATGTGCAATAGCGGAAATAAAACACCACTAGTTTATGTTATGTTTTCTCTCTCTCTCTCTCTCTCTCTTTCTATGTGGGTGTGCATGTGTCTGTATCTTTCTCCTTCTTTCTGATTCTCTCTTTCTTTGTGTTTGTGTGTGGAGGGAGGGGGTGTATTTCGCCTTCTCTCTCACTTTCTCTTTTCTCTATCTCATTTTCTCTTTTTTTCTCTCTCTCACTTTTTCTCACTCATTCGCTCTTCCATATCCCTAGGATCATCGACCGAGCTGTTTAAAAAAAAAAAAATTGCGGAACAGGAAACCTACCAAATAATGTACATAATTCGAAATCGTTGTTTATAAGAGGACGGGACAGAAATTGTAATCATATTACTTAAGCAGGAGAGAGAGAACGAGAGAGAGAAAGCCAGAAACGGATAGACATTCACACAGACAGGGAGACAGACAGATAGACAGATAGACAGACAGACAGACAGATAGATAGATAGATAAACATATAGATAGATAGATAGACAGATAGACAGATAGATAGATAGATAGATAGATAGATAGATAGATAGATAGATAGATAGATAGATAGATAGATAGATAGATAGATAGATGGATAGATAGATAGATAGATAGATAGATAGATAGATAGATAGATAGATAGATAGATAGATAGATAGATAGATAGATAGATAGATAGATAGATGGGTACATTAGATAGATAGGTAAATAGATAGACAGACAGACAGACAGACAGACAGATAGACTGATAGATAGATAGTGTAGCATCTGCAAGCTATCCCTTGCCCTCTCCCGTTTTCTTGTTACACTGGTGAGGATGTGTTCATTTCTTCTTGACAACCGCTAGAGTGTACTGTACTCCGTGACCTGACCTTCTTCTCCTAGTGAGTAGTTTTTTCCTCGCCCGCTTGTTGTCAGGTGTTTTGACTCGTTCAGTAAATATTAGTATGTTCCCGAACATTCGATAACACTGTGGAGAAGGATGTTTACGCCAGATTTGGCCTTGAGTGATGTAACCTGATGACGTATTGATGCGTGATTGGTTAGTTTGTGCGAGGGCAAAGGTAACGTTTATTTCGGGAACTTTCTGTAGGAATGTTTATATATATAGACCTGTGTGAGTGGTTGGTGGGGTGAGTAAGTGAGTTTCCTTTTGTGTGGCGTAGATATTTAGTTTCGCTGGTGTCTTCCTAGTAACTTATTGTTCACTATACAGTTATTAAACTTTAGTATTATTTAATCTATCGTCGGATCTCGTGTTTATTTATTTTACAGCTGTAATAGTTTCGTTTTCTAAAGGGTTGTAGTTAGATCAACTAACTCCCCCCTACTATAACGTGCTAGAACAACCTCAGCTGTTACAGATAGATAGATAGATAGACAGACAGACAGACAGGCAGACAGACAGATAGACTGATAGATAGATAGATAGATAGATAGATAGATAGATAGATAGATAGATAGATAGATAGATAGATAGATAGATAGATAGATAGATAGATAGATAGATAGATGGATAGATAGATGGACAGATAGATAGATAGATAGATAGATAGATAGATAGATAGATAGATAGATAGATAGATAGATAGATAGATAGATAGATAGATAGATAGATAGGCAGACAGACAGACAAACAGATAGATGGATAGATGGATAAATTAGATAGATAGACAGACAGATAGATGGACAGACAGACAGAGATAGATTCATAGACAGACAGACAGATAGATAGATAGATAGATAGATAGATAGATAGATAGATAGATAGATAGATAGATAGATAGATAGATAGATAGATAGATAGATAGATAGATAGATAAGATAGATAGATAGATAGATAGATAGATAGATAGATAGATAGTCACACGGAGAGAGAATTTTTACCATTCATAACCACGCCGTCGTATCGTGTTGATAAACTGGAAAAGAAATATTACCTCGAGTTCCTCATGCACTACAGCTCTGGTGGTATCGATTGCAAGGCTATCGATATGCTCCCTGATTGATTTTTATTTCTTTCCAGATTTGGGGGCGGTGTTACTGTCGGGGCAGATTTGCTTGTCTTATTTCGTGGCGGCCTATGGGCAGCGATGCTGCAAATTTACAATGTATTTGTTTTATTCATGACAGACATTTCTTTGGAGGATTGGGGGGGGGGGGGGTGTGCAGATTTATGAGTCTTAATCATGACTGTCTGCTGAGGGTGGGGAGAGGACAGATATCGACGATCATGGTGCGCCACTCATTCCTCCGCTCGGGTGCTCTCAAAAAGCCCATAATTATTGTCCTGCTTTTTCCCTGTCGCCCATCTTCCTTGTGGGTAAGCTATATATAGCAAAATGCTAGCGGAGTAAACCGTACACAACCCGGCAGTTGGCAACGGGAAACCACTGCTGTAAACTCCCAAGAAAAATCATGGTAAACCAACAAAAAATATTCCTTCAGATTTACTTATCTCACACATAACAAGCAGTCTATGTTTGGAATTCTCTTTGGGCTGCAGTCAGGGTATTTTACATAATAGGTTATAGATGAGCAATTAGCACAATTCACTATTTTTTTCTACTCGGCTTTGTAGTTCCCATAACAGGACCCTTATATTTGCCTTCAGTAGAGAGGCCAAGATCTACATTTTAATATAAAAACTATTATACTCCTTTGCACAACTCTTTTCAGACCTATTCAAAACAACTTTTGAGAATTTTTACCAACGTGATTAAATTTTTGGGGAACCGTGTAAATCTCTTTGTGAAATTTAGAAACTCTGAATACCAAACATAAATACAGTACCCAAAATAGACCGTGATTGACTCAAAGTGGCCGTTATCGTGCCGACGAGCCGCACAATCCAAACTCAAACTCAAACCCTACGTACGCCTCCCAGAACCAGGCTTTTGAACCACTCAACACTCCGACTTCAAATTTTATATGGTGCATCAGAATGGATTTAAGGGTGCACAGTTTTTAATAGAAGTCTCAAATCGGTGTAGTTTTTTAAATTAGAAATTTATTGTTTCCCCAATTTTCACTAGGTTCATTGACATGCTTAGGTTTTTATGACATCATCACTTCCTGAAAATTTTCGGTGCGCACCACTGCACACTGTGCACTGTCCTATCGCCATGCCTATCGCTGAGTTTTGGAGATGACCGTACGCACCTCGGCTTTTGTTCTTATTCCTCTCGGTCTGAAGTGGTGTCCTTTGTTGTTGCATCTCACTTATAAGCTATCTATGCAGCATTAATGCCTTTCTTAGTTCACAGGCGTCTTAAATTTTACCAAAACAAAACACAAACAACCTACACAAACCTGTTCATCGAACGGATACTCAGCTAGTACTATATATATTTGTGGACGAGATTTTTCGTTGCAAAAGGCTTCTGAACAACGCAACACTCAGGCTTCAAATTTTATATGGTGCATCAGAATGGATGTAAGGGTGCACAGTGTAGTTTTTTTTTGTTGGAAATTTATTGTTTCCCCAATGTTCACTAGGCTCATTGACATGCTGTAGGTTTTTATGTCATCGTCACTTCCTGAAAATTTTCGGTGCGCACCACTGCACACTGTGTACTGTCCTATCGCTGAGTTTTGGGGATGACCCTATGCATCTCAGCTTTTGTTCTTATTCCTTTCGGTCTGAAGTGGTGTCCTCTGTTGTTGCATCTCTTGTTATAAGCTATCTATGCAGCATTAATGCCTTTCTTAGTTCACAGACCTCTTAAGTTTTAAGAAAAAAAAACCTACACAAACCTGTTCATCGAACGGGTACTCAGCTAGTGCTTTATATTTTTACATGGGATGGCCCGTATTCCAATTGGATAATGCGTATTGACGAACCTGTTAGTGTAACACAGACACTTACTATTTAAGTGGGACCTGTATGTCGTCCTGATTCTCACTCCTACTTAACATTCGAATCGCTGATAAAACCCAATTGAGTATGCAAAAACATGGAGTTTTATTACTTGTAAAATCACAGTGTCCAGTGTGGGCAGTCGGCGCATTCTGTCTTCATCTGCAGAAATCGATAACATATTATACAGGAAGTAAGACCTCCAGTGTAATCATAATAAATTATGTTTTTTAACCTCAGAGCCGTAAAATATCATGTACGCATTGAAAGACGTAAAGGTGTGCGTGAGCATATTTTAAAAGGTCTTCTTCGCTATATTTTTAATACTTTCATTGATTTTGAGCCACAGTTGAGTTGAACAGAAGAAAGTGTTCCAATATTTTGAGCCAGTAAAAAAAGGTGCATTTTCATCGAGTAGAAAGCGCGACAGGAAATTTCGTTCTGCGCCGCAATTTACACATTGGTTATCGAAACTCAATTATAAAAAAAATCAGGTCATGTATATCTACGCAGATCCGCTGGCTACGACATCGCACTGACGCCAGTTTGATGTAGGGAAACCGCCCTATGGAAATCTTATACAAATCTACGTCGAATTGACGTAAGGACACTGGGTGGCCTATGTCTGCTATATACAATCATATACACTTCTTAACTAGCTGATCGTCTTCAGGGTGCCGTCACATAAAATTCATTCCAAAAATTAGATATATAGTAAAAGGCTTCATTTTCAGATTATTTTCTTACATTTACGACTAGCACAGACATAGTTCTCTATGAATCAGTGTGTATCCCCAAAAACAAAATTGTCCGTGCACACACTACTACTGTGGGCCCACACACCCGCTAGATTTATTATTTCTGTGCCTCAGTGAATGCGTTCAGCTTTAAAAAAAAATAGAAAATGTTTTCGTTAATACTAATTCTAAGAATAATAAATAAAACATCACCACTGATATTTTTGTGATCAAGTGACCATCATTATCCTCCCCAATACTGCGGTTATTATTTCACTGCCTCTTCCTCCTCCTTATCATCATCAAACATCATCTTGTTATCATTATCATCATCATCACCATCTCTCACTCTCTACCTGTCTGTTTCTCACTCTCTCTCTCTCTCCTCTCTTTCCCTGTCTGTCTGTCTGTCTGCTGTCTGCTGTCTCATTTACACCACCACCATATTTCACGGCTTTCCTTTGCATTTTGATTAATTTATCTTTTTAATGTGTTAAGTAATCGTACAATGCAACATTCGACCAACACAATACGTCAAGAAAAGACGAGGTGCCATGTTTATTTATATATATGCCTTTATTCCAGACTGGTTCAGGATACCAAAATATCAATCTTTTCGTAGCTAATTCTTTCTGTGTTTATATTAATGGGTTTTTTTCCTGATAATGAACTCTCTACATGAATGCATTATCTAACTATATATCTATACAGAATGGAAACTTGGACACAGGTCAAATGATAAAATAAATTAGATCGTTGCAACTTCTCTTACTTAACCCGGGTGACTAAGTTATGATCTTGTAATTCTTGGTTATTAATTAGTGTGTGTGTTTTGAGCATGCTGTGTGTATTTTAGACATTTAAAAAGCGCTGTTTGCCAATGTTAAGATACAGCTGTACTTGTTTTTGTTGAGTTGGATCGTTGGATAGACTTGCTTATTGTTGTTGTTGTTGTTACTGTTGTTGTTTTGTTGCTACTATTGCTGTTGCTGGTATTGTTGTTGTGGTTGTTGCTGCTGTTTGCTGTTGTTGTTGTCGTGGTTGTTGTTGTTGCTATATTTGTGGTTTGTTGTCCTTATTGTTGCTGTTGTTGTGGTTGTTATTGTTGCTATTTTTGTCGTTTGTTGTTGCTGCTGCTGTTGCTATTGCTATTATTGTTGACGTTGTTATTGTTGTCGTTGTTGCTGTTATTGATGTTGTTGTTGCTGCTGCTGCTGTTATTGTTGTTGTGTTGTTGTTGTTGTTGTTGAACAACGCTTTTTTAAGGCATTTGATATGCCTTAAGGGGTCCTTTGATAGAAAGTTTCTTTAAAATTCATTTCAGGCTTATCTTTAACACGGGTATCCTGCATGCAAACAAACACACATTTTGCAGCATTGATATGATGGCAGAAACTTCCTTCCGGACACTGGCATAGGTCTGTGGTCTGTGGAAAAAAAACAACCAAAGAGATTACCAGTGCGTTTTCTGTGTGAAAATGAGGCTCCATGACAACGATGCTTAAAAACAAAAAGTGGCGGGGAATGTGACGGGAATAAATAAATTATTCAGAAAAAAAAATCTCTTTAATGATTAAAGTCAGTGGCGTAGTATGGGTTGCCAGCGACCGGGGCAAGGTACGTACTGCGCCGCCTGACCCATGGACCGTTAGCATTCCCTGTGTCCCTTCTACAATTAATGTACTGAACCCTCCAAGTACATGTATTGTATTTTAAGAAAATACTGATGCGATTAAGATAAAGTGCAATAATGCTAGTATACTCAGATTATTTTTAATCGCTTGGTTTTAATTTGTGCAACTTTTTCAATAACGGTGTTGAAATCTTCATTGAAATCTCTCTAAATTGACAGTATTTGCTCATTTGCTCAGTCTATCTTGGCTCATTGTAGATCTCTGATAGGTTTTGATTAATTTAAGTTTTCAGAAACTTCTTCTTTCACTACTGGCAGTTGAAACAGTGAAAGTTTAGAAATATTGCGCCCCGAAGAATTTTGCGGCCATGGCGACCGCCCTGTGAGTCCGCCCACGGTACGCCACTGATTAAATTATGAACCAGTTAAATGATAGAGTAAAGGCTACAGTGAGTCTTTTTTACGCATGAGGGGGATCAAATTCGATTTTCTCGAAACCTGGCCGTTGGATTTGTTTGAAATTTTGCATGGGCTCAAAATTATATCACACTTAACATAATGGAACTGATTTTTTTTTGTAAACTAGAGCTGTAGACTGAATTTGAGTTTGCTGCTTTTCGCTTTTTAAACAATAAAAAGTGGAGCCAATTATTTAAAGCCATTTGTACAGCACTGGAATCACCATTCTGGCATCTGCAGTCCGCCTCAGTGACGTCTTCAGATGGTGTATTATTATGCCATGATCTTTGTACTTTTGTGTAGTCACTCATGTAGATTTATATCAGTGTTTTTCGACCTTTTTTGTCCCACGTTCCATTTCAATTTTCAACAACAACAAAAAGAAAAAAGAAAAAACGTGCGCCCCACCATGATCGGATAAAGTTAGTATACAGTAGCAGACCCTACGATCCATTCTGAAGTCCCAAGCCCCCCAAGAATATTGCCATGCTCCACATTGAGAAGGACTGATTGTGTGCGTGCCTGTTCTAGTGGAGTTTGTCTAGAAAAGTGTTTATGTAGATGGGTCCGTAGATGACCGTATGTGTGAGGTATTGATAAAGTTGTGTAATCAAATTTGCAGTCACTGAATAAATAAAGTTTCATCGTGTTCTTTCTCATCTACTTTTTCAGTTGTGTTTCCATGTGTGCGGAAACGGAAACGGCAACGTACACATGGAAATACTCTTTTTTTTTTTTTACTACTTAATGGAGATTTGACGTATGCGTTAACGTTTCCGTTTCCGTCCACGCGAAAACACGGAGTTATGGTGAAAATTTTGTAGGATAAAGAAGGATGAAACGTACAGGTTCAGCTGCTGAGATATGAGTATCAAGTGGAAAATACTTACATGATCAAGACAGAACACGTTGTCTGCTGATCTGTCGACCAAACAGCTGGTGGTGTTGAGCAGCTCCAGAAAGGGGCACTGTGGAACAAACAAACAAAAATCAAAGTTTTCTGATTTGTTATAATTTTAGACAGCAAACCAGATCAAATAAGTAATACCGAATTCACCCTGGAACAAAATTTAACTACAAGTAACTGGAATACTTCTGCAAAAACTTGGGTAGAGTGATCACTACCGTAAATGGGAGACGGAATTGACCATGGGATAAATAACAAATTCACTTCGCAGATCTTTTGATGTAATGGCAGTGTTATGGCAATATGGAATAGTCAAGGGAAATAATTTGTACTATAATAAATGAATGGTTAAGGAAAATAATATGTTTTGCAGTTCAACTGGCAGTTCACTGACTGTTCCTCGTGCACTGCAGCTGAGTATGCTCGCTCTCTGTCTAAGCCCGAGTTTATAGTGGCGGCGGGTTTCGGGAAATCGCACGCGCGGTTTAAACCGAGCGAGTATTGTGACACTCTCTTTTATGTAAGTTTACATAGTCAACGCGTGTCTGGAGGCGCTGCTAATTTGCCGCACGGCGGGTAAAGTTACCAGAACCAACTTTTAGTTCTTGACACGCGTCTCGCGCCGGGGTTTGTAGTCGGTCACCTACTTTTGCTCCCGTGTGATCACTGTAGCAACTGAGCTAGTCGTAATTCGAGTCACGCTCTGGCCAAAGCAATGGATGTTGATCAACTAATTGTCGCTGTTTTCAAAAGACCGTCCATTTGGGGCAAAAGGAAGAAAGAATGCGCCAACAGAAATATGAGGAAGCCATATTTCCTGTGTTGTAGCAGTAATACGATTGTGCTGTTCCAGCTTTGCTATGTACACCAAACTCGGCATAGGGATGAGGCGCGAGTTTTCCAGCGCGATTAGCCCCCGTGCGGCAACCCGCCACCCGCCCCACTATAAACTTAGCGGGCCGTGTTTATAGAGAAAGCGGGTAGGCGGGTTGCCGCGAGATGGTTACTCGCGCAAGAAAACTCGCGCCTAATCACTCGCGCGGTTGGTGTTCATAGCAAGGCGGGGAAAGGAAAGACGAGGTCAACATCCATCGTGAAGCCAAGAAAAGTACACAGCCAACACAACTCCCGCGCGACACACGCGGAACAAGAAGACACAATTGGTTCTGGTAATGTCCCGCGCTGGTCGGCAAAATTGCCGCCTCGAGAGACACGAGTTGTCTATATACACTTACAAAGCACATTGAGTAACATTCCTCGCGCGAGTTCTCTCGGGTCGAATCAAGCGTGCGATTTCCCGAAACCCGCCGTCTCTATAAACGCTACCTAAAGGCAGCATGTGGAAATGTATAGTAAGAGGTCAAACTGTCCCATTTGTGTGATTTATGTACAAAATAATGTCCATTAGTATGAGTGTGCGAGACATATGGAAAGCGTTGTGTAAATTATTGATAATTATGTACACCTTCTATGATATCTCAAATGCAAAATCTTGCGTAATTAAACACTGTAATATATTTTCAATACTTTTTTTTCTTCATTTTTTCAAAATTTTATTTGATTTATTTTTTTTTTCATTTTTTAAAAATCTTTTTTTTTTCTTTTTCATGTGTAAATGCCGAGGGCAGCGAACCTCCCAAAACAAAGATCTGAAACCAAATCAATTTTGCCTGAACTGATCAATCAGAACAACTCGTAATGTTGTTTATTACTGCCAAAGATACTAGTAATTCTAGTATCTTTGTTACTTCTAACTGACATTACTGCAACGGGCGGCCACAAGATTATTTTCAACATGCATCAAGAACGTCATCATCAATATTATGGACAAAGACACGTTAACGCCAGTCTACGTCAATTTCGCTCTTTGACGTCATTTTGAGGAATACTTCTCCATTCATTGTGAAAGATCCCTTGACTGTTTCATAGATAGTTTGGCAATGTTCGATGCATCTTATAGATTTCTTTCTCCGTGTGGGGATTACCTGACCGTTTCATAGATAATTTGACAAGGTACGACATGTATTATTAATTTTTTTTTCCTTTTTGAGGGATACATTTTCTATTCGTTCTGAAAGATAATTTGGCTGTCTCATGGATAGTTTGACAATATTATGCGATGCCTCTCATAAATTTCTTTGTCCGGTGGGGATTACATTACTCATTCTAATGAAAGATAACCTGACCGTTTCACAGATAGTTTGACAATGTGCGACGTGTATTATGAATTTATTTTTCCCTTGAAGAATACATTTTCTGTTCATCATGAAAGATCACCTAACTGTTTCATAGATAATTTGACAATATGCGATGCGGCTTATAGATCTCTTTCTTCATATGGGAAATGCACTTTCTAATCATTCTGAAAGATTAATTGATTCGTTCATTAATTAGGTTGACAACTTACGGTCCGTAGCTCTTCCGGCGTTGTCTCCGTGGTCGTTTCTTCCGGAGGAACCGGAACCTCAGGGTTACCCAGAATTGGAGAGATGCTCACCATGACCATTAAGATCAAACTTGGTAATTTCAATATCCTCATCGTGACAATTGTTGTCTTATTTGTCGCCCTCAATTCCTGGAATTCCGGAAGTAACTGTTGTTAATGTTATTGTTGCTGTTGTTGTTGTAGTTATCGATGATGGTGTTAATGTTGATGCAGCCGGTGGTGTATTTTTTCCTTCTATATTGCTGTTCGTACGATTGCTTTCGCGTTGCTGTGGTTGAAGTGTTGCTTGTTACCGGAATAATCTGTCGTATTTTTTTTTTTTTTACAATTTGAACTCTTTCACAGTACCGGAAAGGTAAGGTTATCAGATAAAACGAGCCAGTTACGCAGTTGAATCTGATCTTGAAGTCGAGACACGTTTTAGACGCAACTGAGCCCCCACACAGGCCTCCTTGCACAGAGCAATCAACAGGCCGTCGGCGCGAGCTTTCTCTCTGCGATTGCTGACCAATCAGTGAGAGCCAAACCAGCTGAGCTTCAGCAAACCAGAAAGTTGGGATTTACCGCAATTTAAAAGTTTGCAACTTAGCGCAAAAATGTAATCGTTTAAGTAATTATCATACCCGATGCTTGTGAAGAATATGAGTCATGGTTATCTATGGTGGGTCAAAAGTTACTTTATCATAATGATATGCAGCGGCTATGCTTACCTCAATCCAATGAAAATTTTAGTGGGACTGGTAGGGTTACTCTGGTGGCGGATTTCCAACATCAAACCGATGTTGCCGCGATGTCGTAACCAGCGGATCTACGTAGCAGCGACGTCATTCCTGTGTGCAAAACTTGTCGTCCATCCTACACATTGGATGTCCCCAAGTTTACTGGCTGGGCATACGTAAAGAGAATAAATAAATAAATAAGTACTAAACAAACGTTGAAAGAGTGATTTAAAAATGGAATATACATTGAAAAGAAATCTAAAAAAAAAAAAAAAAAAGGCTCAAATGCATAAAGCCTGAAATACAACTGTTTTAGTTACATATTATCTGAACTGATGTCGCAAAGGCCTCGCTCGTCCAGTTAGGGTAATCTTCCGAGCCGCCCGAAAAAAAATTTAAAAATTTGGCTTTGAAAGAGACTTTCGTTGCACGTGATGATGGTTTTAGGTGAAAGACATTAATCCCACAAATACATTAGCGCCTTGAAAATAATTATACAATTAATCTGTCACTGTCAGCTTTGCCGGTGAAGATTTTCAAAAATCCAAGTAATAATAATAATAATAATAATACATAGCATTTATATAGCGCTTCATACCGTTAGCAACCAGGCTCTAAACGCTCTAAATTCCAAGAATGCCGTATAAAAAAATCCCAAGATTTTTTCCAATCCCCAAAATACATTTAAATTTAAAAATACATTGAATTTAAACTTTCTCAGATCTCGTGAAAGAATCTTTCACATGGACATGGACTGCCGCTTTGTCCATGGTTGGCTTTATCTCCTTTTGTTTAGCAAATAGTCTTGTGGGTGGAAGGGCTATGTTGTGTTTGTTTTTGTTTTGTTTTTGATTTTTTGTTCCAAAGAAATAATAGCAAACACATAGAAGTCTGAAAAATCCCAAGCTGTCTACAAAAACGATAAGATTCCAAGGTAGACTCCCATGCCCAAAAATCCCAAAATCTTGGGGAAAATACCAAGGACCGGCAATGTTGGTCACTGTAGAACAAATGAGTACCGTATTCGAAATGGAAGTTGTATCTCACAAATTGTGGTCAGGTATAACTACTCACCTCTAGTGCGCCATAAACATTAAGCCCAAGGTTAATAACCCTCGTTTGGACACAAATCATTATCTTATAACAACTGAACAAATCGACACCATTGCCCTGGCAATTAATTTGCATTATGTCAGATTATGCTAATTTATCCAGTAAGTCTCTGCTAATCCATATTTTACTTTACGCCAATCAGGTATCGAGAATGGCATGTTTACGTCGCTGATTGTGAGAGTCACTGAGAGACACAAGATATCGGATTTTCATTATTCTTCTCCCTCTCCCCCTTGCCTCTTTGTTATCTCCTCCCCCGCTTTCTTGTTCTGATTTATCTTTTCTGTCCCCGAAACTAACCGTGCGATGCCTCGTTTGCCTTTCTTATTGTCGCAACATTGTCATTATGTAAACCAGCGCCAACTTGGTGACGCGGGCCATATCGGAAGCGAAGTAGCTCGTGGGTTCAAGGTTAGTGTTGGAATTCCTTTGCGGAATACTCAGCGAAAATGCTCCACGCGCTTAAGTCAAAGAGGTTATAAGAAATAACTAACGAACACACTGTGTAGAAAAGAAAACATTACTTTTTCAACTCTTCCCGAAGGCGTATCGAGGTGACGATGGTTTCCCGAGTCAAACTGACAAAACTGTGAAAGTATCAAAATATAACGGCTCTTCTCTGTGTCCTCGCCAAAAATTGGCGCATGTAAAACGGCAAGCTAACTTACATCCATCTACCAAGTTTCAGATTTCTTCGATGAGCAGCTTCGGAGCCTTTCCGCTAAGGGGATTTACACGCCTAGCTCTATTATTGCAAAGATTCTAGAAACCATAGGATGAGACACTTCCTTCTTCGTACCCCTAAAAAAATCGTGCACACAGTTTGTGCGCTGATCGGGGTTCATGGAACACAGCATGAAAAGAATGCTTGATATAATGACAACTTAATAATGCTGATTTGTTACAGTGCTACTGCGACTAAAAAAAAAAAAAAAAGCCAGAGTTTTCCCCACAGCGATTGAAGTTAAAATTACAAAATAAGTGACATCAATCAAGACCTACAAAGATAACTGAACAGTGAACAATATTCAATATTTAATTTGTCCTTACTTGGCTTTGTAAAATACGGCACTGCTCATGACTTTCGCTCATTCGCCGCTAGGTGGCGATGCGAAATCTGTGCACGTTAAATGTGCTAACTGTCTGATCCTACTGTTGCTACATGTAGTATCTTTGATTATAGTAAATAACAGCTAAATCTCCAACCACCATCAATTTTCTTGAAAGATGTTGTTGTTGGTTTTTCTACTATAAAATAGAAATTATTTTTGTCACGTCCAACAAATAGGACATTGATACATGGGTTTCAGGTCGAACAGTATGAACTGAAACCAAAGGGCGTGTGATTGTTTTGGGAACTCGTTCGTCGCTGGAATAACTCGAATAAAAGTTCTCGCAAATTTAGGTACCGGTAGTTTTAAATAATGTTTTAAAAAAGAAATATCATTTTTATCCAATGCGTTTTGCTATAATAATTATTTATGTCATAATAACCTTTAATTTGCCCCCCCCCCCCCGCCCCCTTTTTTTTTTCAGACATTCATTTCAAATGGCATGAATGTGCATGCGCCCATAACTAATCACAAATTTAATGTTCGGCAGAAACTCGGTGTCACTACCGTGGTACTTGAACCATCACCACACCTGATGGTCTATGCAGTAATAAGTGTCACGATCACATGCGTGAAGATGGTCACGACCACGTGTGTGATGAGTACCTAACTTATTTACCTTTCAAACCCAGCTAACAAGCCAAGCAAGCAGACCAGCGATCAACGGACACATGGAGTGAGATTTAAATTAAACGATATTTAATTATAAATGCATGACAAAACTTATGTCAAAACATTCAACTCATGATAATCACATACATAATCACAATAACAGAGATATTTCAAATTTACTCTTGGGGATCATGGCTATTCTCTATTCCCCGTTTCACATCTAGATCTAATCCCTCTGTCCATAAACTTAACTACGTATACTTAATAGTCTCTGTCAACAGCTGCCCTCCTCGTTGATGCAGTTTCACTTCTCCAGAGTTCACACGATCCTTTCTAGATCTCAAACTTCGACGATAAAAGGGGAAACAGACGCCCCTGGCTTCCCACAAATAAGAACACACAGTTCACACCCGCCATCGTAGATTACTAGCTCCTTGAGGGGTTATCATCCCGTCCTCAGGACTCTTCAACTTCTGCAAACACACAGCACATCGACGGTTCACACCCGCCATCGTAGATTCACGAGCTTCTGATGGGTTCCCATCCTATCATCAGAACTCCTCAACTTCTGGTCCCCATGGCACGACCTTCCACTTGTCGCCCGGACCGATAAATTCTTTTTATTGGGAAATAAATGTGAACATCATGGATCCCTCACACACCTAACACTTCTGGTCCCCACTGGCACGACCTTCCACTTATCGCCCGGACCGATAAATTCTGCGTCTTCCTTTAGGAATGAATAACTTGGGAACCACGTGTGTCGAACTTCTCCTCTACTTATACTCCCGAGGCCTTTGCACACGCGACTAGTTTAAAGCGAGTCGTGTGTATCTATTCACGCTCGTCAACAATGTTAAAAACCGTGTTTTCCCCTGCTAAGCTCACCCCCCTAGACTCGTGGCGCACAAGGCCACCGACCTTCCTCGTGATAGTAATCTTTCATGCTAGTCAACAACTTAAAAACTCCCCTTCTCCCCTACTAAGTTTACCCCCTCTATACTCGTGGCGTACAAGGTCATCAACCTTAATCGTGACATAAGCCACATTTGAATAATGATATCAAAACAAGGAACCAATCAGCCAGTTAATTTAACACGGTCAGTAGTTTACGCACGATGGAGACTAAACGTTAATTTGTAATTTGTTTTACCTGAGAATCTACTTGGAGTTTTGCTGGCGTATACATTCACGTATTTACATGATGTACTTATTTCACTTTAAATCCTCAATTCATGACCTTTTCAGGGGATGAACTAGATCTAAAATCAGGACACAAACACACACACACACACATACATACACACACATACAATGGACGCACAAAGCCAGCTTTTGTCACCCTTTAGAATTCAAGTTTTTGTTTTAGTGTTAGCTTAAGTCTGACAAATCTGCCACACAAGTCTGACAAGTAAGATGCACAAATCCAATAAGTTGGCCGAAAAATTCCGACAAGTCTGACGCACTAGTCCATGTTGGCCAAAACATCCGACAGGTCAGACGCACAACAAGTCCAATAAATTGCCTCCAAAAAGCGTGACAAGTCTGTCGCACCAGTGTAACAAGTTGGCCCAAAAATTTTGACAGGTCTGACACACGAGTCCGACAAGTTGGCCAAAATATTCAAACAAATCCGATGCACAAATCCAAAAAATTGGGCAAAAAAAGTCTGACAAGTCTGACCCACAAGAAGCTGGCCAAAAACAAATTCTGACAAGTCTGACGCACTATTCTGAAAAGGTGGTCAAAAAATGTTCACAAGCCTGATGTACAAGTCCAACAAGTTTGCCAAAAGTCTGACAAGTCTAACGCACAAGTCCCACAAATTTTCCAAAAAATTTTGACAAGTCTGACCCACAAGTCCAACCAGTTGGCCAAAAATTCCAACAAGTATGACACACAAATCCAACAAGCTGGCCAAAAAATTCCAATAAGTCTGACGCCCAAGTCCAACAAGCTGGCTAAAAAATGACAAATCTGAGGCACTAATTAAACAAGTTGGACGAAAAGGGTCTGACAAGTCTAGTTAGCTGGCCGAAAAAAATCCGACAAGTTCAATGCACAGGTCCAAGAAGTTTCCCAAAGAAAGTCTGACAATCCAACACACAGGTCCAACCAGTTGGGCAAAAAATTCCAACAAGTCCAACGCACAAATCCATCAAGTGGCTGAAAAAATCTGACAATCCGACGCATAAGTCCAAGCAGTTGGCCGAAAAAATTCTGACAAGTCTGACGCACAAGTCCAACAAGTTGACAGCAAAGATCTGACAAGTGTCACGCGCAAATACACAAGTTGGCCAAAAATTTCCAACAAGCCTAATGCACACATCCAACAAGTTGGCAGAAAAAAGTCTGACTATCCGACGCACAAGTCCAAGAAATTGGCCAAAAAAATCCGTCAAGTCTGATGCACAAGTCCAACATTTTTTTTTTTACAAATTTACCACAAGGTCGACAAGTTGGCCAAAAACAATTCTGAAAAGTCTGACTCACAAGTCTCACAAGTTGGCCAGAATTTTACAAGTCTGATTCACAAATCTAACTGGTTGGCCGAAAAAATCTGACAAGTCTGACATACAAGACCAACATGTTGGCCAAAAAATTCCGACGAGTCTGACACACAAGTCCAACAATTTGGCTGAAAAAAGTCTGACAAGTCTGACACACAAGTCGAAGAACTTGAGCAAAAAATTCTGACAAGTCCAACAAGTTGGCTAAAAATGTTTGACAAGTCAGACATACCATACCAACAAGTTGATCCAAAAAATTCTGAAAAGTCTGATGCACTAGTCTAACAAGTTGAGCAAAAAAGTTTGACAAGTCTGACGGACAAGTTGGATAAGTTGGCCAAAAATTTTGACAAGTCTGACGCACAAATCACTCATGTTGGCAGAGAAAATCTGACAGTTCTGATGCACAAGTCTGAAAAGTTGTACCTAGCCTTCTCGGATAAGGACGAAAAAATTCGGAGGGCCCGTGCGCACGTTAAAGATACCTTGGCAGTTGGAAATCGTAAAGAGCAGGCCGCTGCCCGGGCAAAATTGAAATTAATAGATTAAAAATTTATCCATATCATCTCCCCCCCCCCCCCCCGCCAGAACAAGAAATAATAAAACAGGTAAAGTGAGGTGTAAATGCCAAGGGCAGCGAACCTCCTAAAATAAAGACCTCAAATCATTTATAGTACAGAACAGCCACTTTGGGGAAACCCGGGTGGTCACTGGCTCCTGCTTCCATGTAGCGTCGACGTCGGCGGTCGACCAAGGTACTCGCACGGCTAGTCATGCCCAACTAGTCTGTAAAGCTTAGGGTCTGGCGAGATTTCCTCCCTTGAGGCGCTACTGAGGGACTGAGAGTTGGGGTGGAGTTTGGTCGGGGGTAGGCCGGACAAAACATACGGATTAGAACCTATTTCCTTAGATCTTAAGGGGCAACCGGTACTATAGTATTAGACTTAGGATCGTCCATGTCATGGGAAAAGTGCTCTCGCAACCACATAGTCACACGGCACATCTGTGCTAGGTAGGGTAGTGTGTGCTGGAGTCCCCGTGCCACTTTTTTTTTCTTTCTTAAAGCAGTACTCACTTCGCAAATAAAAGTGAGCGTTTCTATTTTTAATGCTCAGGTGGAGGTGGAGCAGAAGCTCCGCTGTGCTTTTGTAACAGGACGGGTAACACGAGGGGTCTCTCTATCTATAGCTATCTCACACAGTTAAACATACAACAAAACTATCAGGTTTTGAGAGGACATTTACATTTATTAAAAAAGAAAAGGAAAAACAAATAATAATACAACAATACAATTCACAATAAACCACAATACAATAAACCAGGACAATAAACAAGACAATACAATAAACAGCACAATAAACAAGACACAGTACAATAAACAAGACAATCAACCCAACCAATAGGCGCGGTGAATTAACCAAATGAATTCACACTTGATCTACATCATAAGAGCTGGCACTTCACAAATCTTGAAATATTTACAACTTCTTTTACTTTTATGTTAGTCTGGGCGGAATGACACGTCCTGCCGTCTTGAAGACTTGGGTGGAACTGACTGACCCACGCTATCATCTAAGCGTCACCCAAAAACGCGCAACCCATTTACTGCCTAACAGTTCACTAAGTACAAATTTTAATAAAACATTAAAACAAATAAAAACATTTTTAAAAGCTACCCTCTTGCTCGTGTATGTTGTAAATACACCATCTTGATAAAATATTATCTAACAAGATAAATACTAAACAACCTTACAATGTAGTGATACATAACAAGATTCTATTTCTGGCACCAAGGATGGTCACTTAAATTGACCAATCCTGGACAATACAGACCACGCTAAGACTATGGTTTAAAATTGCCGCAGTGAGCACATCGGTTGGCAATGTCACTGAATACTGCATGACTCATGTCAAGTGCGCGATCAACAATAAGGGGAGATTATCTATGGTTTCTGTGTGGTCTGTGTGGTTACTTCCCCTTGCCCACATCTAGTGGTCCCGCTAGTCAAAATAAACGGGTTTATCCCCCTTTCACTACAGTGAGCTCTGTTCTCAGCCCTGTAATGGTTCACCCCATTACACTTTTTTAACCTTTTATTTCGCGGGATGGATTTTATCTCTTGTCAGGGCAGTCACACGACATTTTAATAATAGTCCTTTTATAATAACACCTTTTCTGTTCAGTATTAATGTAATAGAGATGCTGTGAAGTCCACAAGGTAACCCCGTCCATGATGATTATGACTATATCATTTTCCCGTGTTGTGAAAAATACACCGCATGTACCAAAACAAATGTTTACCTAGAAAACATCTCGCATTGCTCGCTACTCTCTTCTTCATCTAATCTTCATTTTGCGATGACTAAAACAAAACTTAAAAGCATACAAAATTAAAACCCAGATAATAAAACGGGATGCATTCCATGCTAATTCTATCGACTGATGCTAAACGTGAATTTTAATCTAAAGGAGCATTTATGGTTTTCCTGCATAAAATGGCAGTTATCTCGGGATAGGGCAAACTTGTCCATGTGTTAATAAATCAGTAAAAATGTTTTAAAAAATGTTTTTAAAATATCTCACGAGCTTTACTAATCACCAAGTGAGCAAATACTTTTTTAAAAATGTACAGAAGGGATATTTTCGCTCACACTTATATTCAGAATATACATAAGGAACATACACATATACAGTTGAATATATACACATATAATATACAATTGAATGTATTGTTCTTAGATTAACTATTAGATTAGTACGTAGACAAGTAAGGAAAAGCATGCATGTTATGAGTGGTGGGAGTCTGAATGAGGCGAGAGCGCTGTATTACTATCACTGCAAGTTAGAACGTCCTAAAGAGCGGACGCAAGAGAAAGCCAGTGGGGGAACATAAGGGGAGCAGTCGGAAGACTAGTGAGAGAGTTTTTTCCAGTGATGACTGGTAGGTGAAACGATGATTGATAATTATGATTGATGTATTATATTCGTCTATTACCATGATGTAAATAAGTATATGTGAGGAATGTGGAAGTCCTTGATATTGGATATAGCAATGTGCGCCATGAGCGATAGATGAAAGTTGAGTTCATGGATTTGTAGCACGAGTGAGTATTGTGTACTACGATGGAGGTGTGTTACCGTAAGATGTTTGGTGAGTGAAATGTGAACTATTGTGTGTACGCTTCATGGGTTGTAAGGAGAGGTGGAGTGAATAGAAATGGTATGGTATTATACCAATGTAATGTTATTCTTGTAGGTGTCGGGGACGGGCCGAAGAGCCACCTCGGTGAGCACAGGGGATAGGCCAGCATAGGGCCGGGGCCCACACATAGGCCAAGAGTGAGGCTGTCGGTGCAGGACAGTAGAGGCACATAAAGTCGTGGCAGTCTGGCCACGGACAGGGACGTAGATATGAGCGTGAATGTGCTAATTGAAATGATAATGTACTATTGCCATGTTGATGGGCTATTGAAATGATAATGTACTATTGCCACGTTGATGGGCTATTGAAATGATAATGTACCATTGCCATGTTGATGGGCTATTGAAATGATAATGTGCTATTGCCCTGCTGAGGTGCTAGTGGAATGCTAAGGTGTTATGGCAATAGGAAGGTGATATTGAGAGACTGCGGTGCCAGTGAATTATTAATGTGCTATTAAGACCCTGAGGGGAGAGGCTGAGGCCGAAGTGTCTTTAGGAAGTAACTACCGGGTTGTGGATCCGAGGAAGAGTGCATGTGGGAATAAGGCCGTTGTACGGCAGTTAAATTCAATAATATAATGTATGTAATTGCGCTATTATCTGTATAATTATGTTTAATAAATGTGTGAGTCTGATGGGTTGTTCTGTTAAGTGTTAAACTTGTTCGTTCGTGATTGTTGTCCTGTCATAACTTATTACATCTCCCAGTCTGGGATTTGTGACACTGGGGGCTCGTCCGTGACCAGCTCTACGCGTCGTGCCATAAAGATCTGGTGGCTTTCCTGAAAGAAAACGAACCCGCGACGGTGCAGGAGGCGTCTAAGTTGGTGGAAGCATACCGTACGGCACATCCGTCCAAACCAGTCGCGAGGGCGTACGTACAGGATGCTGGTTACGTCGCCGTGGTTGAAGGGTCGCCGACAGGACATAAAGACAGGTCGCGTCAGCGTGGTGCCTATAATGGGCAAGCCCAGGGGCAACGTAGGGGGTATCACCAATCACCTGCATATGGATCCGGTAAGTTTGACCGAGCAGGAGGGCTAGGTTGCGGTAATGGCCGAGGGCGATTTGTGACCTTTGCCGATGACCGACGGCATAGGGACTTTAGTTCCGGTCGCAATGGGTCACGGGGACCCAGGTCTAGTGGAGCACAGGGAGCGGAATGTTGGACTTGCGGACGCCCAGGTCATTTTTCGCGGGATTGTAGGACCGCGAATTGTTGGAACTGCGGAAGAGCAGGTCACATCAGGGTAAATTGTCCTGCAGGTAGGATAGCGGCGAACGTGGATGACAATCGCAGTGGCTCCAGTCCATGTTCCCCTAATAAATTTCATCATGCGGCCGCGTGTGTTACATCGGACAACGGAGGCGGACAGTATTCTAAGTGTCCCAGTTGTGAGAAGTTATTATCTTCCGGTGTTTTACCTTGTGGGAGAAAGATCCCCGTTATAAATTCATGTCATACAGGAGGTGGTCTTAGGGTTTATCCGGGGTTTGTTGGAGACGAACCGGTCTCGGTTTTACGAGATACAGGATCTACCGTTGTGGGAGTGCATAGGGACTGCATTCGGGATTCACAGCTTACAGGTGAGACTGTCCCGTGCATCCAATTTTCAGGGGCCATAGAGAAATTACCCATGGCAAAGATAGTGATAGATACGCCTTTCCTTAGCGGGGAAGTCGAAGCAGTCGTTGGTTGCTTTCCAGGCGCCCAGCTCATCATTGGTAATGTATCTCGGGTAGGTTCCCCTTCCGAGGAGAATGTGCAGGCATGGTCACAATCAAAAGGTATTGACTTTTGTGCCGCAGTCGAGACACGTCGACAGGTACGTGATAGGACTAAGATTAGACCTTTGGCAACGCCAGCGGTCAACCTGGATATCACACCAGAGCGCTTGGCGACATTACAAAAGGAGGACCCGTCATTGAGTCCATGTTTTGACGAGGCGCGAACGGAGAAAACAAGGAAATATAAGAACGGGTCGTCGTCCTTTGTTATTCAGGCGGGCATTCTGTTCCGTAAGTATGTAACGGTGGCCTCCATTTTAAAGCAGGTCGTTGTGCCAGCGTTGCTAATCGCAACAGTATTGCATTTGGCACATGATGTCCCATTAGCGGGTCATATGGGAATAGCTAGAACCAAAGAAAGGGTTCTTAAAAATTTTTACTGGCCATCCATCCACAGGGATGTACAAGTGTATTGTAAGACATGCAGTGCGTGCCAAAAGACGACGCATAAGGGTCGTACACCCCAGGCTCCTCTTCAAAAGATCCCCACGGTTTCGGAACCGTTTAAAAAGGTTTCGATAGACCTTGTTGGCCCCATTCACCCAGCTACCGATAGGGGGAATCGATTTTTCTTAACGGTCATATGTAATGCTACGAGATGGCCAGAGGCGGTTCCTCTTCGGACCATAACGTCTGAGGCAGTCGCGGAAGCGTTGTTTGCAATTTTCGCTAGGGTAGGAATACCAGAACAAATTTTGTCTGATAGGGGCGCGCAATTTACTTCGGAGATGATGAAGGAATTGTTTCGCTTATTCAGCATACAACCCATCACTACCACCCCGTATCATCCGCAGGCTAATGGCATGTGCGAGAGATTGAACTCGACGCTAAAGTCGATGCTGCGTAAGGTAGCTGCTGATCGCCCTAAAGATTGGGATAGATATATCCCTGCAGTATTATTCGCGTACAGAGAGGTACGGCAGGAGTCAACGGGATTCTCTCCGTTTGAAATGATGTATGGTCGTAGTCCTAGGGGTCCAACTGATGTTCTTCGGGACATGATGACGTCGCCATCATCGGGAGACGATGAGCAGATTTCAGTGTTTCAGTACCTTGTTGATTTAAGAGAAAGATTATCTTCAGCGCGCACTATAGCAGAAGAAGCTTCTAGTATCGCTTCGAAAAGAGCAAAAGACTATAAAGATAGAGGTTCCAAACTGAGAATTTTTAAGCCAGGAGACAAGGTCCTATTGTTATTACCTACGGACCATAATAAGTTATTGATGACATGGAAAGGTCCTTATGTTATTGAGCGAGTTGTTTCAAAGGTAGATTACGCTATCCACATTGATGGATCGAGTAAGGTTTTCCATGTTAATATGCTACAGAGATTTTATGAGAGACCAGAGTATCTGTGTGCACAGACGAAACCAGGGGAGAGTGTCTTCTCTATTGCTTGTACGGGGGTCGTAGACGAGTTGGACTGTGACGTAAGCGACACCGAGGCGCAGGAAGAGTTACAAATTCAATTGCCGGAGTTAACTCCGACACAAGGTTACAGGGACGTAAAAATTAACCCTGACCTTACGAGTTCAAGGAGTAGGGAACTTAAGACCCTGTTAGCGTCATTCCCGGATGTTATTACGGATTTGCCGGGTCGCACTACAGTGATCCAGCACCAAATAAAGTTGACTTCGGATAAGCCAGTATCTCTTAGACCTTATCCGCTGCCTTTTTCTTCGAGAGATAGAGTTATAAAGGAAGTTGAGTCAATGTTGAAGTTAGATGTGATAGAACCATCAACATCGCCGTATTCATCACCCATCGTCCTCGTGAAAAAACTTGATGGATCGGTGCGGTTCTGTATTGATTTTCGAAGATTGAACACTATTACGGTAGGCGATAGGGAGCCTATTCCGTTTCAGGAAGAACTAATAGCTTCATTGGCCGGGTCCACGTGGTTTTCCAAGATAGATTTAACGAAAGGTTATTGGGAAATCCCTCTTACTGAGGAGTCTAAACAATACACGGCGTTCCAAACGCCCATTGGATTATTCCAATTTAAGGTCATGCCATTTGGGTTGGTAAACGCGCCAGCGACGTTTGCACGATTAATGAGACTGGTGTTGAAGGACATACTTAATGTCGTGTCATTCTTTGACGATATTGCATGTCATACGTCGACATGGTCTGATCATATTCAGACACTAACAGTAATTTTTCAACGATTACGTCATTTTGGGTTAACTGCTAAACCCGCAAAGATGGATTTGGCATGTCCAGAGATAGTATTCTTAGGACATATCGTGGGTAGAGGTGTTCAGAGACCTGAAGTAACAAAAATTGATAAATTAGTAGGGTTGCAAATCCCTAAAACAAAGAAACAAGTCAGAAGCTTAGTGGGAATTTTAAATTATTACAGAAAGTTCATTCCAAATTTTTCCTCCTTGTCATCTTCTCTTACTGACCTTACTAAGAAGGGACAACCCGATAAGGTCCAGTGGACGTCTGAATGTCAGACAGCATTTGATAATTTGGTGACAGCATTATCATCGTCACCCATTCTGATATTACCCGATTTTCGATCTAATTTTATCCTCAGAACGGATGCGTCGGACTCTGGTGTCGGCGCTTGTCTTCTACAGGAGAAGAACGAATGTTTCCATCCTGTATGTTATGTCAGTAGGAAGTTATTGCAGAGAGAAAGAAAGTATTCTGTGATAGAGCGTGAGTGTCTTGCCATTGTGTGGTCCGTCCAGAAATTAGGACGTTATCTCATGGGACGAGAATTTTGTATCCAGACAGACCACAAGCCACTGACATTTTTGTCGAAGAATCGTTCGTCCAGCCCACGCTTGTCTAGATGGGCATTGGCTTTGCAGCCGTATACCTTCGTTATTCAACCAATTCCAGGAACCAGCAATCATATCGCCGACTACCTTAGTCGAGCCTAGGGGAAGAGTTCAGGAGCTTATACATCGGAGGACAGGAACATTGACAGGATCTGTGTGAATGAGTCGTCGACTTTAAAATATTGACATTATAAATATGATATGAAGAATGGTTGATATGTTGATTGGTTTTTGATTCTGTATTAGGTATTGTGTTTAGTTAGCTATTGATGATGTGATACATATATGCATAGTGCAGGGCATATTGATCCCCATATTTTCCCCTGATTCCGGTATTTTATGTGCTAGGGGCATTGGTAGGTCATTTTTATGTAAGTATTGCTCACGCTCACTCGTTGACAGTCATCTTGATGCGGTTTGAAATTAATTGCATTAATTTTTTTGGGGTGGGGGACGATGTCACGAGTGGAGTGAGCGATAGTTAATAATTACGGGGGGAAAGGAGGAGAGTAAAATTAACGCACGTAGACAAGTAAGGAAAAGCGTGCATGTTATGAGTGGTGGGGGTCTGAATGAGGCGAGAGCGCTGTATTACTATCACTGCAAGTTAGAACGTCCTAAAGAGCGGACGCAAGAGAAAGCCAGTGGGCGAACATAAGGGGAGCAGTCGGAAGACTAGTGAGAGAGTTTTTTCCAGTGATGACTGGTAGGTGAAACGATGATTGATAATTATGGTTGATGTATTATATTCGTCTATTACCATGATGTAAATAAGTATATGTGAGGAATGTGGAAGTCCTTGATATTGGATATAGCAATGTGCGCCATGAGCGATAGATGAAAGTTGAGTTCATGGATTTGTAGCACGAGTGAGTATTGTGTACTACGATGGAGGTGTGTTACCGTAAGATGTTTGGTGAGTGAAATGTGAACTATTGTGTGTACGCTTCATGGGTTGTAAGGAGAGGTGGAGTGAATAGAAATGGTATGGTATTATACCAATGTAATGTTATTCTTGTAGGTGTCGGGGACGGGCCGAAGAGCCACCTCGGTGAGCACAGGGGATAGGCCAGCATAGGGCCGGGGCCCACACATAGGCCAAGAGTGAGGCTGTCGGTGCAGGACAGTAGAGGCACATAAAGTCGTGGCAGTCTGGCCACGGACAGGGACGTAGATATGAGCGTGAATGTGCTAATTGAAATGATAGTGTACTATTGCCATGTTGATGGGCTATTGAAATGATAATGTACTATTGCCACGTTGATGGGCTATTGAAATGATAATGTACCATTGCCATGTTGATGGGCTATTGAAATGATAATGTGCTATTGCCCTGCTGAGGTGCTAGTGGAATGCTAAGGTGTTATGGCAATAGGAAGGTGATATTGAGAGACTGCGGTGCCAGTGAATTATTAATGTGCTATTAAGACCCTGAGGGGAGAGGCTGAGGCCGAAGTGTCTTTAGGAAGTAACTACCGGGTTGTGGATCCGAGGAAGAGTGCATGTGGGAATAAGGCCGTTGTACGGCAGTTAAATTCAATAATATAATGTATGTAATTGCGCTATTATCTGTATAATTATGTTTAATAAATGTGTGAGTCTGATGGGTTGTTCTGTTAAGTGTTAAACTTGTTCGTTCGTGATTGTTGTCCTGTCATAACTTATTACATCTCCCAGTCTGGGATTTGTGACAGTGAAGTCTCTGCTTCTTGGATGGCCACAAACCAACATTGCATAAAATAATCCCATTTCAAAAAATACGCTTTAACTTTTCTGTTCATAACGAAAGTAAATACCGGTACATTCTTTTTTTTTAAAATTCATTTTGTCCCTTGAAATAACGAGGTCTAGTCGGTGTGTTGATAGCGTATTTGTTGTGAGCGATTTTCACTTTTCAATACATTCCACACGCATTGGTTTTTATAACGAGTTCTGATTTCTGAATATGGCTATTAATAATGAGGTTCATTTTAAAATCTATTTGATTATGTACTAATGTTTGGACGTGCATTCCTCATTTAGTGAAGAAATTGTAGAGAAATATTTCAGGTTGGGTGTAAGTTTTGTGGTGAGAATATTGTGATTTCATTTCTGTGGATGTAAGGTTGGAAGGTCTTCCGCCCGTCCGCGCCAGTCAAGAAAATACAACTACCCCAGCCCTGTTTCGCCTGATTAGTCAATCTGACTACCGCCCATTGATACAAACTGACTAGACCTTCACGCCCCCAGGTCCATCTGACCCTTCCAATGCAGGTTGTTTAAGCTTATATCTTAATCATATTATGTTTGTTAACTTTTTGTTAAGTGGCGCGGACGGGGGGAAGACCTCCCTTATGGTTAGTTATAGTCGAGGGTGTCAATTGCGTTTGTGTTTTTGAAATTCGTTTTGTGGATTACTGATTACTGTGGATGATTTGAATCTGATGGACAACTGAAGGTAGGATTTGGTACTTTAAACTTTTGGAAGGAGTACCATTTGAGTTACGCGACTTTAGTCGGGCACATATTTCACGTTCTAAGTGCTAATCGATGAGTCGCGCATTTACTTTAAAAACATCCATCTAGAGGACTAACTCTCTGGGGGGGGGGGGGGGGGGGGAGCAAGCCACCGTGCGACCCCTTGCTCAGAGTCGGTTCTAAAGTCTAAAGTTGCGTCTTTGAAATATCCTTATTGTGTGACTCAGGGAACTCCTCTCACGGTGTTTACACCCTGCTGTACTTCGTCTATCTGCTTGACTGTTGAGTCTTCAGGAACATTCCACACTTGTCCCCCAGGGTTCTGCTATTGTAGACACATCATCCATCGACCCATCCATCCACTCACTTACCCACCCATCCATTCACTCATCTATTAAGCCACCCACCCAATCATCCATCCAACCATCCATCGCTATCCCGCAACCATCCATCCATTCATCTACTCATTCATCCATCCACTCATCCATACATCTATCTATTCATCCACCATCCATCTACCCATCCATCCACCTATCCACCCATCCATTCAACCACCCAACCACCCATCCATCCACCTATTGCCATGGCTCATCCATCCATCTTGTCAAACTTTATATGTGTCTCAATTTTGCTCGTTTACCTGCTCGTACCCTCACTGCTTAAATGAGGCAGATTCTTGCTAGACTGCTCATGTTTTATATTATATCTGTACGGTAGTTAAGTGAACCCGTGTCTTCGCATACAGCCGTTACTGCGCGCGCGGGCATGTGTGTGTGTGTGTGTGTGTGTGTATGTGCGTGTTCCATATTGCGTACATTCCACCGAACGAAAGCACCGAATCCAGTGTTCGATCGTGTGCCGTCAGAGAGAGAGGGACACACTGACAGAGAGAGAGAGAGGGGGGGGTGAGAGAAAGAGAGAGAGGGGGTGAGAGAGAGAGAGATGCATAAATAGATTGAGAAGGGAGAGAGAGTGAGGGAGCGTTATATGTGCATCTGGTTACGGCTGGGACGGGTCGGGGGGGGGGGGGGGAATGACCCCCTCAGTTTTACTTGTTACAGAGTGGCCTCTAGTTCAGTGGAGTCTGTGCCTTCACAACACAAAATCACTAATGTTTGTTCCCTTTATTACATGATCAGGCCCATTTTCCTCATAAGGGCACCACTATGATATCCACATTGTCAAGGATTATTATTATGATTCAATGGGTTATTATTATCGTCCACGATCGAAACTGCCCCCAACCCGATAATTACACCAAGGGTCTCTGCCCAGCATTTTTGTGTGTGTGGGGGGGGGGGGAGGGGAGAAGACTCTCTATTTCATACTGATAGCAGACAATAAACCCTTTCTCTCTCTCTCTCTCTCCTCGCTACCTATATAATCTATCTATCTATCTTATCTATCTACTGCCTGCCTGCCTGCCTTTCAAACAGAAAATCTCCCAATGTTTGAATATTCTATGTGTACACGTTTTTTTTTCAACATGACGGCTCATATAAACGTTGTCATACAAGTGCTCACAGCCCACGGGTCAGGGGGAAAATCCTTGCCTTGCACCAGGCTCTGGCAACCCACGCTATGCCACTGGTCTTGTTCAGAAGATCTCAAACTTGGAAGTCAAAATTCTCAAAAGTGGAGTCTAGGGAGATGAAACACTTATATCTTTGCCATGACGATTTCTCAAGAATACACCGGCTTGTTCCTAATATGCATCCATAATGTACGCTATAAGGGTCGTGGGGGGGGGGGGCGTGTACTCTTAACATATGAAATGCGTACGCCTGCATGGGGGAGAGAAGGCTTCTGGGTGATTTTTTTTTTCGCGTACTCTTATTTAAAAAAAGTCAATTCTTGAATAATATACAATTCAAATGTCTAGAATGTAACAGCCCATGCCAAAATGCTTTTACAGAACAGCAAGGGCTTATCGTGGTGGGCATTTACTATTGTAATGAGCGCATGCTGGTACAGGAAAGAGGGAAGCAAGTGAAAAGCTTACAAAGTGTTTCTACAGTCTTTATTTTGGGAGGTTCCGCTGCTCTTGTCATTTAAAACTTTGAGCATTTTTCTTGTTTTTAGTTTTCTTGCTCTTGTTTCAATGTGTTTTTGTGCTAGGGTTGAGTTGTTGTTTTTTTTTTTAATTTTGCCCGGCCCTGCACTTCTCCACTTTCAACTGCCAAGGTATCTTTAACGTGCGCAACGTGCACATGGGCCCATCGAGTTTTTCGTCCTTATCCGAGAAGACTAGTTGCTCTATTCTACCTACCACAGGATGAGGGACAGGACCCCCCGCCCTCCTCCCCCCCCCCCACAAAAATATATGCACTGACCGGAAATCGAACCCGGTACCTTCGGCATGAAAGCACCTTGCCTCTACACCAACGTGTCCCGAGATGAATATAGACAAACACATACGCAATTTATTGAAGGCCTGCATCTGAGTGTAAACCCACCGGTTTGACGGATATAAAATATAGAATGATAAGTAAGCAGTGCTACTGAGACACACATGTCCACGTTTACGAGGGCGGTCCATTTTTACAGGGAATGAATTTCCCACGAGAGCTCACTGATTTAATCTAACTAGTCTCCTTTATGGACTCTGTTGTCTGACTGGAAATGTACTACTTACTGGCTCTGAGCAAATCAAGACAGATGGAATGAAACTGGGGATGTCGTAGCGTAAGTATATCAGGAGATGTCAGGAAGTAAAAGGCCGAAACATCTAATGAAAGAATCCACTCTTCCTCTGAAGATCGTCACCTGCCTCGCTCCACCTGAGGAGTTTCTTAGCCCACCACTATTCAAGGTGGTTTTCTTCTGGGGCTTTTCACTGTTCAAGGACAAGAACAGCAGCTGCAGCAGCAGCAGCAGTAACAACAACAACAACATCAGCAGCAGCAACGACAACAACAAGCAATACCATTCCGACTACCCAGTCAAAATACCCTAAAACCCTGTCCTTATCCCTGATCTTATCTCCAACCTTAACCCTTGGCATTTCAACCAGAAAACAAAGGTTTAAAGTTAGGGGCAGGTTTTTGGTACCTGAGTCCCCCTATCGGAGTCACCCTGGCGAGTTAGTCCTTTATAGGGATGTTTTTTGTTGTTGTTGTTGTTTTTTTTACAGGAAACGCATGATTCCCAGCCAAAAATAGATCTTAGCATCGAGAGTACCGATTTCACCAGTACTGAATCTGCCAAAGCGTCAAAATGACGGACAAAAGTGCTCAGCGGGACCACCAAATGCTACTAGTGCCGATCTCTCTCCTGTCTTTACATTTTGGACAAGAACATTTCCCCATAGATTTTGCATCTTGATAAATTTCATTTTCTCCTTTATTTTTCTCAGTGAAGACCCGATAGTGCAAAGCAAACTGAATAGAAGAATCTGAAGAATTTGTACCAGATGAACTACAAACAGCTGCTGTGGAGACAACAAGAAATACTACAATGTTTCTGTACATGTATACACATTCCACAAGAATCGCAGTTTTAAGTTTCTCAAATATAATGGAACCCCCTGGTAAGTATCCCTTGGGACCAGATCCATGTATATTGTCTTATGAAGAGGTAATCTTAGAGAGCTTGGTAAGACACAAGGTTGAAAATACGTGTAAATCTGAATTTTCCTCTACTAAACTAAGCAATCGACATTGCTCATCATCTTCAGCAATGGTTTTGTCATTGTTGTTTTTTTCCGTTTTGTGTGTGTGTGTGCGTGCGTGTGTGCGTGTGTATATGTGTGGTGAAAGTATTGTCCAACATTGAATAGCATCAACTCATTATTTACACATTTTCAACTATGTATGCATTATCTGGTTATTCAAAAGAGAAAAAAAAAAAAAACAACTTCGCGGGCTAATAATGAATTAGTTTGAAAATGTAATGTTAGAGCTTAAAATATATTCTAACTAAGGGCCACACTGAGATCAGTTTTGTTGCACTTGAAATTCTTGTACCCCCCACTTAGGGCCTTTTCCTGTTACTGTTAGATTTTTTTATTTCTCTTTTATTTGGTTTATTTATAAGGAGGTCAAGAGTTGAAAGCGGGCCCAAAATGGGAATAACAAAGAAACTGTGAAAAGCGCAACGTGGCCCTTATATTGCAGTTGCGCCGTTAAACTGAAACTCAAAACTCAAACCCCTTTTTTTGGGCATCCATGAAGTATGTATGTCTATAGATTAACGTCCACCCACTCACGGCCCAATGTTTTATAGATGGCCCCTTTATCCTTTGCCTTTTACGCCGTGCCAGCTCATGTGAAGGAAAACAAGAATTTTAGAAGATAGAGGGAAAGAATGGAACAAGGGGACAGAGAGAAAGAAAGATATAGAAATGACCATAGAGAAGAAGAACAAAAAAAGATTTAATGATGAAAGACAAATCAAACTGAGGTTCAAGACAAATGAAATACCGGTACATGTATTAACACAGAGAGCGGGGAAAATAAGAAAATCACATAAGCAAGGGGTTCCACTGTTCCTCTAACCACTGTCCTTTCAACCACTTACCTTTGCCTGGGCAACACTGAACACAGTTTTGTGTAAAAGACTGCAGCTCTCGTGTGAGGTGTTTTGAGGCTTCCATTTGATAGAATAATCTGGATTTCTCTGACCTATCTGGCATTACAACATAATATGCTTTGTCCCTTAAGCAAGTTGATTTAATAGATTTTGATCAGATATACAAGATCCATATAGACATATATACTTTACAGTATTGGGGCCAACAGCTTAGGTTGAAGCCCCTGAGAAGCCAAAGACTTTATACAGCAGGGGCCTTACTAGATCTTTTGCTTCACTTTTATTTGATCTCATTTACAGAAACTGAGGGCTGAAGGCGAGCCAAAACTGAGAAAACAAAACAAAACAAAAACTTTAAAGGCGCAAAGTGGCCATTATCGTGCCGACGATCTATTTTTAAATCCAAACTCAAACACAAACCCTTAAGCTATGGACTAGATGTCTTCAGTTTTTGAAAAAAAGACTGAACGTACAGTAATGAAACTTTCAGACATGTATGTAATGTAATAGAATGAGCTCGGTTTTTACCGAGCCTTTTTGTGGATAAATTGTTCTGAAAAGTAATTAGAAAACAAATTAAGATAATGGATTTCCTTCACAGCGTGTCCACTTCTCCCAACATCGATCGATAAATCGCTCAATGGCGTCACAAGCAGATCAGAGTTTCATATGCGTCTAATACAAAATCAGTTTTACAGGATTTTTTTGAAATAATCAATCAGTAGTTCCGCTGCAGAATAACGATTTAAATTACTAATTTTTTTTTTTTTTAAACAAACATAAATAAACTAAGTATGTCACAGAGCGTTTGGATCTGAGTTTTCGCTTTCTTCTGCCGTGCGTCTTGCCATTTCTGAAGGAGGCCGAAATTTGCAAGTTGATTTAACAGATTTTAATCATATTTTTATAGACATACTTTACAGTAGGGGCTTTTTCCCATAAGAGTTTTAATTCATCTCATTTGATCTTATTTATAAGAATCTGACGGCTGAAAGTTAGCCCAAAGTAAGACAGCGAAAAAAACAAGTGAGGTGCAAAATGGCTGTTATTGTCTCAATGTGCTGTCAAACCCAAACTCAAACTCAAAACTCCTATTCATCAAAGCGGTAAGAATGCTTGTACTATACAGTATACATGAGATCACGAGCCATAACAGATATTACAGGGGAAAATGAAAGAAAGCTGGATAGCACCGTCTTAATCATTGCTCGTTTTATTGGTTCATTTTCATTCATTATAATAATTATTATTATAGATTCATTTGCAACCAACAACCAAAAACAAAAAAAATTATTGCCATACAAATAAGATAGACGAGAAACACAGTCTCAAGAGACCAAAAAAGAACAACCCTTGCAAAAAGGACAATAAGGGCACACATTATGTGACAAATGAAAGCAAATTAATGCATAATTTGTGCTCATCATTTCAGTGCCGTACGGCTTGTCCGAGGGTCACCATCACCATAATACGAAATAAAATTATATATATTATTATATATGAGATTTGTATACTATGTTTTAAATATCAGATCAGTTTTTGTCTTCACATTTTTATCATGCATTCGGAGGACTAGGCAGGAAAAGAAAAAAAGAAACTCCAACAGATATTACCTCATTCTTAAGAACCGAATTCTAATTTTCAATGCTGCCATGCCACAGAAAACGACACAACATGCACTAACCTAGATCAAATTCATCTTTTGCAATAGCGATAGCCATGAAATGTGCCCTGTCCATAGATAAATTATATACCCTATTATCCCTAGTCTGTGGTCCTGTCATTCATTTTGGTCATATTTTTGTATGAATGTTTCAGGTTTCTTACTGTCAACACGAAATGGAAAATGGGCACAGACTAAAGTGTGTTATTTTTAGTCTCCTGTAAAAAATGTTTTTGGGTGCATGTTGTTTTTTTTTCTGTAACAGGCACTGATACAACTAACTAGATCGCGCGCCTCCATTGGCTGACCTCCCCAAATCCGTGACCCCTATGGAAAAAGGCGGCCATTTTTACAAGGCATGCGAAAGTGACCTCTGCCGCGCCCGAGCCTTACGGTACATAATGGAAACATACGCGGTGAGTCTACAAAACACGCAAGTTTTCGGTCTCTGGGACCTTATCACATAGAAGGAAAAGAAAGAAGACACAAGTAGTTTACAAACATCTGAACAGAACAAGGACAATGAATTATTAATGAAAGAAAATGAAACAATTCTGATGATGTTATATAATGGATGAAGATGAGGGGTAAGGGTGGAAATGGGATAGATTGGACTGATGATGGGAGTAACAGGTGAATGAAAGAAACTATGGCTAAGTGTTGAGTGAAAGAAACTAATTTTATGTTAGGCTGTGCAGCATATCTGTGGGATGCACCCCGGGTGGCCGCCAAGACAATTAATTAAGTAGAAACGCACCAACTTATTTAACTGGTCTTTTGGCTCTTTGTGTACCACCATGACACCTTAGATCATCTGCGGGCACTAGAAGTTTAAAATTCCTAAGATGTCTCTTAAGACCATGAGTGAAAAATCTTTTTCTTTTCAAGTGCCTCAGATTTAGAATTCTCGGCCTCTCTTTGAGAGAGACCGAAAATTTATGACTTTTAAACATCAGCCGACGAGTCATCTTTTTTACACTCTGAATGTCCATCTAGTTGTTTTTTGTTTCTTTGAGTATGCATGTGTATTGTGTGTGTGTGTGATTTATACAATATAGATGTTGTAAAGCGCTTAGAGCTTGGTTGTTAACGGGAGAAAGCGCCATGTGATTGCTATGAATTGTTGTTAACATTATCTCTCGTGTATAGTATAATTATGTGACAGGGTAGAATACACCTTGTAGAACGGCAATGAAATTACTAAAATACTAGATGAGCTACCGGGCATTGCCCAGAATAAACAATCATGTGACCCCCACCCTCTCTCTCTAGTATAATAAAAGTAATAAACTACAGTCTTGCTCCAGAACTCATGCGCACCACAACATTACGCACCAAACTGAACGCTTGACACGGTTACTTTTTATGACATGCACGGTACTATTATATTACGAAACAAACAATCAAATATACAGATGTTACATAGCAATAAACATTGTTATTTTTTAAAAATACATGCTTGAAGTAAACAACTTTTAATTATAGCCATCATCTTCCTTATCTCAATTGCCACCTTCCTGCCAAATTTAAGGCCTGAAGGATGTATAGTTTGGTCAGTTAGTCATGCCAAAGGTTTGCAAAGTTACTGAAATATATAATAGATTCACAGGGTGAGCAATAAACCGCTTCAGCCTTCATAATTTTAGTCAAGTGTACTTTTTTTTGTTTTGTTTTGGAATGACTGCCACTATCCGATAGAACGCTATGGGGTCGGTGAACAAGAAGGGTGAAATCTGTTGAATGCCTACCCCCACCCCCCCCCCCTTTTTGTTTCTTTGAACAAGGTGTTCCATTTAGGCTATGTTTGCTATGATCTATACGTGACCACTTTCAAGTGTTTTTTTTGGTTCTTTTTTTTAGCTACTGTTTGCAGTTTATTTTTGCCGAGGCTGTAACTGTATCGCAACTTGTAATGCCAGTCAACATAGCACGATATAACAAGGCTTGAGAACATGGCGCCGCTTTTATTTACACACTGGCTACGCGAGCAGCGCACTGAGTGCGCGATCTAGTTAGTGTAAGATATCTCTGGTAACAGGACAGAGTGCCCTACTAATTCAGTATTATACATGTATACTCAAAGATCAGTGTAGGCTATTTAATATATTGAAATATAGGATATGAGTAAATCAGCAACAATATTACTAGTAATGTCACCCAAATCGTTGCTGGGGGGGGGGAGGGGGGAGTAAATTTACAGGATGCTGTCTGGGAGGGAGTGCATTTTTTCCTAAGGATGTAACACTCACAGTGTTATTTGACAAGGCCAAGCAAAAATACATATATTATCCGGGAATGTTTTATCATGCGGTGTTTTTTTCCGCCCGCACCGCAACAGGCACATGTTTGTTAAACAAGCCTCTAAATCTGTGCTGCCCGTTTCATGATGTGTAATGTGCATCTGTTCGTGCTTTCAAATTGATGGAGATCTAGATCTACATGTAGGCTTGTTCGTCTATCGATTATTTTAATTGTACCACTAAAAATGTTAAATTAATGATATAACCTATGCAGTCTTGCAAATACATCTAGATCTAGATCTAGTAATTGAATGAGTGGAAACATTCAGCATTGTCAGTTATTTTCCGAAAACTGCTGAAATTTACATGACAACCAAACTGTGACCCGACACATTTCTGTGACACATAATGTATGGAAAATACCCACACGGCCGTATGGCGACTGCTAGGCCCAGATCATAACCCTCTTTGGCCCAGATCTCTAGATCTAGCCTAGGTCATGGTGGATGGTACTCACTTTTCAGTGATGTGTTCATTTGATTGAACTGTTTTAAAACTAGATTTCTAGATCTAGAAAAAAAAATCTAGAATCTAGATCTAGATCTAGATCTATCTAGATCTAGTTTTGAGCAACGAAAGATAATTAGATCTAGATCTAGAATCTAGATCTAGATCTAGATCTATGCAGTTTTGTTCTGTAGTCTACCGAGTTGTCTTGAGAAGGCCCATTTCAGACACATCGACTTTCAGGCTTAGCCGGTTACCCAGTAGGCACGCCACTGTGCATTCCAGAGGATGCACCGTTGTGAGCAGTGAATGACGTGTCGCATACCGACACGACTATGTTCCGCTTCCCAAGGCATGGATGTTCATAAAGATTTGTTGTACTTGTTGTATTAGATTATTTAGATCTAGATCTAGATCTACCCATTATTATTTTAAAAATAAAAAGTATTCAGGAGGCAGAAAAGTGGGTTCATCCTTTAAACTTTCAGAGACCAACTATTGCCAGTATTGGATTGGAGCTTTCGTCAATGCTAGATCTAGATCTATATCAAGGGTGATGAGAGAAAGTTTTATTTAGCTTTAATTAATTCAATTACTTGAGAATGTCATTAGCAAGTTTTGATAAGCTTGTGAATTGACAAGGCCCTCTACTCAGCAAGCAGAGTAGTAAGACGAGGGATGCAATCTCACCAATCTGTCTTGTACAATAACATCAGTATAATCAACCTTCTCCACTGTTGTGGAAAATCAGACAAATTAAGAATACCACAAATATGACAGTAAATTAATGCCGCGGGTATGGCACAGCAAAAAACATGATGTGTCTGAAGACACCAAAATATCACTGTGTATTTTTCATGCCGTAGGCGGCTTGGTGCCCTGCCATGTTGAAATGGGTGCCGTGGTGACAACAGTGGTCGTACACGGCATTTTGCCGTGGTCATAACGTTTGAAGAGATATATTCAAAGAGTTAAATGGTTATTTCCTGACGTAGCATCGTGCCTTACGTGGCGGCTAGCGAAAAGTCAATGTGTCTGAAACTTGCCTTAGAGTTCTGAATTCAACTTCACAGAAACATAGGATTTCTTTCATTCAATGGTGCCTGTCCTTGGGATTTTTTCCCAAGATCTTGGGATTGTAGGGGATACCTTGGGATCTTGGCCTTTTTTTTTAAAGATCTTGGGAGTTTTAGGGCCTTTGTATGTTTGTGATTACTTATCTCTTTAAAAAAAGAGAGATCAAAAGAAAACACTGAAAAAGGGGCACCAGTAGCACTTTGAAAATGAAAGTCTCGAAACCTCTTATCCCAAGCATCGACAATACTCCCTTAATCTGACATTAACTCACTGATGCCCAGGATTTTTACCCTAGCTATTCCCTGGTACCCAGCGTTACAAGGGTATTTTTTAAAAAATTTTTTAAAAACTATTTAAGCTACAGTGTTGCAATTTGACATGTATGTAAATATTATAATAAAATTTATAATGTCACAAACAGAATTGAGTTATCTTTTCTAGTTTTGAGTTGTGAATGTGTAAATCATCTTCCGAGTCAGAAGAACTAAAATATTGGGCTGTAGAGGGTCCAGGCTGGTGTTTAGGTCTACATGTAGCTGTTACACTATCTGGTTTACTACCCTGAGAGGCTACTGCATCATTAGAAGGCCGTGTAGAGCTAGATCTACACATTTTTTGTACTTGAAGTCGGAACGACCGTAGGATTTTGAGCAAGGGAGGGTAAGTACAAAAACGATCATAACTTTGTCAGTTTTCATGCTAGAGAGCTTATCCGGGTACTCAGTGAAAGGGAAATGACTGTAGAATTCACCCATGCCACAGTCATCGCACTATTACATTACCCTTACGAGCTATTCATTGTTGATAGTAGAATCGCACATACACGACGTCAGGCAGCTGCCGTCGCAGTGAGAAAGTCGCACCCGTGCGATGACGGGCATCAGTGAGTTAACAAAATGCCCTTCCCCTCACAGTGCTGTAAATTGTGGCTTGAAAAGGTAAATTAAGAGGCAGTTTGAGATTGCCTGTATGTGAGGATCATTTATGCAGCATGATCTGTGAGTTAATCTTCAATGTATTGTTTTGGGTTTGAAAAACAAAACCTTGGGATTTTTTTTTACCTCATCTTGGGATTTTGCAAGATTCTTGGGATTTTTGAAAGTCTTCACTGGCAACGCTGCTATAACCTATCTAAGAAGGAAGAAAAACTTCTATGTTGCTGCTTATATGGAGATTGGGTCGATTACCGATTATTATTATTATCATTGTTAATGTTATTACTATTATTTAGCCTAGATTAAAATTTTTTCATTTAAAGCCATCACCTAATCCACTAATCTCTCATATATTTTAACGGTCTATGTTTTCCTGATTTTTTCCTCCAGGGACGAGGTCACTGGCCACAGGTTTGCAGTCACACAGATTTATCAGGTATTTTCATGGTGGTTCTGTATGTACTTGTGCAGACAATTGTGAAAAGAGCTATTGAAGCAGTATTTTTCAACCTTATTTGTCCCATAACCCACTTCAATTTTCGGAAAAAATGTGCGCCCCCACCATTATTGGACAAAGTTCTGCAATCATCCCTTGGGTCCAAAGAGGTTGTAATAAAGGATTAAAAAAATATTTATATATATTAGTTTTATTACTCAACATGTATCCATTCAAAAGAAGTTTTACTTGAAACTTTATTTGAAGTTTTATTCGCTTGTTTCTTACTTCAATGGGATTTAAAATTAAAACACCGTGAAGTTAAGATTTCTATGAAAAATCCTTACACTTCATTCTGAAATCCCATGCCCCATCAAAATATAGCCACTCTACACCAGTACGGGAACGTGACCCCACATTGAGAAACACTGAGCTAGAGTATAGACCTACATAAATTGTTGGACCATTGACACTCAATGTGTGGCAAAGGTTAATTTTTGTTGAGAGGGTTACCTATTCGGGTTATTGATGGGGATTCAAAGAGTTGATTGCCATTTAAATGCAAAAGGGGGGGGGGGGGGGCAGACTTCTTCTGGCGAGTTAGTCATCTCAATAGATATTTTTATAGTAACTCGCCCCTCAGTGATTAACTCTTTAACCACGCAACAACGCTCACAGTGTTAATTGATATTTCCGGTAACCTCGTAAGAACGCTGACAGCGTCGATCGCTATTTCGCACTATTTCTTCCACTGACTATTCCAAGCCATGATTTTACTCTTTCACATGACACACATTCATAATTCCTACATCATTTATTTCTGCATGCAATATCCTTGAATTTGGTATATGACATGCTTATGTTACTATACATATTGGGTTAAAATAGCAATTTTGCTAAGTCCTATTGGCGCAAAAAAAAAAATAGCCCCCCAAAAACTCTGTGAAAACATGAAAAAAATTTCCGTGGTTAAAGTGTTAACACTCCCAACGAAACAGAGACCCTCTGTTCAATGGAACTCCTCCCTTAGGTTTGTTCCTGGAGATACTGGATTCAGCAGTCCTTCGGATGTGGACATTGAGGCATTTCCCCACACATGAGGTGTCCATTTTTTTTTTTGTGTGCCACACAATATATATGCATGCTTGCTGAGTTGCAAATTATAGTGAAATTGGGAGATGGTCAGATAGAATTAAATAAATGAACTGGCATAATGGTCAAATTACCAGTACAACGGTTTAAGATAATTTGACGTGGATGATACCCACACCTTGGATATCATCCATGTCAACTTATCTTACAATAATGTTGTTGTTTGTGGTTGATGTTTGTTGCTTTTTTTCTCAATGCCCTGTATTTTCAGATTTTATAAGAGAACTGTTGGAATGACAACTAAAGAACTTGTCCAGCGTATCTGGAGGGAGGCTGATGCTGTCTGTTTTGATGTAGACTCCACAGTTTGTCAGGATGAAGGCCTGGATGAGCTTGCCAGCTTCTGTGGTGTGGGACCACAAGTGGCAGAATGGTAGGGAAAACAATAAGAATGGGTTTTTTGTTTGTTTGTTGTTGTTGTTTTTTTGCCGTTCCCTCCCATTGTTTGATCATCATTCAAGATTTCTGTTTGAACTGCTAGGAAAAGAACAGGTTCTGTTTTGCAAATTCTTGCTTCCCAAAAGTTTCAGGCAGTTGTTTTTTTTTTGTTTTTTAATTTTTTTTTGGTGCCAATCACATCTTTTAGTAGAAAGAAAAGAGGGGCACCTGGAAGACATGTACAGCTGTTTTATATTTAGAATTTTATTCTGACATATTCCTCCATATTTTGACCATATTGTGAGAAAATCTATTGTAAGGACTAGTGGCGGATTTCACAGTGTAACTGTAAACAAGTATTCAGGATAAAATTTGTCTATTTCATGGGTGTTTAATGTATTGTATCGGTAAAGTTATTTTGAAAGGAGAGTGAAGCAGATAGCGAATAGTTTTTTGTTTAGATCATTTTAACACTTACTGTCTGAAAGTCTGTGTACGGTATTCAGTGCCATGTAAGCAGTCAGAAAAATTTAACTTTTTCATACCACCCAACACTATATAGTTTCTATATAACACACAAATTTGTATGTAAAACTTGTCTATCTGATGTCAGAGGATTCGAGATTCTAGATAAACATCACTAAACATACTTAATCTGCCATTGTTTTTTTTCTCCAGGACCGAGAAAGCAATGGGGGGAGGAGTAACATTCCGTGAAGCACTCACACAAAGGCTCAACATTGTCCAACCTACAAAACAAAAAGTGGAAAATTTTGTATCATATCATCCCTCTCAACTCAGTCCAGGAATCAGGTGGGATAAATCTCAAAAAAGGATGGTCATTTTTTTCACTGCTGGGAATGTGGGTTTTTCCATGTCGTCGCCATGCTGCAGGACTCCCGTAACTAACATTTTGAAAATTTTACAGGAGAGCCAGAAAACTGATTTTCTTTGGCTTATTGCTGTCGGCAAATTCTAAAGGCTTGATTATTGCAATATCGTTATTTATAGGAATTGAGCCACGAGCTTTTGACACAAAGTGCGCCATTGATTTTCAGACCCAAAGAACGAAAAAACTTATTTTGGCCAAAAATGTTGGTAGAGGATAGGTGGACCCCGGGGTCTACCTGTCTGTATAAAATAGGTGGACCCCGGGGTATACCTAGCGAAATAAGTAGGTTTAAGGATAGGTGGACCCCGGGCTGGGTTCATTGTAGTGAAATGTTTTAGTAGTTCTTAAGAGTGGTGTGTTCCGTAAGAGTGATGTTGCAAAAATAAAAATTCTGTTGTAATTCAGCAACGAATTCCAGTCATGAGTACTTATCTGGTGGTACCAGGACAAAACGGATTCCAGTGATAGTTAGGTGACAAACTGCAGTGCAACATTTTCATTCCCCCGCTTCATTCTCATACTTTAAACTTTTCAGAGAACTGATTTCACTACTAAAAGCTAGGAACACGCCTGTATTTCTGGTGTCAGGAGGCTTTCGGTCCATCATCACACCTGTTGCTAAAGAACTGGACATACCACAGGAAAATATTTTTGCCAATCGGCTCCTTTTCAACGAAGGTAAATATCACAATACTAGTCTAGAATTATATTATAATGCAATAGATAAAAGTTTGAGATGCAGTTAAAATCGTATGATATAGACATGGGTGATTAAAAAAACAAGCCACTATTTCAAAGTAGTTTTTATTTTTGCTTTCTCAGTGTCACTCTGCCAAAAGTTGAAGCTGTTCACATGAGAGCAGTATGAAAGACATAACAGTATAAATAAAGACAAGGCTGACACTTTGAGATTGAGTGATCATGCTTCATTATTTTTGCTTTATTTTTACATGTATCTTTTTTTTTTTTTTTTTGTGTCTTTATGTGGCAGCTGTGTGCAAATCAAATGTGCATGAGCTGAATTGTTTGGGCAACTGTACGACAGAAAATCTTGGATTCTGTGAAATATATTTTTCTCTTCTTTTTGTTTGTTTGTTTCTTTGCTTCATCTTCATTGTTTTTGCTGATTTTAGATGGCAGCTATGCAGGATTTGATACAAATGAGCCAACATCTGAGTCTGGTGGTAAACCACGTGTTGCTCAGCTCATAAAAGAGAAATTTGGTGTCAAGACTTTAGTTGTGATTGGAGATGGTGTCACAGATATGGAGGCCTGTCCACCAGCTGTAAGTAATAATTCCTAGTTATTTGGGTAACACACAGATCTTACATGTGTCTGCAGCTAAGTCTTGTGATGATGGTGCTTTTGAGAGGGCCTGGTTAAATGTTGTATCCTTTCTTTTTTTGTAAATTTGTTTATTTCTTCAGTTGTTTTTTTGGTTTAGTTTTCCATCCTGTTACTTTTTTTTTCCTGAAGAAGTTAAATATACTTGTCTTCCCTTTTCCTTTGTGTTTTATTGTATCGTTTCCGTTTTATTTCTTAAGCAAGGCTTTCCTGCGTACAACTTTTTCTTTTTGCCACATTTTGACTTTGCTTCAAGCCTTGCTCTGGCCCCACAGATTTTCTATGGTTTTTATAATACATGTATTTTGAGTAGGCTTAGCATACGTTGAACCTATGGAAATGTTCTTTTTTTTCATTCCGATTCTGAGAGTTGAAATAGCAGAGGATTGATCCAGCTGACACACAGACAAAAAGGAAGCTCTTGAGTAGTCTAGATTTCTCAGACCATATAGCATACATATGGTGTAAATTCAATGATAGAATAGAAGATTACTGACAGATATAACAACATCCCACTTTTATTTGCTGGCACATTTGTTTTTCAGGATGCATTCATTGGTTACGGGGGAAACGTTGTTCGAGACAAGGTGAAGGAGAGGGCTGCATGGTTTGTCACAGACATCAAGGAGCTAATAGATCAGTTGACAAATAACAATTGCTCTTGACATCAGCACTTAATGGAGCCTTCTGTTGCCTGGTGACACTAAATTCCAGTGAGAAATAGTATTATAATTGTACGCCAAAATGGGTATAACAAGAAGAGAGCTTATTTAACATTGAATATGAGATGTTTGTGAGAAATAGTATTATTATTATGTGCCGAAATGGGTGTTACAGTGAGAAATAGTGTTATAATTGTTCATCAAACTGGGTATAACAAGAAGAGAGCTTATTTAACATTTATATGAGATATTTGTGAGAAATAGTATTATTATTATTACACTGTATTTGCCAAAATGGGTGTCACAAAAGGACAGTGTATTTAAATTCTAATTTAGGAAATTCACATTTCTTGTTCAAAGAAGTATGTATACAAATGCTGAACACTGCTGGGGGAAGGAATCAGGTCAATTTAAAAAATAAATGTCAAGACCGCGTTCATTTCTGATGTATTGATACAATTTTAATGTGGTTGATATGCATTTAAGAAATTATATATTATTTTAATTTGTTTCACATAGAATGGGTTTTCTCTCATTTATGTTTGATGCACTCCGTATGTACATATGTATGTGAATGTGTAATTTCATTTAATGCAAGATTTTTGCAGAACATAAATCAAGCATAAATCAAAGTCTGGATGTGTGTACTCTGGATGAAAACCTGAAGTAAAACACGTCATAACCTTAGTTCTTGTTTGTTCTTGATCCACTTTCTGAAAAACTGGAGATCTTTTTAGTTGTAATAGAGGAATAACAAATATATACTTTGACACTTGTTGCACTTGCCAAGCTGTTTCACAGTTCCAATTTATTTTTAACTCCTCATCATACAACTAAAGCCACAAACGTTCAACACTGAATGTCTCAGTTGTACAAAATGTGAAGTTCGAACAAACAAGACCTAAGGTCAAAATACAGAAATAATATAAAACTGCCAACCTACACCCTGATAGGATTTTCTCCTCAAAGTGGGTGGTTAACATCGACATCATGGATAATTCCGCAGTTTTCCAGAAAGTGATAGAAAAGTTTTGTTAACTTCTTTCAAGCTCTCTAACTGCCTGTCCATTAAACAAAATACAAATATCCCATCTGCATTATAAAATTTAATAAGTCATAATTATTCTTCATGAACAGAATACAACTGGCTGCTAAAGGTTCACAAAGGAAGAAAGAACAAAACCAAACATAAATACTAATAGTCCCTCTTAAATACATGTGATAACAACAATACAAACAATAAATATCTCACACTAAATCATTTCTTTTTTTTTTTTAAATCAGGGCAAATCTCAACACCACGCACAGAAATAATGCGCAAAGTGACCACCTTATCATTTTAGTTCCAATGTAGATGTCACTGACCTCACTGCTTTAGGAAAGGCGCAAGTGGGAACAAAAATAATGATTAAAATTCTTAACATTTTTTCCGTTTATGAAAGTGCACAGAATCTAAATTGGTTATTGATAAACATTACCTTTCTATGTATTTTTTCCCTTTTCACATATTTTAGGGTCATTTATGGCAATGTACACTAAATCTAAGATTTAAACAAAAGCGTATGATTTGAAGACTTGTGTTATTTCAATGTTGCTGTTTTTAAGTAAAACCTGTGACAATGTAATTCTGATGTTTTCAATGTTCACATTTACCATTCAGCCCTTCACAGGTGGTTTAAAATAAATACTGGGATAAGGGTATCCAAAAATAACAATAATAGTTATGAATAATGTTTATATAGCACTTCACCCCATCAAATGCAAGCTGTTAGTACTTTACAGTTCTTCTTCAGCTCACATTCAATTCACCAATACAAAAAACATACTAAATATGGGACAACAGTCGGAAACAGCTACGGCTGCATTCCATTCACAAAGCTTTAAAGTACTTAACAAATTGTGAAGCTGCATGCATCATAATGAAGCTCAGCGGACCGTGTCGTGAAATTATCCTGATATAATTATGATGCATGAAAAGGTGTCACCTCACCTGTCGGCTTCATCGTCATCGATGTTAGCTGCTACAGTGGATGTCACGACAAAATCTCCTCCACCCAATCCTGTCCTTAGCTGTCCTAGTTAGTTCACTTATTTCCAGCTGGCTGACTTTCTTGATGTTATCGTGATATGTAATGGGTGGTCTTCCTTGTTTTCTCTTTGTTTCTGTCTTTCCTTGAAGGATTGATATCATAAGGGCCGTGCTTTTGTTTCGGGCCGCGTGGCCGATGTATGCAAGTCTTCTTTTATTTATTTCAGGTGTTATTCTTCTGGTGGTGCCAAGCTGTTCTAAGATGCTTGTATTTGTTCTCCTTTCTGTCCAACTTATTCTGAGTAGCCTTCTGTAAAGCCACATTTCAGCTGCCCCCAATCTTGTTATGTCTGCCTTTTTGAGTGTCCAGGCTTCACAACCATATAGTAGGACTGGCCAGATCAAGCACTTAAGTATGTTCACTTTGAGGTCCGTTGGTGTGCCTCTATCCTTCCAAATGTTTAGTTGAACCATTTTGTGTTTTGCCATTCCTATCCTTGTTTTTATGTCCTTTGAGCAGCTTCCATCTTGCGATTTATGTGATCCTAGGTATTTGAAATCAGTCACTTTTTCTAGTGCTGTTTTGTTTACTAGTATCTCCTGGTGTTCATGGTGCCCTGTTCCAGTATGCATGACTTTCGTTTTCTTAGCATTTAGGTGTAGGCCTGCTGTCTTGCCCGCTTCATCCACTCTGTGCAACACTCTTTTCATGCTGGTGATGTTATCTGACATAAGAGCTGTGTCATCAGCGTAGCGAAGGTTTGTGATGTTTAGGCCTCCGATCTTTATTCCCATATCTTCTATGTCTGCGTTTCTCATGATCTGCTCAGTATAAATATTGAAAAGATGAGGTGAAAGTATGCAACCCTGTCTGACTCCTTTCTCGATGTTGAAATATGGACAGTTCTCATTGTTCCATCTAATCGTTGCCTTTTGTTCGTGGTATAGTGCAGCGATGAGGGTCACAAGTTGTTTCGGTAATCCCATCTTAATCATTATATCGAACAGGTGATGGTGCCTAACGCTGTCGAACGCTTTGCTGTAGTCTATGAACGTGATGAAGGCTTCGTTTCCATTGCTTCTTATCTGTTCAATCATTATTTGTAGTATGAAGAGCATGTCAGCGGTTCCTCTGTTGGTCCTGTAACCAGCTTGACATTCTGATAGTTCCTCTTCTACCTTAGATTTCATTCTGTTGAGTATGATGATGAGCAGGATTTTGCTGGTGTGACTGATGAGGGCGATGGTTCTATAATTTCCACAGTCTTTGACATTGCCGCTTTTGTATAGCATGACGAATTCTTGTAGCTTCCAGTGTAAGTCATGTCAATTTGCTATGTTCAGAGACCAGACCAGAAACTTGTAATGCCCAGTCTGCCTGCTCATATGCAATTCATTATAATCTGACCTAAGAATTTCAAAAGACATAGAAAACATACTTGTTCAATACTACATATTTTTGGGGGGACATCACAGATTATTTATAACCTATAATTACCAGCACAACAAAAACAATGCTTTTTCACAATTTTGTGTAGTGGCACTTGGAACAAATACATGAACTAAACACTGGAAAACCATAATTACAAAGAGACACAATTGATCACCATTACACAGGACTTTTTGACAGTTGTAGCTAGCAAAATGGTGCTTGCTGGAATCTTGTGTTGTGATGACAAAAATGAACAACTATTAGTAAAAAGTGGTTTAACAATGCTGCTATGCAAAGGCAGAGCGATGTATGTGCTGATTTCATAGCTTAGAGGAAAAAAAACTTTGGACATACTTAAATGCCTTTACATGTATTTATGAGTTCGCCACACTAGAAACGACTATTTTGTTAGCAGATACATCTACCTGCCTTTGACGGAAAAGAATTGTGTGTGAAGCAGAAAAAGGCCATGCTGTCAGTGTCAGTTACGTCGCCCTACCATTGACGGCAGAATGAATTTTATAATAAAAAAAAATCACAGCTGTATTTGCATAACTGTACAAAACTTTATGCACAAAGTTGTGAACTGTAATGGTGTACCGTAACCACTCATATTCTGTACATTTTATAATGTAACAATGTATTATACATCTGATGCGTATATCAATAAAAATGGGAATGTTGGGTGTATCATGATTGCTCTACAGTCAGCTCATTTTATGGCTGAGCTTGACTCGGCACATCATAATGCCTTTTTTCTGAAGAAATCTGAAAAAGATACCAATGATGTACCTGATTCTATATAATGTCTACCATAATGCAGGCTTATCAAGCAACACAGCATACTGTGGGTAGACCATACCAGTGATCACAAATAAGGAAAGTTTCATAAACAATCTTTGGTGTCTTTAAGGAAAACGGGGCACAATTGAACTATTATCTCTGGCTATGCATTTCTATGAGATTAATGTAGCACATCTTTGCGGCAGAAGGTTAAGAATATTTTCAAGCCAGAAATGGAGAATTGTTAATGGTTGCAAATACTGAATCCTTTTTTCAGTCAGTAAAGATGAACTGCCTTTGTGTAAGAATTTGCAAATTCTAATTACAACATATACAATTAATTGTCCAATTTGTCCTTTCCTTTTTTTTCTGCCCTATTTTAGATTTAACAATGGCAACCATACAGAGATGAAATGTCTCTGTGTGGGAATTTGCGAATTCTAACAATTTGTTCAATTTGTTTGTCATTTTTTTTTTTCCAAATTTGGCAATGGCAACCATAAAGGGTTGGCAATGAAAACACATTATGGTGATATGTTATGATTTATATTCTATATCTTACAATTAAAACTGCAAACTTTTGTTACTAATACTAATTATAAAATTTGGCCATTATCTCAGAATACAACGTGGAACCTTAAAACTGATGAATGTGTGATCTTGTCAAGCAAACTCCTGTCAAATTCTTCTTTGCTGTTTCAACTGAGGACCCATTACCTCTGGCTGATCCACAATTACATTCATAACATTTGATCAATGAGGATTGCTGAAGAATGTATGAAGTCGCAGGGATACAAACAAGGCTCACACAATTGACTCTTATTCTTACCACAACTCTTGTCTTTCACTCTGCATAACATCTCAGCTTAGGTAACTGCTGAACTCTTCATGAAAATTTAAAAATCTTTTACATACAAATATTTCCATTTCACACACAAATATTTCATCAATTTCACACCCACAAAATATTGCAAAAAAACCACAACAAAACATTTGATCCCACATCTGTGAAGAGAATGTTTCTCTACTGATGGAAATGTCTAAAACCAGAGACACTAGATACAATAAAGACACTCCCTTCTTCACACTTTTAGAAAAGTCGTGCACACAGTTTAAGTGCTGATCATGGGGTGGGGCCCATAGAATGCTTGATATAATGACAATGATGCAGGTTTCTTACAGGGCTACTGCGACTAAGAAAAAAAAATTCCCAAAGTTTACCTACAGGGTTTGAAGTTATAATTCCAGAATAAGTGACATCAATCAAGACTGATACTAGCAATATCTGAACAGTGAACAAAATTCAATACTTTCTCTATACTGGCTTTGTAAAATACAGCACTGTTCATTGCTTTCGCACATGGGCCCCTAGGTGGCGGTGTGAAATCTGTGCACACTAAAGCGCTGGCTTTCTCATCTTCCTATACCTAGTATCGTGACTTAAACTCCTGATAAGCACACAATGGCATGATTAAATACTTGCACATGAGAAAAAAAAGAGCTTCACAACCAATGTTTATCTTGTCAAGAGCACACTGGTTCCCTCTGACACCCTCACTGTCTTCTTCTCCAACTTTCATCAATCACAGGCATGGTTAAAAAAAAATTCAGGGCAAAGAAAGTTTCAAGTATATACTGAAGATGCATGATAATAATAAGGAAGAGGTGGCTGTGTTAATTCAGAGTGATCACACTGTAACATTTGAAGTTAAGTATACCTTGCTATCCACATACAAATGTGGTACAAAGTGCCACCGGCAAAGACAGATTAGGCTCACTCGTAGCCAACACAAATAAAAATTCTTGATGGGTAAACTGGTAAAAATGCATAAAATCAAGATCCTGAAATATCAACAGAAATTATAAATGGTGTGAACAGGCATTCCTGTTGAAGGAGGGAGAACTTATGGAATGAATGCCCAGAGTGGCATGTAAAAATTAGTATTTGTATACACTTCAATCCCATTGGGGAAATTTGCCTTTATGTCATTGCACCCAGTTACAACTGGAGCAGGCACGTCGTCGCCACAGCGCAGCATGGTTTGAGGGGGGGGGGGGTGTGAATTTATTTAATTTTGCCCGAGCAGTGGCCTGTTCAGCCTTCTTCTTTCGATTTCCAACTGCCAGGGTATCTTTAATGTGCGCAACTTGCACCAGACATTCCAAATTTTTTGCCCTTATTCAAGAAGACTAGGCACTCGATCCTACCTCCCATAGGATCAGGGACAGGAAAATATAAGAAAAATCCCAAAATTCCAACATGCCTGCACCGACCGGGATTTGAACCCAGTACCTTAGGCATGAGAGGCGAGCACCCTGCCTCTAGACCATGGTATTGAATTAATATGAGGGATTAGATTATTAACAAACTGAATTTAGAAATACTGTAGCTGATTGGTTTCAACAATTTTGCGGTGTAACTAGTTGATTTAAAAAACACCTCAATATGAATACAAAACTTTATCAACATGACAGTAGCAAATTTCATTCCCGCAACTTCGCCTGAAAAAAATTTTAAATGAGAATATTGGCAGAAAATTTATGCTTTACATCCGAATGTATTAATTTTGAAATGTGTGTCCATGTGGTCATTTGAGATTTTCACCCAATTAATAAGATCAGGTTGCAACTGATCAGTTCCAAAATAATATCCAGAACACTTTAAGAATTAGCGAGTCAAGAAATCTTAGAAAAATCTTCTTGAAAATTAATATCGTATAAATTTAATTATAATAACAATACAATAATCTGCTGTTCAACCATCACTGACACATAAGAATTTTTCAGATTATTGCCAATGCCATAACTTGGGCATAAGATTTTAGAAAGGTCTGCCACTCCTGTAAGTGGTCATAGACCACCAATAGATTCTTAGCTCAACCTCAAACCATGGGATTGGAGTAGATCCACATTTGACTAAACAAATTTGAAAAGCCATTCAACTTTTATCAGATTCTTCAAGAGAACTGGGACTGAAAACAGGATTTAGGAGATCCTATCTAGACATCTAAAAAATTGTCACAAATTTTTTGTGAAGCAATGATCCTAACACAACAGCAAATAAAAAAAATAATATTTATAATAATAAAAATAATATAAAAAATATATACTTAATTATAAAAAGTAATAAAAATAAAATAATAATATATGAACAAACAATAATATTACAACTTTAGTACAATCTTCATACAAAAAATTCATCACAAGTACAAATTTTTCTGTGGGTTGATTTACTACTTTAGAACAATGCAAGTTTCGAGAAACTTGTATAAATAAGGAAAAATAAAAAAGATATTTTGGAAAACTTACAGGTCTACTGCGTTAGCAGAACAAATGATATGTCACAGTCACCAAGTCAGTAACAAAAGTTTTGCTGTATACTCACATTCAAACCACACACACTAACAATTTCTCGATCTTCGATCTCACCACAATTACACAAAATAACAAAAGCACCCTATCAAATTTGATAAAAACGACCCTCTTTCATATTCTTATATTATGATCGACAATATGTGGATTTCAAAATGCACAAGAAAGAAAAAAAGTTCTCTGCTGAATACATCACAGTTTCGTTCTCAAATGAATAGTTTTGTTTCTGCATCCGATACCAAACCAAGTTTGAAGGTGGCATTCTTTTCACATTTACTTCAACAATAATCAAATGCGTAAAATCTTATGTGTTTCATTCCAAGTGAGCTCAAAATACCTAAATTTCTTTCCAACATATTTCAAAATCTGCACTTAATTCTGTTTGGCATATGGAATATAAGATTAATTTATTGCATGCTGAAAGTGGATCTTCAAGATAACAGTACAAGAAAAAAATGAACACTGGGTGAATGTTAGTAGTGTTATATTCAAGACGACCTGTGATAATCTTGGCCTTCATAGCTCATTTCCTCAAAGAACTAGTAAAGGTTTCATTCTCAACTTCAGTCAGGACATTCCGTAGTTCTTGATATTCTGGTACCATCATGATTTATGCTCAGTTTCAACATTTACAATGATATAAACCCCCCGCCGTGTGTATTCTTTATCTCTGGTCAGTCTAGGTATTTGCCTTCAACCACTAGATATGCAATGCGCCCGGAGTCGCCCGCGACGGTTCATTGGCAAATCGCCCGCTAGGCCTACGTTGTTTTTAGTCAACTTTGTGGACCATAATAAGCATGGATTATAATGGAGAAGACATTTCCGGTGTAATATAAAGGCTCTACTTCCTTTTGCTTTTTACCGGAACGAAATATGTGGAGACAGCTGTTGCTACGACGTTAGTGAAAATGGCCTTCAATTTTCTGAAAAGTTTGGTGGCATCTGGTGATTTTCATCAAGATAATGAAGACATTTCTACCTCTGTAGATCTAGATGAAGGGGAAGATAGTGAAAGTGATGTAGAACTTGATTTAGATGATCCCCCTACACCTAGATCTACTCCCGATATAGGCCTAGACAGTGATAGATCTAGATCTAGAGTCTAGATCTAGTGAAGATGAGAGTGAGCCAGAGGAGGCTGATTTCAAGTTCAGAAATTTTTTGACAATCAAAATGCATAATGCATGGTATCAATGGAAAGGTCATTCAATTCTGGATTTTTAAAGATTTATTTTATTAAAATTGATCAAGAAATAAGAAAGTGATGACCTTTACATTGCGACCAATCGCAAAGTCATTTAGAGTTATTTTCCTTGATGGTGATTCCAAGGAAGGTTTTTGGCCTGTGGGCTGCCAATCTAGTGGCTAAATATACTTACCCTCAAACAGACTGAAATATATTTTTGATTGAAATCCACTCTAAACAATTATTATGTGGTATTTTACTTCTGACATTAGAACTTGTGAAAGAAAACATAAAAATTTCCATTTCAATAAAAACAATAAAAAAAAACAAACCAGTCTAAACGAACTTTAAAAAGACATTCAGACTCCTTCAATGAAATCTGCCACAGGTTTATTCACACGGTTGTAGATGGATGCAGCTCTGTAGGTTGCCAGTGTCCCCACAGCTGATAAGCCAATTATGAGGTAGAACATACCAGACCAGCCTGTGTATCCAGCTAGTATACCAATGATCGGCCCTTCAATACAAGTGCCTATACTGCCAAACCCTGCAAGAGAGGATAAAACAACAATGGATATTTCAATGTGGTTATAAAACAGATAAGATCCATGCCATAACATGAAATGAAAGTAACAGGATTTTCAGTTTTTTCTAACTGACACACTCACAACAAATCAATACAGATCCCCTCTGAGTCAGCCTGTCCCAACCGAAAACACAAAAATGTACCCTGACTAATCCACCCAGATCAGCCCATTTGAAGATCATCAATTGTAACCGTATAGCATCGGAACTCTTGTTTGGATAGTGGAAGAAATGGCAAGATCATGCAAGAGACGAGACCATGAAGCAGGATTTGGCAAAAACTGGAAGAAAATTGAAAGTTTTTATTGATTTTGTGCGAGCAAAGTCACTGTGGTTTTTCTTGTCCAAGCTCAAGTTTGGCAACCGATGAGCCACTTTGTACATTGTATCATGAAGCATCTAATCTTGCAATCGGGTCAGCCATTTCTTATGCTACCATAAAACTTTCCCATAACTGCCAGAGCATTATCTTTTTTCTTTAAACACTTATAAATGGTATATATTTTTGGCAAAGTTATCTGCTTTCCCCAAGTATTTCCATCGATGGCGGCCTCAGAGTACTTAGGGAAAGGGTTCAATATATTGTTTTTACAGCACAGGAGTTCATTCATCAAAATGACCTGTAAATGTCATTCTGCTAACCTCCATTGACATGCTGAAAGAAACATTAAATTTAATGGAAAAAAGTCTGATAAATAAATTTGACAAGGCTACAGCAAATTATAAAACGAGAGTGTAATAGAAAACAAAATTTAAAAAAAAGAGAAAAAGAGTATGCTCTGGTAAACTCAGAGGCCCATAACAAACAAACAAAAATGCCAAGATCAAATTATCCTGTCTTGCTGCATATATTTCATTTCTTGCCATGTTGTTTTAAATGTCTGCTATATTGCCATCCTTTGCATTGTAGATCTGGAGATTATGGCTTACCATTGACAAGGCCTATTGTGGCTGTGGCAGCATTTTTGTTGTGCTTCTCCACCAGTTCAGCAGGGACTGTGCCACCTGGCAAGTGAGAAAATGAACTAACTGTAAAATCAACATTTTTATTCAAAATTAACACATTTCCTCCCGCGAACGGGTATTACCCGTTCTCCAGTTTACGACGCGGCCGCCCACAAAAGGGTATTACCCATTTTTGAGGTTTCATTACTCTACAGTGGTCTACAGTCTGTAGTTTTTATTCACAATGATTTCCCTTGATGGATATCGAAGGGACGCTACTCTAATAATAATAGGGAACTGTTTTCGTGCAATTAACTGTATTTTTTCGCGATTCTAACCACAGCGAGGCAATTTTTCAAAATTTTTGTCAACATCCGAAACTTTCCATAAAGTCTTCGTGGATAGTGACAGCAATGAAGAGATGATGGAGGACGACAGTGATGAAGAATTTGTTGCAGGTGGTTCTGGATCTAGATCTAGATCTAGCGATTCTGAAATCATTGATGTTGTCAACATTTTATAATTTTGTACTTTTTTCATTTTGCACCTCCACACAACAATTCTCTGCATTGAAATATCACAAAAACACAGTTTTATATTGAACAGTAACCAATTTTGAACTTTTAGCACAAAAATTTTTTTTTAATAATCGATAAATAATCATTTAATGCTCTTTTTTCTATACCAACTGCACAGTGATCAAATTTGACAAAAATTACTTGGGCAGGGGAAAACACTCATGTGAAAAACACTTGGGAGGAAAAGTGTTAAGTTGTGGGCAGTCATTCTCCCTTCTTTCCTGTCACAACATTCCTGAAAGCCTTCTGCTCAAAATCCTGTTCCTTTGTCATACTTCTTGCCACTCATTTTATCACTGTGCATGTTTACAAATAATTATTATAAGCTCAATCAGACTGTTTTCTTTCAAAAACAGGGCATCTTTTTCTTGCCCAGTGTACATGATTTATCTTAATGAAAACTGGACTGAAAAAGGGAATGTACCCATTTTAGTACGAAGTGTACTCACAAAGCAAAATATCTGGCCCAGCATTGAATGCCCCAGCAATGAACATGAACACAGAATTTATCACCACACCCCATGAGCTTGTAATCATGAACAAGACCAGCCCAATGGTGGAAATGAGCACAAACAGTGCTATGCCTCTCAAAGTTTGGCCTTTATAATATCTGTTGAATGAAACAAAAATCTGGATTATACACCCTTTCATCAGAGCTGTACATACATACAGATGCAAGAGCTAATGATGCATATAAATGGGAAGAAACAGTTCAGGGCTAAATCCACAAAAATTGTGACCGTTTCCCCATCAGATACTAACTCTCTGGCCAGTTAATCTGATTACAACTTCCATGATTTCCATGTCTGGTACTGTAATTAAATCCTGAATACAAATTTTGATGCTGAAATTGGGGAATTTTATATTTTAAATGCATTATGACTTGTAGGTGTCATGAATGTGTTCATGTTTGTATTAATATGATATCTGAGGACAGTGATGAAGAACAGGCTGAAATAAACTGCGGTCTTGATTTGTTTTTAAAAAAAAGTAGGGGGTATAATCTAGACTGGGGGGGTATAGTCTGGCCTAGCCCAAAGTAAACCCCGGGGGATATTCTGGGCTAGGCCAGTTTAACCCCGGGTATAGTCTGGCGGGGGTATAATCTGGCCTGCTACACCGGCCTTGCTAATTGGAAAATCGGAATCAGGCCCGTTTTTCAAGAAAAATCGGAATGATTCCGATCGAATCGGAATGGGTGGCATCTCTGTTAACCCCTTCACTGCCTTGCCCGCAACTGATCCGGGTTATTTAATCTCACTATACTGCCATGTGCCCAGAACTGCTTTGGGCCTAGTTCGTATGCATTTCTTGGGTGGCATACTTCCCCTACTTACTTGCATCATCTGCGGGTATTTTGAAAGTGGGGGATTTATGGTAATTTTTGAGATTTGCTTGTTTTGTCCCCTTTTGCATCTGGCATATGAGTGGAAATCTGTGTGGCAGGCACGGGGTTAATTGGTTTTTGTTTCTGCTACTGGTAATCTATTTCCCCTCAAAACTGATGAAACAAAAGTAACTTAAGGTACCCTAACAAAACACAAGAACACAGGTGATGCTTTATATTTGTCACTATGACAATTTAAATTCCAAACCTGTCTAAGGCAAATCCAATCAAGGCACTCCCAGTAACACCTCCAATTTCGAAGACAGTGGAGAAGATCCCAGCCATACTCTGGCTATAGCCCAACTGAAGGAAAGAATACAGAAAAAAACAGACAGCTGATTAATTATCCATAACACAACATGACAACTAACACAAATAAACTAACATTAACATTCAGGGTTATTTCTCAAGAGATATTTATAATTTTCGCTCTTTCAAATGTTTACTTTTAAGCAATATTATTGAACAATTATAATTCGAGAATGTCACAGAATTTGTACATTAATGAAACAAATAATTCATTATGAATACCAAAGATACACATACAAATTTAAAATCCATCAGTGTCTGCGAATAGTTTATACATCTATCGTGACCTTTTCTATGTTTTGGTAGCCACAATTAATGTAATCAAATGCAATGTTCACATGTAACATTTCTCATGTGCATAAGAGGCTTGCATTTTTAACAAATTTTTGCTTTTGTTTTCTCACAAACTTCATGATCATTTTGTCTATTGGTACAATTCTGTAAGTGTTTGCAGTACTTAAATGCCAGTCAGTACTGTTTTACTTACCGCCTGAAGTAGATACATTGGCAACCACATATACATGCAGTATCGAACCACCTTGAGGCAAAAAACTGCCATGGACACCTCTGGTATCATCCTAAATATGGGAAATATGGGAGGGGGGGAGAACATGTTGTAAAATAAGATCAATTCATTACAAAAAAACAACAGTAAAAACTCTGGACCCTTATGATTTATCTTGACTAACATTAGACCAGAAACTCAGCTTGCTCATTGTTAAATTAGTTACTAAAGCTTGTTTGACAAACAAACTAAGTGACAAAGATAGTCTATCAGTAGGTTTTTGAATATCTGACATTGGACAATGTCAAGAGCAGATTTAATTCATAAGAGTAAATTTTTGCGAGAGCAGTAAGTAATTTTTAGAAACGTAATTATTGTACGAGCCAGCATAACTTGGCCTTGAGCTGGTCTCGTAAACAATGTGTTTTGAACAGTTTTTTTCCCTGATAGATAGACAGAAGGTGGGGAAGGATAGAGGGACAGCGTAGGTGTGCATGACTGAGCACTTGTTGTATCTCGTGTTTTGAACTAGGGGTAGTAAAGAGGGAAGGGGTGAGTAGGAATTAAATGTTATTGAGACGTCTGTTGACGTACAGAAAAACCGTGATCCAGAGTAAAAGCTCGGGGTTTTGAACATGTTAAGAATTTATTGCTATAAAATTTATATTATATTGTATTGAAGTAATTCGACCTTTGATGTCGACCCAAGGTCGTTGCGTAGGGCTGTTACTTAAAATAACTCAGTTCGGCAGCTGAGCTAGAAGTGGTTGCACCAATCACAATCCAGGAATTAGACGGTAAGCTGCAGATGCAGTCCAGTATTTAAGGCCATACAGAACTTAGTTCTGGGCCACATGTAGAAAATCCATTTACGAGGTGGACGGCGATAGTCCTCAGCCAGATGAGGGACATGGAGACGCAGTTGAGCAGTCCATTGTGAGGGGCCTGATTTAAAGCTCCAGAGCCTAAGCTACTTGGTTTGATATAAACCCACAGCGTTTACATCCAGCGCTCTCACACCCAGTGAGGGCCGCATGGTGAGAGTCTATACTAATTTGTAATGATGAAAGTGAACCGTTCTACTTACTTTTGAAGACAGTTTCAGAGCTACCGCCAGACAACGCATGGTTGTACAAGCATTCTCCATGGCGTGTCTAGAGGAAATGTCCACATCATAACATGTCTCATTGAATTAATAGAATTTAAACTGTTAAATCTGTCGCCACGTGCGCGGATTCTATTTGCCATATAACTCATATGACCTGCAAGTAGTTAGATTGAATTCGTTAGTCTTTATAAAAGCTGTAGTTCCATTAGTTAGATTCAGTTGCCTTTGAATTGATATATATATTTATAATTATATTTGTTACATTAATTCCTGTAATTAAACTGCTCTACAGTTCTGCTAAAATTGAAAGCAATTGATTTATTTAGTTTCTAGAGTGCAAGTATTTATTTTTGTGTGTTCGTCGATTGTGGGAGCGGACCTCGAAAGAGTGTCAGTCGAAATATCCCCATGTAACCCACATCGCGACACTGGAGGGGACATTGTTTAGTTTATAGGTTATTTAGATTGGAGTATAATATCGGTTTTCTCTTTGATTAACTTTTGTTTTTTTTCAGTTTCAGTGCTCACGTGGTCTTCACGTTGAGCTACTTTAATTACTTCATTGTATTTAGTTTTGTATACTGCTTTCTTTCATTATTTGTTCCACATATTTCCGGCTCTCCCATTGACCCGAGGATCGAGGCCAAGGAGACTTCAACATAACTAAACGAAGAAAGACAAACGTACTGACTGTGGTGTACGCAAGGGCTAAAGGAATCTCCACCAGTTCCTTGAGTTAAGTGATTCCATCCTTAATATCGTCTGCGTTAAGGAGTTGAGTGTTCCTCCTTCTGTTTTACAGGCTCATTTTACTTTTTCTCTGTGTTTAGGAACCCACGGGCGGTGGCGAGGGCGTTCTTACGTGTGCGTGTCCTCTGTGCCAAAGTGGTGGCTTGGTCGCCGATTTTGCCGTTTCGACGACAACGTCTGCGGTCTCGCAACAACCAGTGGTGATTAAAACAGTGAGGATTCGCATTCGTGAGAATAGACTTTGATAGGGATCTGTACATTTTGTTTAGATTGTAGCGTTTCTATCTTCCTCGTTGTTTTAGGAAGACGTCTCTCTTGTCCTCTTCTTAATCCTATCTGTAAATATGTTCAGACTGTAGAGTTTGTTATTGTCTGTCTTTTCTTGTTAGTCTAGCGTCGAGTTTCGTGTTGTTGTTTTTTATTACACCTTACGTACATTGTAATTATACATTCCTTTTCTTAAATATATTGCCTGTGTGAATCATGCGTCAATGTTGACGCATTGATTATATTCTCTGGTTGTTGTGACGAGTAAGGCTCATAGGCCGGAAGTTAAATATATTGTTGGGAATAGAGATTCCCCATTCAAGCGCAGTTGTGCACCTGCCTTGAATCTTCAGTAACTAAGTACTGAAATAGTAGTTCTTAAAAAGAACTTCAGGTAATAGAATTTACCTCGGAATTTAAAATATACGATAGCTATATAAAGATAGCTGTAATTTTAATCAACGAAATAAAATTGTCGTTGATTTATACGTCATAAACATTAGTTACGCAGTGATAACAGTAAGGACACTGCAAGTTGTATAACGAAGGAACAGTGTTGGTAATTCGTCGTTCTTAGTAGCGGCCACCCGACGAGGTCAATTGGCCTCAGGGATAATTGATAACTTCAGGTTAATAATTAAGATTGTTATTTTAATCGGATAATCGTAAAGAATACAGTGCTAACATAGTTCACTGTACGCAGGTTATCGCGTGAAGGATCCGGATACCTGACCTTTATCAATACTAGATCTCATATAGAGACCTATTCGGAGTCTTAACCATAATGACTGATTACTCTGCCTATATTAACGCGGCGAAGCTGTTGGGCGTCCCCGATGATCAGCTACCCGCTTGGTGCGAAAGGAAACAAAAGGAAGACCAAGAGCTGGCTCGAGAGGAGCGCGCCGCAGAACGAGCCGAGAAGGCCGAGGAACGCGAACGAGAAAGAGAAAAAGAACGACACGAAAGAGAAAAAGAAGAACGAGAAAGAGAAAAAGAAGAACGAGAAAGAGAAAAAGAAGAACGAAAAAGAGCTGAGAACGCGGCTCAAAGAGAGCATGAAATTTTTCTAAAGAAACTAGAATTGCAGGCCATCCAGCCCACCGCGGCTCCTCTAGCATCCGCGAATAATGATAAAACTAAGCCGAAGCTACCGACCTACAATGATAAGATCGACCACATCGATTCTTACATCCATCGCTTTGAGCTCCACGCTGTAGCCGCCGGTTGGGACCGCACGGAATGGACTTCGTGCCTTGCAAATTTATTGACTGGTCGTGCGCTTGAGGTATTTCATGGCCTCAATATTGAAGATTCTAAAAACTATGATGTCCTTAAAAAGGCTCTTCTCAAAAGATTTCAACATACAGAGGACGGGTTTCACCAACGATTCCGGACGTGTAAACCGGACCCATCCGAAAACTTCTCTACGTACGTTGATCGATTAAAGCACTACCTCGACCGCTGGATTCAGTTAGCCGGCATCGCTGACGGTAGCTTTCAAGGGCTGTACGAGCTAATATTAAAGGACCAAATTTATAACGCGTGTCACCCTGATCTGGTGTCCCACCTTAAAGAGTGGGCACCGAAAACATTAATAGAAACCACGTCGTTGGCGGAGCAGTACGCTTCTGCCCATCCCAATCGTTCGCTGGCGAAACCAAAAACAAGCGAACCCTTTTATGCCGGAGTCAGTGGTGCTCCACCTGCGGGAAGTAGAAATTCCCGTCCTACTAATCGCCAGACACCGTCTCCGAGGGCATACTCCCAACCGCCACCGAATCGATCGCGCGGTTTTCCGCGACGTGCTGGACCACCCACTGGACCACAAGCGCAAAATTTTTCTGGTCCACCGCGTCGGGATAATTGCAAGGGCTTCCAGTATCAAGGCCCACCATGCCCACCTCCTTGGGCATATTTTACTACTCCATATAACGCGCCTCCAATGCCACCCCAACGTAACGTGAATATTATCAGGTGCTATCGGTGCAATAGACCTGGGCATATATCAAAGGATTGTAAAGTAAAATTCGAGGCTGCGAATGCTTGCACTGTCGTAGTTCCGGCTGCACAGAATGTCAGCCCCGTCGAACTCACGTCGCCCATGACGGGCGCCGTCCCGGTGATGTCGGCCCTTCATCAGCACGGGTCATTGACATTATATAAAGGTCATGTAAATGCCATACCCGCGTCCGTGTTACGGGATACAGGATGCACCACCATAGGTGTCCGGGAGTCTTTGGTTCGACCGACCCAACTTATTGAACAAGAGGCAACATGTATTACTTTTGGGGGCTCCGTCGAGCGTTTCCGACTCGCGGAGGTCTACGTCGCCACGCCATTTATTACCGGTGTCGTAACGGCGTGTGTTTTACCGAATCCGGTTGCCGATTTAATAATTGGTAACTTACCACAGGTGAACGATACACCTGACGGCGACTTGAACATCTGGACAGAAGAAGTTGCGTGTGTAATCACCCGACAACAGTCAAAGCGTCCACCGGATAGTAATTTAGCGACCCCCGTTTTTGATTTCAATGTCACGCCTTCCATTTTTTACAGAGAACAACAAAACGACTCTTCACTGCGCATAGTTATCTAGTTCCTTCACAAATTTACTTGGCTGCATCAGTAATTTGGCTGCCCAACACTGCATCGAACCTTCAAATTTTGCCAGTGCGTGTCCATGTCACAAGCCATACATCCACTTGAAAAAGGCGAAAGCTGAAAATTTTGTGTATTTTCTGTCTTCTCTTTAGTTTGCTTTGTATTGTTTGGGTTTTATTTCTCACGTGGGGTTTTGCAACATACAACCTTTTCTTTTTGCCTAATTTTGACTTTGAATCCATTTGTAACCTTGTCCCATATTCCAGATTACTAAATAAAGCAGGTATTACTTTTAATGTTCGGTTGTATGGATGATGGAAATGAGAGATAAATCTGCTTATTAAATCTGTTCACTGCCTGTAAGAAGATCAAAGCAAGTTGTTACTTTATTCACAAAATTACATTGGAACTTGGTTATAACGAGATGCAATGTTCTGTTTAAATGTCTCATAATACCTGAAGTCTCGCTATTCCAGTAAAAAGGGCAAATAACAAGGCAAGGAATGTGTATAAATTTACCCAATTTTTTGTTGCAAAGTCAATTCCCTCATTGACGTGTTGTTTATTTCAATGTAAATATCAAATAGATGGCAGAACTCTTTGTCTCACATCAGTACTGATTCATTTTCTTTGGCTGATGGCAGCCATGTTTGATCAAATTATGAGATCAGAATCAGATGCAAAAGTGAGAAAAAGACCAGTGCGCTGCCAGTTGTTTCCCATACTGTATCATTAAACAAATGTGAAAAGACTGACCAGACGACAGGGATACAGAGAGTGTAGACTAGTGTGGTGTGAAAAACACATGGTCAATAAGCCCAGTGTAGACAAAGAGAATGTATCTTGAGAAGAGGATGGCCGTATGGGCCACAATGCACATCAGTTATGCTATTATTATCACATAGTCTGACAAAGCTACCTGGCCCCCTAATCTGCAGCACTGAGTCATCACTTTCAACTGCTGACTGTGTGTAGTATTCTGCACTGTCATGGCATGAAGTCAGTAAGAAGAGAAAGCATGCTAAGTTGAGGTGAGAGATGGCCAGATGGGCAGCATCGCACAAGGTAGGTGGGGGTGTTTAGGCCTAATGGCACACAAACCACAATACATGTGTAACCACTCTCTATGCTGGTGCACTGTGGCAGCCCCCCACAATTTGCTGTTCCCACTCAGAATTAATTCTCTGGCTATAGCCAGTGCTTTGATTATCAATTATCATTATTCACATGATTTATTATATAGTCTATAGGCAAAAAAAAACACGGGAATTTACTATTCTCTCCCTGTTGCTGAGAACTTGTTATTACCAAGGTTATTGTACATAATGATCCATTCTACTTTACTGCTGAAGACCACAGTCACAATATGATTCCATGCCCATCACGGTATATAGCATCCCTCTGTAAACAATTAACCCTCTATGGTCTGTATCCCACAAGTGTAAACAGAAAAGAGATGCTGTTACATGCGTGACCCATATTTTAACTGGAGTACTTGCGTCATGTCATTCATTCGTATAATAAGCACACGGAAAAATTACGACAAGATGGATGATTAAAATCAGTAGCCTTACAGAATGGTGCTCTGTATTAACGATCAGACATATTTCTGTATCTGAATACTGCTTCATAAATGGCACCTCTGAAACTGTCGTCAACTGACCCTGAGTACTTTCACTGTGACACACAACAACGTTTACCTTCTTAAATTTGCCGACGACTCTGCTATTTTAGGCCTTTTACCTAACTCTGGCCACGAATATTCTAACATTGTACAATCCTTTCATTGTTGGTGTAATAACAACTATCTTCTACTGACTGTTAAGAAAACAAAAGAGCTTGTTTTTGACTTTAGGAAAAATAACAACGATCTTGTTTGTCCTTTTAGTATCAACAATGAAGAGGTCGAAATTGTCACAGAGGCCAAATATCTTGGCATCACTATTGATTCATTGCTTAACTGGCATGCGCATGTAACATATGTATACAAGAAAGCCAACCAGCGCATGTATTTCCTCAGAAAGCTCCGCTTTTTAAAAGTTAGCAAAAGCATTCTGAAAATATTTTACACCATGGCTATTCAGAGCGTTTTGATGTATGGAGTTGTCTGTTGGGGAGGAAACATCTTACAAAAAGATAAAAATAAGATCAATATTTTAATTAAAAAAGCATCCAAAATTTGTATCTGTGATCTGCCATATTTTGATGAGCTGTACACTGGTGCTTGTATTAAAAAAGCTAATATTATTATAAATGACCTCCAACATCCCCTGAACAAAGAATATATAAGATCTGTAAGAAGTTTAAGGCTGTTGTCAAAGATAACTAAAACTGAGCGCTACTTTAAATCGTTTATTCCATCATCAACTAGGATGTTACAATAATGTCGTCAACCAGCGCATGTATTTCCTCAGAAAGCTCCGCTTTTTAAAAGTTAGCAAAAGCATTCTGAAAATATTTTACACCATGGCTATTCAGAGCGTTTTGATGTATGGAGTTGTCTGTTGGGGAGGAAACATCTTACAAAAAGATAAAAATAAGATCAATATTTTAATTAAAAAAGCATCCAAAATTTGTATCTGTGATCTGCCATATTTTGATGAGCTGTACACTGGTGCTTGTATTAAAAAAGCTAATATTATTATAAATGACCTCCAACATCCCCTGAACAAAGAATATATAAGATCTGTAAGAAGTTTAAGGCTGTTGTCAAAGATAACTAAAACTGAGCGCTACTTTAAATCGTTTATTCCATCATCAACTAGGATGTTACAATAATGTCGTCAACCAGCGCATGTATTTCCTCAGAAAGCTCCGCTTTTTAAAAGTTAGCAAAAGCATTCTGAAAATATTTTACACCATGGCTATTCAGAGCGTTTTGATGTATGGAGTTGTCTGTTGGGGAGGAAACATCTTACAAAAAGATAAAAATAAGATCAATATTTTAATTAAAAAAGCATCCAAAATTTGTATCTGTGATCTGCCATATTTTGATGAGCTGTACACTGGTGCTTGTATTAAAAAAGCTAATATTATTATAAATGACCTCCAACATCCCCTGAACAAAGAATATATAAGATCTGTAAGAAGTTTAAGGCTGTTGTCAAAGATAACTAAAACTGAGCGCTACTTTAAATCGTTTATTCCATCATCAACTAGGATGTTACAATAATGTCGTCATCTTGATCGTAATCTGTGCACAGTTGAATTATATCCTGCGTGTCAGGTCAATGTGTTTTAGTTAGGGAAGCATATTGTGTGCACTGTTAATTTTGTTAATTTATCAGTGTGTGTGTATATATGTGTGTGTGCGCGCTATATATCATACTTTCTGCTTCTGTAACTGTATTGTTATGTATTCAATGATCAAAACAAATTTCCTTGTACAAGGACGAATAAAATTTATCTTATCTTATCTTATCTTATCTTATCATGGAACAGAAAAACTGGAGAAGAATCTAGTACATTACTTACGGAAGTCTCCACAAGTCCATCATCTTGGGCTTCTGTGCACTGGCTCCACTGCTGCTTGCTTCTGCTACTTTTGGGTTGTCTACATCTGTAAGAAATAAATGCAACAAACTTTGCACATGGTCACAGATTATAGTACATATAATGTAACACTGAAGTAAAGAATTTTCAAGTTTAATTTCATAATTATTCACATAATTGGATATTTTCATGACAGTAGCACTTCAGCATTTCTCAAGTTTGTAGAGCATGAGATGAAAGTATTCCAAAAACAAACATGAGATTAATGATGGACTCAGGTCAACTCACAAACAGAGACAGAATGGCAGTCATAACAATATTAGCTTGTTCTCATTTCACATTACTGATTTTTTTAAAGAGATAAGTTAGGTCTTAATGATTTTTAAAGAGCTTTCAGATTTCAAAGTTTATGATTTTCATGATAATAGCTATTCCTTACCTTTCCCAGGAATTTCAATACCCAATTCTTCTGGTTGATGAAACAAAAATAAAACTAGAAAACCAAGAATAAACTGGAAAAGAAAGACAAAGGCAATAAGTTGACATTTGTTGATCATGTTTAACAGCTTTTTCAACCTATTTCAAAAAGAAATCATCTTGGAGAAAATTTTAAATTCTGTATTTTTATTCAGAGGCTTCATTATTTTCTGGGAAAAGGAGTTCTTGCTTGAATGTGTAAAAAAAATAAAAGAAATTGTGAACTTTTGTTTGGACATCAGAAAGATGAGCAGTGCTTTTTTTTTTACACTCACTGACATGGGAATTTAATACATCCACGTGAAAAGATATAAATATTCCATACGTCACAATCTGAAAGTAAAATTACAAAAGATTAAACTCTTCAATGTAGTAAGGTGTTTGAGCACTGGCACTGATTCGAATAACAGATGCCTTACAATTTACATGCTCATGTACAAAAAAACCATGCAAATGTAAGTGTCAAATTACTTACCACAATTACTGAAGGATAAAAGTATACAGCTCGCCATCCGTATGTTGCCTGGAGATACACCTACAAAAGACAAAGATAATGAAATGTTCACGAACTGCTTACATTGAATTTTCTTCTCTTGTAGTATCCAAGACTGAGAAATTAAAATATCAAACTTTCTAATGATTAATGCAGGAGACATCAATACAACTTTAATTTAATTGGGATTTAAACATAATCTTGTCCCTCTGCCTCACAATCTGACAATACACAGTACAACACATGAAAGTGACAGAGATCCTCTCATATGGACGTGTTTTATGCTGAGGATATGCAACTCCAGTGACAGTTATTACTTTGACTTGATTGCATTAATACTTCAAGTACTGTGACGATGGTTTTTTGGGGTTTTTTTTTTAATAGTAACAAAATGTAATCTCCAGAACTAAACTCTAGCTGTTCTCACTCAAAGACCTATATCCCATGTAAAGTGTCTTTATAAAAATGGAAAGTATCTATCTAATGGAAACCATCAAAATTGTCATTTGTCATTCGAACAGTCTCAGCCAAAATTCTATACGCCTGGCACACATGACTGGAAATATTTCTATTTTCTATTCCTATTTAAAAATTCCTCAAGGGGCACAAAATCATTCTATCATATCACCTGGAAAGACATGTTGGGCAAGTTTCCACTCAACTGATGTACCTTAATGTACAATTTCATTTTGTGATTTTTTTTTGGTTATTTCTCATCCTTCCTTCCAATCTTCCTTCAGTCGTTTCAGTCAAAGGTACAGATGGACATTTTCAGAATGACGCCAACTAATCACAATATATTGCTGTGATTAAAAAAATATGAACAAATGTTTTAATGCCCTTGCTCTGATTTCCCTTTGCAGACAGCTGGAGGTCAGACTTCACAATATATTGCTGTGATTAAAAAAAATATGAACAAATGTTTTAATGCCCTTGCTCTGATTTCCCTTTGCAGACAGCTGGAGGTCAGACTTCACAATATATTGCTGTGAGTAAAAAAATATGAACAAATGTTTTAATGCCCTTGCTCTGATTTCCATTTGCAGACAGCTGGAAGTCAGACTTCTTATTTACCCCAGTTTCACAATGGGCAGAAAATATTCTACGATAAAGTATGCTACCACATCTACCCCACATATCAATATTGGTGATATTAATAAAGATAATCAGATATACTAACTTTTGACCCTTTTTCTGACAAGCCCAAATGCCTTTCCTTCATTTAGACTACTAGGATAATGGATTATTGGGCAGAAAGACAGAAGGAAATAGTAAAATTAGGATTGCAAAACATGCTGGAACAATGTCGACCAATGTATCAGCCTCGTGGCAGTTTTAGCATGAAATGGTAGTGCTGATATATCAGCCGCAGTGCAGTCCTCTGCAAACATATGATGTCAGCAAGAAGATTAAGTAAACTTACCGCAAACATTGTGCCCATGATGCCACCAGCGAAAGCACAGGTGCCAAACATACCAAACATTGAGTTTTTCACAGCATCAGAGAACCAGCTCAACAGACCTTTAGTGCAGTTGGGCCAACATTGGGACTGTGGATATTGGTAATAAATCCGGTGATGTACACTTTAAGCACAAAACCAGCTAACAAAGAGAGCTAACAAAAAATTGTACTGCCCAATTCTGAATTTTTATTTCACTACGGTTTTGACATGCAGCATAGGTGATTTCTTACAGATGGTCCTCCAGCTAAATTTATCTTTAACTGTGGATTTGGAAAGGTTTTTAAAGAAGTGATCGATGCAAGAACCTTTTACACAAATGTAATAAAATTTCCATAGCAAGCAATCACATCCTCTTTAATTTTGAACTCCTCTTGATAACTATGTGAAGAAAGGACAAAATTAAGTGATGACAAATTTCAACTTAACCGCAGGCAAAAAATATGAGACAAATGAAACTGCTATCACATAAGAATAAACAGGGTCGGGGCAACATATGTTCTTCACTATAAATGACATATAAAAGATACAAACAATGGTGTATTACTTCCACTTTTATCACCTCCCTGAAATAACAAGTACTGAGTCTGTTGAGGTTCTAAATTTGGTGATGAATTTACTAGAACATCTCAATATTTCACCTTCAGGTTGAGTTCTTCTAAATGAACATTTTTACTTTAATTCATTATACAACTATTACACATTTATGAACCTGGACTAAACTGGCTTACATTAATTTAAATTAATATTATATAAAACAAATTTCAGTGAGGCTTTTTAATATTATGTTTACTAGAACACTATGATAATAAGAGTGCCTAAACAGCCATTAAACAGTTGCCATCCTGAATCAAGTTCATTTCTCTGCAGGACTGAAAGGGTGATATACTGGGAATCTGTCCTACCTGAGCTGTGCCGTTCAAGAACAGGAGAATAAACCAAATGAAAAAGTTCGAGAAATAGCCAAATGTAATCTGAAATGAAAATGAATCCATCATAAATAAATTCAAGGTTTAATCAAAGCATTGGGGAAAGGAAAAAAACAAAAAAAAACTGTTATTAACCTTATTATCTCTTATTCTAGTCCATTCATGTTTTGACACAAGAGAAACTGGATATTTGGGAAAAAAAGTTGGGAATAGAAATTGAGATGAAAATTGATAACAATAATAAAAATTTAAAAAACCAATATTATAGACTGACAATGGTATCCCTAGCATTAACATTTTCAAAGGATCCTACGCCTTTTCTTTACTCAAAGTAAAAACATTTTTCATTAACTCCTGTAAATTATATTTCAAATGACAAAAACAAAAGAAAAGTAAATTACTAAAAATCCTGCAACTCATACCCACCATGGACAAAGCTGACAGCATCATGCAAACGCCAAATGTCTTTCGAGCACCAAATCTATCACCAAGGGGCCCCAAAATTATCTATTGAAACAAACCACAGGACAATGAGGGAAAATGTATACGATTTTATAAATGTTTTTATACATAACGTTTTATGACCACAGTCACCAACACTCCATAACTGATATTTTAAAAAAATATGATCGAATGTGCATTTGAGACCAAATTTAAGCGACTACTGTAGAACCTGACAATCTACATATTGTGCTGGCAGTTAACTGCATGTCATTTCTTGATAGTGACCCCTGTAAACCTATAGTAATAATGAATGAATCCCACTTAGTTCACTTGTGGGTGATGAAAAAAATATGGCTGGCAGATCACTTACAAAATCTGTCATTAAATTATGTATGTAAGTGATTCTCAAATGGATGGCAGTTGGCTCCCATGCCAAGAATTTTAGCCAGAAGGTGGAATTTCAGTCAAAGGTGAAACTCCAAACTGAGAAATAGTGTACTGTGTACAAAATCTAATTAAGTGTTTACAATCCATTGAAATTTAAGGATTTCTTTTTTCATCTGGTTGCTGTTACATGAAATACAGAGATATTGTTTCATAAATTGTCTTGATAATGACCAATGTAGAACTATAATATGGTGAACAAATTATCAAATGACAAATCGAGGCCGAAGACATCTAGTGTGGTAGTGGGGAGGAATGAGAGACTCTGAGGACCACCGATAAAAATCATTCTTTTTCTCTCACAATGCCCATGTATCCTGGTAATACCTGATAAGAGCTGACCAAGAAATCTTTGACTGGACACCACCCGGACCAGCTAAAATTATTAATAAAATTCTTGATAAGAATGTTATATAATTAACCAACAAAAGAATGGTGTGAGGAGACAGCTGTAAAACCTGTTGCCTCTCCTTATCAGTGAAACATATGTCCATTAGGTTTACTTTTACCTCCAAGCCCCCTCCTCTTCATGGGTACACAAGGTACCCAATATAGACATTTTAAACCTCGACTAATATAGCTGCTTTAAGTAACCAGACTCACACTTTCAAATAGAACAGTATCGTGTACTTGCATTATACAGAAGTGACACTCAGTTCCTTACCTGCATGACAGCATATGGAAGAAGAAGAGCAGTGTCCAGCCAACCAAGCTGAGACGTAGTTAAATTCATGTATTTCTGGAGATCAGCTTTAATCTGGAATAATTGGTAGATCAGCTTCAAGGAGATTAAATCTCAAATATTTAGGTCTCTAACTATAGTGCATAACAAAAACAGTTCCTATTGCAAAACTGCAGCTCTTATGAAATGACACTTTTGAGATTCAGGACAATGACAAAGTGAATTTGCTCCAGTTACATGAGATTTCTCCTAACAATTGGGCAAAATTTGGATAAACAATTATATTCATCTCCTTCTTTTTTGACATTGTTTTTTTTTTCTTTTTCAGAAATCATAGAATAATTATCTCTAAGCCAGTGTTTTCACAATGATTCCAGAACAAATAACAATATATAACTTACAACTCCAAGTGGTTTGCGCAGGAAGTATGTGGAGGCATAAGACATCCAGCCTATAGAGAAGGCCAGGGTCTGGCGAAGTTTTAGAGGGACCATTTTTCCCAGCAAGTATTTTGTTCCTGACTGACTTCTGTTAGCAGTCCCAGAACAAGAAGTCAAGTGTAGGAAGTTTGGGAATCACAAGGTATAATAAAGAATTCACGTGTCAGTTCTGTTCTGTGGATATAAGGGGTGGAGGGATTGATTCCTACATCTTTCAGGGGGCCAACAGCACTATGCTGAGGCCCCCGAGAAACAAAAGAACTCATCCGGTCCTACATCTTTCATGTAAACAGGATAATTCAAAGAACAACTTTGCTAAGATTTTAAAAATTTAACAAAAGCAATTTGGATCTACGACTACAGTCACTGCACACTTCCACTGCATACACTGAATTTTGAGCTGTAGCAATCAGCCAGTGCATCATATTATACATCTAATTGATGAACATATACCAAATAATTATAAATGAAAAATCTTTTGAATTTACTAGTACTCTTTTATCCTTAAAACAATTTTAACCATTTCAATTTTCAGATAAAGAAGACAAAAACATTTTTGCTATACTGTGTTAAATTACAATTGTCAGACTGTGGCTTTGTCCTAGAGCACAAAGCAATGGTCCTTTTCTTCAACCTCAGAAAGTATCTCAACATATTCAAAGTGCCCCTGCTAACATTCTGAAGAGAGCCAAGGATATCAACAGGACCGATGCTCAAAGACTTGAATTCATTAGGCGAGATGCAAGAACTATTAAATCATTTTTGTCACTCATGAATTGTCCTCTGAATAAAACTACCAAGAAATACCTCTACGCCATAGTCACAATATGATGTATCACCATTTCTATTCCACTTGCCAGGAACAGTTTCCCGGACAATGGTCTAATATGTTGCTAGCTAAATACTTCAGCTTGGTCTACCAGCCCTGTAACCATCATAGCCACAACAGTAAAAATCAATTTCAGACGCCTAATCAACCCAAAAACTGACCATAAGTGTGGCAGATCTTTTCTGCATACATCTTATACGACAACATTTGTCTCTATCTATTCAAATATTTTTACTCTGGCAAAATAATTTCTATTTTTTTTCACTGAGCCAAGGGGTTCATACAGTGTTTTCCATTCCCATTTGAATTTTAATTCTAATAGCACAATTTTTTAAGGATCAAAACACACAGCTCTTAGTCTCCAACAAACTAGGAATATCCCTGCCAGGGCCAGCACTACTGACTCAATATTGTACTGCCTGACCTTAGATTTTTCAAATTCAATAAGCACTGTCCATTTGTCTGAACTATCCCTTTGTAAAGTGACAACAGCTTGTGCTTTATAACATGATACACTACAGTGTGTCAAACAGTAAACTCTTGCATTTAATCAGCCAGTTGCTCGATTTTAATAGATTTTCCAAGATCGAGAGTCTTCCCCTGCAATTGCAATGTCTTCCTCTGCAGTCCAGATCTGATAAATATGATGAATCTTGATTGTCTACAATAAGTGCTTGAATTGCACTGAATTTAAATGTCTTCTGCATCTCTTGCTGTTAGTAAGGACTCGGCCTATCTCATTTTATAAAAATCTAGATTGAGATTGATATTGTCAGGAAAAACATGTTTGCAAACTGTATTTTTCGTGCTTTAGCTAGGCAATAATTTGGCTCATTGAAGTGTTGGATTTTAGGTGTCAGTTTGGGGTAACCACCCTACTTGATTTAGTGTACAGAAAGTAGTCTCTAATTTAGACCTTGCAGATCACTGTTTCTCACTCAGGGAGCCAGAGTGGGGTGCACACCCACAGTGCCATCAGTGGGCCCTGGCAATATTTTGGCACTGGTTATTTCAGTAACTTTTGGTGGTCCCACTGCTCTAATAGTCCTTCACGCTGACAGTTTGGCTAATTTGATGCCAGTGAAAGTCAGGTGCTTTTAGTTAGTTGAAATTCTTAGCAGGTAATCACCCAGAAACGTGCTTACTTTAAAAAAAACAACCCCATAGAGGGACTAACTGACCCCTTAACCCTTATGCTGTGCCTACATATGCCTCCAGTTCCAAACGTTCGCCGCGACATGCGCGCAAAACATGGGTGGATCAAGCTGACCGAATAGCGCAGAAGCCGTATTTTCACACTCCAGGTCACTGAACTCTTTGAGACATAATTACTGTCTTATGCCATATCTCTTCTAAAACATTATGACAAGAACATGTTAACCAGTGAACCACTGGTCGGAACCACAGCTTTCAAATGCTCTCCCCACACCATCAAAAGGTGTGACATCAACATGCCAACTGTTGCTCAACAAATTTGCAATATTAAACCATTTTCTCAAGAGCTGACCATCATGTAGAGTTGTCTGTACTACGAACCAATCAGAAATAAGCTCTGACATGTCCTTTGCTCCAAATGCCCGTGTTGGTTCTTTAGTATGTGCCAGTCTGCATGAAATCATTTGTTTAGGGCTTGGGAGGCGTGGCTTGTTATCATGTTTCGTTCTCACAAAAATTACAGCTGTCAGTTTGATATCATAAGACAGATCATTGATTAGAGACTTATAGAGACAGAAGTTTCACTGGTTAATTCATTATCAAGTGTGACAAGACATAGCAGTAGGTAGTTCAAACTGCCCCTCTGAAGGAGCAAAATCCCGTTTTGGCATAATTTTAGGCCAGCATTACAAGGCTATTACTGCTGTGAGTTTATGTAAAACGGCGTTTACCCTACACCAAAATAAAGTTCAAGCCTTCCTCTGTCAAAGTATATTATCTTTTGTATTGTTTAATGTGTGCAGTGTTTTTATTGATTGAACAGGACACAGTCTTGCCGTTTTCGCCCTGAGCCGCACATACATTTTTTTTCTCAGATTGAAGCGGGGTATGGGACAAAAGACAAGAGGTTAAGAAACACTGTTGTGGGCTTTAATTTAGTCTATCTAGATACAGGAGTTTAGATTTAGATTTAGATCTATGGTCAAGATCATAACAGCACTGGCGAACGGTTAAGGGGACGTTCAAATATAATCTTACGCCGGGGGGAGGGGGGGGGAAGGGGGAGATGGTGTTTGGCTCCTGTAAGAAAAGTGTAAGAAAGGGGGGGGGGGGAGGTGTCTTGAACCAATGTAATATTACACTTTTGTGTGGTGAGAATATAAAAAGGAATAAAATATTAGACAACATAATAAACAAATAACATAAAAAGAGAGATACTTATGATATTCTTATTCATGAATCAGTCTAGGAAGAAGAGGAAGAGGAGAAAGAGCAGGAACAAGACCCGGATTTTCAAGATAGCTCAGCAGATGCCCCTGTTTTTAGAAATATCCTTGACATTTTATATGGTGAAAAACCCCTGTGTTGATGATATCTAACTAATTTAAGGCAATTTTGACATTGACTTTGACATGAGTCTCATTGTTCCCTCATTTGTAAGAAAGAGTACGTGTGCAATGTATAATTATTACATGCATTATTGTAATATTACGGGAGGGGGGGGGGTTCGTCAAAAAGTCCCAAAAAAGGTGTAAGATTATTAAAATGGCTAAACCGAAACTAATGCTAAACCAAAGGAAAATAAGAATCTCCGATTTTTTCCCTCTTTGTCATTGTTAACAAACTAGTGCTAAACCGAAATAACCCTATGGTTAACCCGAAAAGAAAATTGCTGGATTCAGTGGCCAAACCACTGTGATTTGCCATAGATCGAGCCAAGTCACTGTATCACCCCATTACACCCCCCTCCCCTCAAGAAATAAAAGCAGAGCATGCTTCGCTCTGTCGGGTAGAATAGGCCTACATGGGAGCAGAAACACTTCAGGGATAGGGGGAGAGACAGCCTATAACCTCACGTGTCCGAAATCGGACGGCAGGATACGTTACGTTTGGCCCATCGCGAGTGACCTTTCATGTAAAATGTGTGACATCAGAAAGACAACATTAGTTATTGTGGACAGCGCATTTCATGGCATCGTGTACGGTAATGATAAAGAGGTCGGTGCGACGGCGGTTCTGTACTGTCCGTCCACAGGCATGCCTCCCTGTTCTGAGAGATAGTCCACATTCACCCACATCCATGTTTCGAGTGTGCCTAGGCTTGAGCAATCACCATTCTCATTCTAAGTAAAAAATACAGAGCATGCGAGGACGCGTTGAGTCTGTTTCTGTGCACTTACATTATTTGCCCTCTGTGGTAGTGATTTGGGCTGCCTCTCTTGAAGCTGGCATTTTTCAAGGATCCTTTCGCTAAACCGAAACTCTGCCTAAACCAAAAACAAAACCCGTGGTCCCGCCGATTTCGGTTTAACTCACTTGCGACAGATCCGCCAACATTCGGCGGACTGGTCGCTTTACAAACTGGACGGATCCGCCACCCCTTGGTGGACCGTGGTATTTATTTTTGTTCTCTGTCCCTAACCCGCCGAGAGCTGGTGGAACCGTCGCCAGCGCTAGTATAGCCATTTGTCTTGTTTCGTGCAAAGTTTCACGGAGATCCCGGTTATACTTTTAGAGTTATGACTGATAGAGGGAAGTCACTCTGAGTGAGCCAGACAGTGCATTGAGAGAGGAAAACGTACTCGCAGTGCTGTGCGATGGCTTCTAAAAAACGAAGGCCCAGAACAAATGTTTTTGAACTTTTTGATGAAAACATTCCAGATTACCATGTAGATCTAAGTGATGATCAAGACCCAGAGTTTTGCTTGGGCCAGACGAAAGTGATGATTCAGATCATGAATTTTCCAAAAAGTCAAAATATGGGTAGACCCTAATTTTTAATAAATCATTAAAAAAAAAAGAGAACACTTCAAGGCAATTGAACAATTTTGAGCTGCTTGGTGATTTTTTAAAAACATCCTGAAAACGCCAGTCTCCAGCATATGTAAAATTTCCAAAGGTCCAGTCTCAAGTGAGTTAACCATTGTCTACTGTAGTGCAGGTAAAACTAAAACTGCAGTTTCACCCCCAAATAGTGTTTGGCATAGGCCCTATGATTAGGCCGACATGGGCCCATTCTGAAATCCCATGACCCACTAATATACTGCTGCCGCAGCGTGTGCCCCTCCCTGAGAAACACTGATCTAGATAAGCCTCTACCTTCTAAGTAGGCCTACTAGTCTAGTTGTAGGCTATCTTTTCGCATTGCAGTAAAACAAAACATTAAATCCCAGCAATACACAAATGCGTTGACTCTTGGTCCGCCCTTCACCTGAGCTGTCCACACTATACTGGCTTACCATCCCACGTAGCCTTTGTATTGTACTGAACCCTGCCTCAGGGGAGATCTAAATCTAATACTACCAACACTAACAGTGTATTGGAGTTGGCATGTCGGAGCCACAGGAAGTCAGGATTGTTTGGCTGTTGTTCCGTAAACCGTTACGTTCACGGGCATGAACTTTACTGCATGTAGGACACCGAACTGTTTCAAACTTTCAAGTTAATGAATAACTTTTTGAAAGTCCTTGGTGACCAGATTCAATCTTCCTTCGTTTTCCACTTTCCATCTTAAGGAATTTAGTATAATACATTTATAACTCTTTGTTTCTAACGTGGGCCTTTACGATACTCCTTTTTGCCATTTAAATTTGGCAAGTCCTACACGTCCAACCAGTCCAAGAACAAAAGATGTGTCCGACAACATGAAAAGACAAGTCAGACTAATTCAACAATTTGGAAAAGAAAAGACCAGTCTGTCCAACTTGAAAAGAAAAGACAAGTCCGACAAGCCCGAGAAGAAAGGATAAGTCCAACAAGAAAGCTGCTCTGCGCCTAATACCCTCTAAACTTGTCAAATATTTCAAACAGCACATTGCAACATATTCCTGACACCATATTGCAGGTTTTACGGACAATGGAGTGATTTTGAAAAACAATTTTTTTTCATAGTAATTAAGGTTTATATAGCTTTTTTTGTGGTGGGGGTGATTTTCAGAAATAATTTTAAAAATATATAATTTGTTCACAACAATGCTTTTCGACAATCATGTTTTTCTAAATAAATAAATAGATAATTAAAGTTATATTTTATTAAATTATTTCACTCACCAAAACAAGCAGTTTGTAACCATTTACTTTTATAGGTAATCTACACACTTTGTTTATTTTACTTACAGGCTTACATGAATGCTGTTTCAAACTGTAATTAAGTATTGTCCAAAGTAACCGGCCGGAATCAATTTTTCTCAAAATTAATATCTTTGAAGCACCCCAATAAAACTCAACAAATTTTTGCACACGTTTAACATCTTATGTCGTAAATAAAACATATCTTTTTCCGTTTAACTGGGCTCGTCGATGTGAATGGATGGATGGATGGATGGATGGATGGATGGATGGATGGATGGATGGATGGATGGATGGATGGATGGATGGATGGATGGATGGATAGATGAATGAATGGATGGATGGATGGATGAATGGATCGAGGGATGGATGGATGGGTGGATGGATAAGACATATTAAAAAAATAAAACGGGAGGAAGAAATACCAATGAAGAAAAAGAAAGAAAACAACAAACAGTTCCCCTTCACCAACTTGTTTATTTCTTCTGTTGGAGTTTGACACATGAAACGATCAGCTTCCCAGCCAGCAACCCTACTGAAATGCGACAGGTCGGATTTGACGCCAGGTTTTGCACAAAAGGAATGGCAGCGTTCCTACGTAGATGCCCTGGCTACGACTTCTGTTTTAATGTAGGCCGGGGAAACCCGCTCATACGGTAATCCTGCAAATCCTATGGAAATCTACGTCGGATTGACGTGAGATTGCTGTTGGGCTCGGGCCTTCGTAGCCCCAGGCTGCTGACGAAGTAATAACATCCCCCCCCCCCACCCCTGCTTCAGCTTAGTGGCATAGAAGACTTGAACGCCGAAAAGGAGGAGAATGCTGCATGGCGTTCAGACTACTTCACTGGCACTAAACACAGATGACATTAGGTAAATTATAATAGGGCCTACATTGTCATGTTTTTTAAAATTATAATAGGAAGGTGTAATATTGAAAGGTACTGTGTTCAAAAAAAGACAAATGGGACATGGATCAACTAGGATGTTACAATAATGTCGTCATCTTGATCGTAATCTGTGCACAGTTGAATTATGTCCTGCGTGTCAGGTCAATGTGTTTTAGTTAGGGAAGCATATTGTGTGCACTGTTAATTTTGTTAATTTAGTTAATTTATCAGTGTGTGTGTATATTTATATGTGTGTGTGCGCGCTATGTATCATACTTTCTGCTTCTGTAACTGTATTGTTATGTATTCAATGATCAAAACAAATTTCCTTGTACAAGGACGAATAAAATTTATCTTATCTTATCTTATCTTATTTTAAATTATTTTGTAGGGCTTAAAGAGTGAGAGTGGAGAGGGTTCATAGAGGGTTCATCAAATGTGTACTGTTATCTGTCCCAGTAGAAAATTGTGGTCACAAAATGTCCCCCAATCAAGCAATAATTCTGTTTTTGATCTGATTTTCGGCGTTTTATGATAATCATTATATAAGAGCTTTATCAATCTGGTGAGGGACGTATAGCCCTCAAATTTCTTCCGTTGGATACATGTGTGTATTTTTCATTTGGTTTTAACTTTGATATATCATGTGATTTACACGTGATCTTAAATTTGATGCATGTATGTGATTCGCATGTGGTCTGAAATTTCGCACGAATATGTGTAATTTTCCTGTCTTGAATTTGATCCAAGTATAATATATAATGTTCATGTGGCTTTAAATTTGATACAGGTATTGTTCATGACTTTTCTTGTTGTGAACCCTAACACAATTTTTATTAGGTAGCTTAAACATCAGCACTTTATTAACATGCCCATACCGGTAATCATCTGTAAATGTCGGGGAAAGGAGACAAGGAGTTAAAGCAAAAGATAAGGCAAGAGAACGATGGTAGCGGATATGAATAAAGAGAAATGAAGAGAAAATCACCGTTAGGGAAAGAAAAATTATTTTAGCACATATGTATAGCCTACACGTGTATTTAAACGGCATTCACAGAGCTAACTGCAATTAACTGTTTCCTGTTCTTGTTTCGTGGAGTGCTATTTGGCTGTATTGCCTGTATCAGTGGATGACCATAGTTTATGAACACCGAAAACGAACTGGCCACTATTCTGCAGCTGTGATACAGAAGAAAAAAAAAACAACACAAACATTTCACATTAAAGAGTACAAAATATTTAATTATTTCAACAAATTAGGATTATTACATGAACATTGCAGGGATATTATAAAATCCACAGAAAATCTACATACAACTTTTTCTCTTTGCCAAATTTTGACAGGTGAACGGGCTGCACCAATCACATACAAAGTTAAATTGTATGGCATTACTTTACAACATGTAGCAATTTTCATACAACACATGTACAATATATGTTTACTAAAAATCAATTCGTATCCCAAATTTGATGGCGCTCTGGAAAGCTGATGTTGGAGACTTTCAATGTTTTTGTACAGAGACCAATCATAAAAGATTAGGGAAAAAGAGGAAATCAAAAACCACTTTCCAGGCAAACAATGACCTTATAAAGACTAATCTCCAACAAGACTAAATTAATTTTTTTGCCGGGTAAAATGTATCGAACATCCAATATGCCCGGGGGGGGGGGGGTGGCTGCATCATACTGAGCCCTGAACGTGATAGGCACCTTCTGGCAGACAAGAAGTGCTCAACATAATTTCCCATACTATTTTAGTAAATCTAGGAAGACCCTATTATACCAAGCACGGGCAGACACAATCAGCCTGTGGCACTATTAATTTTCTTGGCTGTACATTTTGATGGCAGCAAGTGTCTGGACTTTTTCGGGCTTAGTATAATACCATCCTAAGACAACAGATAACCATCTCTAACCAAATGGTCAAGAAAGTTTCTTGTTTTGGACTGAACAGTGCCATTACAAAAGTTACACATTACCAAAAATAACAATACATCTCTCAGGAATTAACTTGCTACAGTCTCTCTAGGCGTAAAACTCAGAACTATTTTATGTCTGAAATCGTTTCACCTTTTAAGTAATCATATCTCTTTATGCGCCAATCATGACATCACCACAATCTTTCACAAAATAAAAACAAACAAAACAACAACAACCAAACAACTTGCTTAACACCTTCCATGTCGCTGTTACAAAATTGCAGCGGCAGTGCCTTTACTGTAGCCTACAATGCAACATCGCAAAACTGAGGTCTTTTAACACAACAAAAAACAATGGCTCTTAATTTAGCATTACATTTTGTTTAGGAGCTGAGTTGAGTGCATAAGTGATCAGGATCATTGCCTGCATTTAACTTATGGTCTAATTTTGGATTCTTGTGGTGGTTTTATTGATTTGTTCATGAGTTCGCTAAGTTCACGGTGGATGCTGTACCATTCAGGGGTAAAAATTCCTTGCATTCTTCAGCATGGAAAGTGTTAATGAATAAAACCTTTCTCGCCTCTCTCACCTTCTTCTAAGTCATACTCGCAAACAACAATTCATCAGCTAACGGAAAATAGCACATGCTCAACATTCAATAACTCATCTGAGGTAAACAACATCGGATTATTCATCACCTTTCCAGAACACACACGAACCATCCTTATCAGATTACTTTTTCTTTTCCTCAGTTTTAAATTAAGGGACACTACTCCATCACCTTGCCTCCTTGCAATACCACTTTGGGAACCAATTAATGTCGTGGGTGAATTCGAGTTCTTTGTCGTTGGTGGTTGTCAAGGATAGATAGCTTCTCAAAGTGTGGGTCCCTATCCACAGGACAATAGTAACATGGTAACCTGTTCAGGAGCGGACGGGATAATTATAGTCAATTACCTTTATCGAAAAAAAGCGTACGCACGCCACCCAAAGACCCCCCCCCCCCGACACATGTAGGCCCTACGCCTTTTCATACCCTAGGGTCAACCTCCGTCCCCCAGAGGATACGTACTTTATAGATGCCTCCTAAAGTGATAGTGATCACAGCTAAATTTCGTCGACGCGTCTATTGCATTTCTCACACTGTATTCACTCCGATTCGCACATAATATTATAGGCCAACAAATAAAAAAACAACACTGACGCTCACAAGTAGCCGTTTGATGACTTGACTCATTAGTATTGCAAATTCATCACGATTTGTCATTATTTAGGAATTCCCATTCAATTGGACAGTTACCGGGAAATCGAATTTTTACGAGGAACTGACTTCTTCTGAGCCACGACCAAATCCAGCAGGTGCCGTATTATAGCCTAAATTTTCCACCAATAGCCGACACTACCAGAACTGCGCTGTGATTGCATATATCTGATCTATAGATACCCAGACTAAAAACTTCAGTGCGATATAATAATGACGACAGTGGCATACAGCGAACTCTGATTGAGGCATTTGTGTAGATGCTTATCTTTTATCCCAACGACGATTGCTGCAACATTTTATAATAAAATTACATAAATAATTATTGATTTGGCCCCTAAACTGGGTCATTCTCTCGATCTGGGCACAGGGGGTATCCCAGAATTCCTTTTATCTATGGAACGGAAGTGAAAGACCCAGGGGATTCCCTTTCACTCGTTTTCAATGGGGTGAAAAACCGAGCTTTGTTCGAATTCGATGTGTTTCTTAATTTGGACTTGTTTGAAATTATATCACATGTGTTCATCTGGTAGTGAAATGAAGCGATTCAGTCAGAAATGTAAACACTATTGACGGTAAGACCCTGTGGTAAGAAGGTGTGTGAGCATCGTCTGAACCTTAGTCCGATTGGCAAGTGCCCGGTTACTTTACCGACCCTTGACACAAAAAAGGTCCTCCGACTCGGACCTGGTAGGTCAAGCAAAGCCTGGAAAACCAAGAATTTCTCCCAGTGCTTAATAGCAGTTGTCCTCACACTTGTACAAGGGAATATCTGAGGGAATTTAGGAGTGGGTTTAAACGTAACATCAAACATTTGATTTTAATGAGTTATATTCAACCAATAAATTCTTTCTCCTTGACTGAATCATTATTTATGAGCAGTGGCATTTTATCGCGTAGGATGGATGTAGCCTATTACTCATCATAATAATTCAGGATTTGCTAGTAGGCCTACAATAGATATTTATTGTGGTGCTGAAACTAAGGCTTTCAGTTTCCGTTTTTATAACAGCAAGATAACCAGAGATATTTCAGAGTTTTATTTTGATTGTTACTATTTAAACATGCATTGGAAATTACCAGTGCTATTTGTGGAAACCTAATTAGATCTAAATCTGATCACAAAAAGCACATAGATCTAGATTCTTGATCTATATTCAAAGAAAAAAACAACCCAACAACCCCAGGAGTTGAACATTTTCTGGTAAGAAACAACTTAGAACAATAATAATTACAGGTAGGCCTAATATCCTGTCACCAAGCATTTAAAAGTCATTTTTGAAATAATGGACCATTCCGAATGTGAAAAACGACATTTCAGGCATTAAAAAAAGGCCTGGCGCGGTTGATGGGATATCTCAGTTGCATCCCAAGGGGTACACTTCTGAATGTGTCTCATGCCACGTTCTCAGATTGCACCTTTCAGTGTACTCAGCAGAGAGTGTAAACTCATTTAGCCAAATTGCCGAGCCGCTCCTCAATAGTATAATTATAAAAAAACTTAAAAGGTCACACATATTTGCAGATGCCTGTGCATAAGAGTAAGACCACAATCTTATTCACAGTCACACATGTAAGGTAACTGAACTTATTAAAGTGGTGTAATAAGATGTTACATGTTTTTCCCTCACAAATCAGTGAAACAGTATCAACTTTCTTTTCTAGTTCTACCGACCAAATCTACTGTGAATCTACCATAGTATCTGTCTTTTCTTGCTAGTTACCTACATAATAATTATATGTAGTCCTGGGCTACCCAGCATTGCATCAGTTGGGAAGAGATTCTCTCCCTGGATAGCTGGGGCCGACTGTATTTTGTTTTTTTATTTTTTATTTTCTATTGACAGTATTGTGTGGAGATTTGTCGATGGCAATCCTATAAAGGCACCAGATAAAACGCGCAAAGTTTTATAAAGAATCCACTGACAGGATCTATAGATTTAGGATTAGAAAGTGCTTAAAATGTGCTTTGTGGTAAGAGTAGATCTGTGAATGATGACCCACAGCTACACTGGTATTGAGTAAAATGGGTGTGGTGATGATATCTACCGGACAGACATCTCTCTTTGATTTATAATTACTTTTCACTTGACCCTTTGTGGATGAAAAAACTGGCAATTCCTAGCCCAGACAACTGCTAGTTCAATCAGACTGCCAGATCTTGTTAATTGCTTTCAATATCGCTTCATCAGTTTGACCATATTCATTTTTTTTCTTGGAATGGCTCTAGCTGGGATAATATCATAATGTAAAACTTTAAAAAACAACAACATAACACCCCCCCCCCCCCCAGCTCACCTTCATTTGGGGGGGGGGGGGGCGGGGGATCAAAGACCAAGCATTCTACTCTTGTGTCATTTAAAGCTCTTAGCTAAAGAAGCATAATATGTGTGCACACACAGCAGATCGATTCTTAATTGAGCAGTGCTAGGGAAAAAGAGGTTTTATAAATGTATTCAGAAAAAAAAAAAAATCAGCTCTCCCTGGCAGGAAAACAAACGGCCTGTCTCCTTCATGACAGGCGAGGATGCTTGTCATATGCTAAAGCAGACCCTGTTGTGAATGGACTCTGCCAAAGTGAACGTCACAAAACCAAGAAAATCATGTGATCCACATCTTATTCGCAGATGTCTGCGAAAACATCCCTGTGGATGGCAATTCCTAAAATTGCGTCCTAATTGGGGTTTGTATACCCCTGCAATGTGGAATAATATTTCATTATGATTGTAAGAAAATCTGGCCACGAGACGCATTCAGAAATCCTCCCTCGCAAGGAATAAGTTTAAACTAGTAACCAGTAAAATGGAATACATGTTTCTCGTGAAAATCATGAATAAATGGTTAAAAAAAAAGAATTCATTTGAAAACCTGATCCTGTTAATGTAACCATTATGTTAAAGCATTTTAAACTATATTAATTCTCGGAACCGATTTAACTATTACTACTTTTTTTTTTGTTTGTTTGTGATTTACTCAACATTAACTAGATCTACATTAATTCCCGGAACTGATATGGTAGGTTTCTTTTGGGGTTTAATGACATTATTAATAAATGTCGAGTCTGATCTTTTACTACAATATAGAACAGATCAAATAAGAGAATGTTATAGCGGCAATAAAAATGTTAATGTTTATTAAGCTTTAATCTTAAGCCCATGTTAAAGACAGTGGAATGATGTGAAAAATGAAAGTAAGGACATCCATAAACCAATTACAGAAGACATGCATTGTAAGGATGGCAAATAAATTGTGTCAAAAGAAGCGTGAAAAAGAAAACAGGAAAAATGTTAATGTGCATACAGCCAAAGAATGAAAGATTTGGCAAATTATCAGCCAAGAAGTTTTATGATATTTCTACTTCTAGATTTAAGAAGCTTTACTGCTCTCAGTCCGTGATTTTATGTACTGCACTTTTACTTAGAGAGAAAATGAAGGTACACAGGAGTGTTTAAACTAGCCTACTTATAATACATCATGGATTACATTTGCCATGTTAATTAACGGTTTACTTTTAAAAGATGTGAATTGTGGAGGTTTTATTGCTACTGATGCTAATATTGCAACTGTATGGGCATGGTATTAGTGCTGTTTAAACAGCAGTTATTTGAACATTATATCTTTTGCTCAGAGGTACTTGGATGGACTTCAAGTTACTATTCTGTTCAGTTTAAAATTTGAATCTTGAGATTTAAAAAGCTTGTTGAAGGATTTAAAAGATAAATACAATAATTAATTGTTATTCGAAGGTATAATATATCAGAGAAGAATTCTTTTGTAAAAGGATATTTTGTATTTGTTTGAAGAGATCAAGATGACTCACGAATTTATAATATAATTTAAACGTCCTAATTTCAGTATTGCAATTTAGTCAAAATACTCTGTGGCTACTGGTAATATGCCTCTAATTCTCACCAGCTGGAATTTTTTTGTTTCCAGAGAACAATATTATATTTTGAAAAACTCAAGTTTGTTGAATAATCTGTTTGGTGGATTTGTATTTCATGTGTGTTAGTAAGTGATATGTTGATTCTTTATTCTTTTCTTTTCCAGATTTGTCCAGAGGAGTATTTTCAAGCAGGATAATTAAATTACATCGACCATGGAGGAGGTGGCAGGTTTGGTTGATGCAGGTGGAGGAACAGAGGCCTTGGCCAAAGGATTATCTGGTCTGCCAGAATCTTTGGAATCATTTTTGGATGAGCAGAAAGAAAAACCAGCTGAATTGAAAATGATTGACAGCGATATTCTTGCATTGGCCACTCGCGTTGGAGAAGGCTTGGAAGATAATGGAGAAGCGAGCTTAACTACGGATTTGTCATTTTTGGAAGGTGCAGAGACCAAAGAGGCTGACGGGGCGGAAGATGACCCTGCTCTTTCATTTCTGGTGGGAGACGGAAAAATGGAGGTGGACAATGATGACCTGGCTTTTCTTGAGGAGGAGGATATATCTGAGGAGGAGAGTCAGTCAGAGGATGAATCGTATTCTAATGAGGAAGAATCTGATGAGGATGAAGAAGATGAAGACGAAGCCAGTAATGAAACTGAGGACGAAGAGGAATCGAAAGATGATGAAGCTGATGAAAAGAAAGATGATGCTGATGATGCTGATGATGAAGGAGTGTTTGGGCAAGTTTCATTCTATGATGACGAATCTGCACCAAATGAGACACTGGATGTGAAGAAATCAAAAAAGAAGAAATCAGGCAAAGGCACTGTGAAGACTAAAAAATTGAGAAAGAAAAGAAAAGCTAAAGATGAAGGTATGGCAAAGCCAGCCAAGAGGAAACGAAGGCGAAAGAGGAAAAAGTCAAATGATGATGAAGATGAAGAGGATGATGTAGATGTTCATGCATCAGCAACGGGTCAGATGAGGCGAAAAAATATCAGGTCAGGATGCATCAAGTTTTTGTTGATTTTTCTACAGCATCCATGCACACTGTGATAAAATTTGAGGATAAATATGCTCCTCAGCCTCATCATATTTCTTTTATAAGTTTCCTAATAAATTAAAAACTTTGGTAAAGTGTTATGCATATCATAAAAGTGGTGAGGTGGAATTCTGTTATTCCCATTGGTAAAAGTGAACATTTTATGAGGGAAATGCAAGACTGAACAGTTTGCAGGATCTTCTCTTCCGTTAAAATTTACTACGATCTATATGTCACACATTTTGAAATTGAAGTCCTCTTGCCAAGCTAGTGATTACTTAGTAATTTTATTTCCCATAGATCCATTATAGAGATAGGAGAACAAGAACCTGATAATAATTTGATTTGATCTCTGACAATGATACTGAGAAAGGTGTTAAGAAAGCCAAAACTGAAGTGGGAGAATGGGATGGGCTTTTTTTTTCCCAGACCAGACCCATAAATGCCCTCTAATTATTGAAAATTACACAATTTGTGATGCATTTGAATTTGTCGTGACTGTTGAAAAGATGGGGTTGTTAGATGTATTAAATACAGACTGAAGATGGGATGATGTTGGTGAGAAAAAAACAACAACAGATTTGCAGATGGACACTTGAGAAAAACAGCGTAAAGGTCAAGAAAGATCATGATCATGTCAAACAAGGAACTGTCTGTAATAATGTTCCTTTTATATGTTCGGTTTTCTAGTTTCTCCTGTATGTCCACTCCCATAGAGGTCTGCAATTTCGGTTGCATCATTGATCCCAAATGTCATCTTGTGCTTAACCTTACAGTGACCCACCCCCTATTGGTCAAGGTAGTCTCATGAGGTATATTTAATTTGTTCCACAGGTCAATTCTGAGTGAGAAAGATTTGGACAAAGAGATGTTGTCTGCTCAAAATGAAGAGCTGGAGCGCCAGAAACGTCTGATAGAACTCAAGAAGTCTCTACTACGTGAGAGTGCAGCTGCTGCAATGGCAGCAGCAATAAAAGTTACTGCAGCTTCAACATTGGCAGCTACTACTAGTACTGCCTCTACAACTGTTAAAACTGCCTCAGCATCAACAGGAATCTCCACACCAAAGGAAAAAGATTCTCAGTTGAAATCTCTTTTACAGGGTTAGTAAACTATTATAATTAACATTTGAGACCATTGTTGTAAGTCAGAAAAGTGTTATTCATCACTTGCAGTAATGTTGCCGAATTAATGAAAAAAAAAAAATTATGAATGTGTCAGTACCATGGTGAAAAATGTGTGCTCAGCACTTTTTCCTATTTCTTCCTACATAAACGCCTCTGGCATGGCCTACTTTCTGGGGAATTATAGACAGATTTATTTATATGTTTGATTTAGGAGAAAAGCAATCCATCATCTCTTTGGTGGAAATTTTTTTGTATTCTGACATTCAATGTGTACAGTTATCCTTCATTTAATGAATATTTATAATGTATAGCTTTTTTCCACTTGCATGCAAAATATTGGATTTACTGACCCATGGCACTCATTTTATGACTTAAGTTATATATATGTTGTTTTTTTTATTATCTGTGTTGCAGTTGCAGAAGAAGAGGCAGAGAAAGAAGCAGAATCAAAAGAGAGAAAACAATTGGATAAGGAAGTTGTGAAAAAAGAAACAAGAGAGACTTCACCACCCTCAGGTAGAAGCAAGACATTTTGTCCTAGCTAACTCTCACCTGTGTCAGATGTGTTCACTTATGTCATATTGGTTCCTTTTTCATGTAATTTCTCAATTCGCATTATATCAGATTTGATATAAGGAATGTATACAGAGACCTGAATCATCTGGAAAAACTTAATTCCGCTTTAAAAAATTGTTTTTTTAATTTTCAATTGACCCTGACATAGGTAAACAAGAGAGGAAACTATTTTGAAGCTTTGCATCATTCTTATGCAATTCATATCATGTTGGCTTTTCTTATAAATCATAGTGTACGTAATTATTTTTCATACCTATTTCGCATCTCTGAACATATTTCCTCGTTATCTCCATTATAAAAGCTGACTTGTAGGTGGTCTTCATACTGCCAGGGAATAAACATGTAATTTTTTATGTTATACCCTCTGTCAAAACTTACTCATGGAAGGGGCTTGGGAATGTGTAATTTCTCCTTTCAATATGGAAAAAGTGTTTGTAATGGTTATATTCTGATAGAAAATTTTCAAAAACTTGCCCAATTTTTAACAAGACCTACTGCTGCTCATACAGCTTGGATTTGCATGAAATTTTGAGGGCGCCTTCCCTTCGGCTTTTTTAAATTTGGAGACTTGGGATAGTGGGGAGGTATTTTTTAAAGTTTGCTTTGTGTTGCCGATTTCACTACCAATCCCCTTTTTAATGAGCCCTTGACATCATCACTTTCTGCCCAATGGACATATTAGTGGCATTTCATGACAACTGTCATCTCGAATGCAGATGAGGTGTTTAGAGCATAAGCTTACAAGGGGAATGCAATGAAACTTATCTAAAACAAACAAAACACAGAATAAAAAAGGAATGGGCAAGGTGAATTTTTATAGAGTTTTTGTTCTGAGAGAGAAATAAATATAATATACAGTTTCTCATTATCATATTATGAAAACCTAATCATTATGAAAACTTGTGATGGACATTGTATGACCTTTCATCTGTATCATGAAAATTCCGCTGTGCCAAGGCAGAGGGATGTAACTGACAGCACGGCCTTTTTCTACTTTATTGTCTCTATGAACTTGTCTTTCACATATTTCTTTTATTTCAAAGGCAGATAGATGTATCTGCTACTGAAATAGTAATTTCTAGTGTGGCAAACTCATAGAAATAATATATGTAGACTGGCTGTGCCACACAAGTTTTTTGTGTTTTTTTTTCAAAACCATGAAATGAGCATATTAATTTTATTATGTCGCTCTGCCTCTCCATGACAGAAGTGTACATAGCAGGCTACTGAAATCATTTCAAGATTTTAAGAAATATGTATTCCTGGTCGTGGCCTGCTCTAGCTTTCATTGTTTTCTTTAAGAATTTGTTTTTCTTGGAACAGATTTTATTGTATAGCTTTCTTATTTAGCGGTAATGCAGGCTTTGCAAAATCAAGTCTTTCTCATTTTCTTCTTTTTGACCACATTTCATTGGTCTTGAAAGTTTTAATTTATGAAGTATCCTTTATCTTGTGAAAAGAAAGAAATCCTGATACTACCTATTATTGGGTTTTGTATCATGATTCATTTGTTATCCATTGAAATGATTTTGATCACAGTTGGTGGTTAAATTGGATACGGTGATGGACATGTTGCGGTCCGAGAATCCAAGTTTGGGACTTGCAGACGTTAAGAACCTGCATTTGTTAAACATCCTCGGATTTAAAATTTTTAAAAATTTATTTGATTTTCTATCCTTTTTGTAATTTTCTTGAAGGGGATTATTATGCCGAAAGCATGATTTGTCTGTTCTTTTCCTTTGCATTTTATGTATCATTTCTGCATTATTTCTTACATTAGGCTTTGCTGCATACAACTTTTTCTTTTTGCCACATTTTGTCTAAGTTAGAAGTGGTGTGTTTGTAGGAGTTTGCATTCTAATGAATTGTTTGATGCATTTCTCATTCTGTAATCTTCAAAACATCTACAGATGTTATCACTCTCAGTAGTGATTCTGATGATTCGGATGATATGGACGATGATTCAGATGAGGTGGTGATGGTTCCAAGTGACGAAGGAGAGGAGGATGATGAAAATCCAGAAGATGTTAACAATGGCGGAGCTCACATTGATGACACCCTCAATCTGCCTGATGCAGATGGGAGAGTACAGATTAATATAGGTCATCCTCCAGATGACCCAGATATTTTCCTTGCTCCACAGATAGCCCAGGCTATCAAACCACATCAGGTCAGTGAATTTCTGACATTTACCTTCATCAACCTTATCTGTTCATGTCTAATACCACATGTCAATTTTCTGCTAGATACAAACCTCCAAGGTAACATGTATGTATGGAAGGGTGCTTTTCTTATTGTCAGAGTCTGCCTAAGATTTTTTTCATTTTTAATTCTTTCAGAATGTATTGTTTGTAATTTTTGTGTGTGTATTTGTTTATAGGCCTACCTAACATGTAGGCTTTGTAAAATACAACTTTTTTTTCTTCTGGCCACATTTTATGCCAAGCCCTGCTGTGACCTCACAAATTTTCTGTGACATATTATAATATACCTAAGGGAGTTGAGCTAGTTGAAAATAAAAGTGGGATAAATTACTTTGGACTGACATCACTTAATTGCATCTTCTTTGGCTGTAGTTCTTCCACCCCCCACTCCCAAAATATAATCCTTTATAGGCTTTAGTTTTTTAACTGTTGAGCCATGGTACACTGCTAATGATCGAAACAAATTTTGATGTCTAACTTAACTTTAAATAACTACTTCAGTCCTGGGTAGTTTACGTATATATGATTCTTTTATTTAAGATTATTTGATTATCATATGTGTGGAAATTTGGGAATGAATAATTCTGTGCGTGTTTTTTCTTTTTCTTGTTCTTTTTTTGTTTTGTTTTGTTTTGTTTGTTGTTGTTCTTATTGTTTTTTCCTAATTCAGTGTAGCAGTTAAGTAGCTGAGATACAAATGTTGACATAAAAGATGCTTTTTATATATGAACTGAAATTATTCAAAAGCAGAGAAGGTAAACAGTACTTTCTTAATGTTTTGTAAGTACTTTTTTGTCTCACTTTAAAGACTTCCAGTTAGAACTTCATCCTCTACTTTATCTTTGTGATTGTTTTTGACAGAAAGTTTCATCAGCACCACTCTGAATATTTTGAAAGCATTTATCTGAAAAGCAAGGCTGGTTTTAGAAATGTCAACTTTAATAACAAATGCTTTGCATAAAATCTGTTGCAGAGTTAATCATTTCTATTATTGTTTGTGACCTATCAAAATGTCAGCTTGTCTTTTCATCAGTCTGTGTTGGGCATGCCAAGGACATTCTTGATGTCATAATATTATTTTATTATTTTAAAAAGGTGTAACCCATTTTCTTGGAAATTTTGTAATTATTAGTATGATTAAGCTGATGTTTTATATAAATGCATTCTCATTACTGGTGGAGATATGGACTACCAAATATTTGTCAGAGGTGTGAGTGAGGCAAAATTGTATCATATTGTATGTAGATCACCCAAAGAGATCATGAAAAGCTTACTTGCAACTGTAAAGGGCTGTTTTGAAGTTTCATGGAAAATTAAACACAGTTTGAATAAAACTAAAAAGATTAACGATGTTGTTTAACCATCAACACAATTTAGCTAGGTAAATTTAATTAATATTTGGTTTCTTATTTTAACATTTTCATTCATGAAAGTGGCACAGTCTAGCAGCATGTAAATACCTTTACTTCCAGGTGTGAATCATTTTTTTTTTTTAATGTTTCGGCAGATTGGTGGTGTCCGTTTTCTGTACGACAATATGGTGGAATCATTAGAACGTTTCCGCACAACGCCGGGATTTGGTTGTATTCTGGCACACAGCATGGGCTTGGGCAAAACAATTCAGGTGAGTTCCAGGTGCAGTTTGTACACGACTTCAGGATTGTATTTTTTTTTGGTTGAAATGATTTATATTGATGCATTAGTCGTTGACCACTGACCGTCTTTGCTATTATAAGATCATTATAGTTCTAATAAGCCCCTATAAGGTCGAGTCTAACTCTGATTAGTCCTTAAAGTTATACTGACTTGGTTGTAGAATAATGAATGTGGTGATGAATCTACATTTTGCGTGGAATTCGGATCCTTTATGATGGGAATATAAACTTGGTAAAAGGTAACAAGGGCATTATCATTCAATGTGTGGAATTTGCTATCATCTATCACTGTATGATTCATGTAAGAAGTTGGCAAGACATCTTTTTGAAATCTGCGCTATAATTGTTAAGATCTGGGGTCCAGGCTGCGCCTGTGACTGTAGTAAATACATGAACATGCTTAGATAATGCACAATAAAGGAACAACATGACACATTTGAAGTGTAGAAAAATGAAACTGCGCAAAAATGTTTATTATTTGAGATTTTCAAACAGTTTTAGGGCAGAAGTATGTGCATAATTGGATATTTAACCATTTTTTGTCTTGATCCCCAAGTTTGCTTATGAACAACCTACATTTGAGCGGAATTACATAAGCTGAATGGACTCAAATTGCTCATGTACTTGTGCAGTTAATCTGACGTTCCCTTTTGCTTTCAGCTCATCTCCTTTATTGACATATTCTTGCGCTTTACGGGAGCCAGGCGTGTTCTGTGCATTGTACCAATCAACACTCTTCAGAATTGGTTGGCAGAGTTTAATTATTGGCTGCCACCACCAGAGAAACTCCACCCTGATGACAATCTGACGCAGACGAGGATGTTTCCACTCCATATCATCAATGACGGCATGAAAACCACAGCAGCCAGAGCTGCAGTTATAGGTTTGTACAAGCAAAGTAAAAAGTTACACTAAACTGAACGAAATTCAAAACAGCAGTGTCTAAAGATTTGATATGAAGCACAGGATATTTGTATGTTCTTGTCAGTGTAGATGACTCAAACAGCACACAATATAATTGTCAATTTTGTATTTAAAATTTCTCTGAAAAGTGAATATGAAATAATATGAAATGTCATTATTTAACCCTCGTCCCGCATTGAGTGAACTCGTCCACGTAACGTCCCGTGCGGGGATAGCCAGCGGCCAGTCAGCCGATCTTTCGCGTGATAACCTCGGCGGTCGGATCAATCGGGTCGTTGTGAACACGTGTATCGCGTATACTTCAGGACGCAATAACAACAATAGTGGTGGATAAATCGTAGGGGACCCCTATGATATTTGGATAAAGTGCTTGTGATGATATGCAGTAGGTTTTATTGTGAAATGGAAGGCCCAAATCAAGAATTTTCTGCATTTACATGCCGTTTAACACACGTTTTATCATTTTCCCAAGACCTCTGCGCTTTTTCTGTCCCTAAGTCAGGCCATTCAGGTGAACAAATTATTTTTTAAGCCATTCGCTTCATTTACTAACCACATGTATCGTGACATTGCCTTCTCCCTCCTCTACTATGTAAAGCTTCCATGTGCTATGATGTTAGTTTTAGCGAGAGATTTGATTTCCAGTTCCAGGTCGTAAAGCACAGTCATACATGTTCAGTACTGAAAAGCGGTTTAACCAAAGGAACACAATATCTCTCTAATTACCACATCAAATAAAGACAACGACCAACAACAAAGTTGGTCATTTTCTCCCAGTTTTCCCTGATGAAAAACCTACTGACAGACGCCCTTATGCAGCATGCCCTAATATTACATTCGAATTCATAATAGACGTAGATCGGCGTCTCAAATACGCACATGGCCCCTTTCTTCTCATTTCACATGTAGACGACAACCATCATCAAAGTAAAAGTTTCCCCAAGATTTTCCCCACTTCGAACTTCAGACCGTCAGTACTATTACACGAGTATGACGAATAGTTGCATCGTAATAAACGTAATCGGACGATACCATTTTGTTAGATATAGTAGGGGTGACAGGATAGATATACACGCGAAAATATTGTGGAAAAAAAACTAAAAACAACGACAGCCTTGGCAACCGAATACACAGAGCGCGAGGCACACCGTGGCTATACAAAAATGTGGCCTCCCGCAGGACCCGCGGTTAAGCGTGGCGAACAAAATAATGGCCTCGCGTGTTGCGCGGGGAGGCCAATATAGTGGCCTCCCGCAGGACTAGGGTTAAGATCTTTTCCTGCAAGTTATTAGGTAAATCAGTCTGTCATTGGTTGAGTTCTATATCTTAAATTTCTACATCAGACGTGGGCAACCCATACCCAGTGGACTCTGTTCAGCTCCTCAAGCAATTTTGGCTGCCCCCCTCCTCCCTGATGAAAATTTCCCACAAGTGACTGAACTATAAAAAGAAATATATATATTATATGTATATTACAAACATGCACCTCCCTAAAAAAACAAGTAATGTTTCTTTTAGAAGTCAACATCCAATTAAATAATGTGTCCTTTCCAGAAAGGCTTTAATATGAGGTGAGAGTATCTGGCCTTCTGCATTCTCTCATTTTTCAGATCAGGCTCTTGACAATAAAAGGTTGTCCATGCCTGATCTACATGAAAGCAAGTGACAGGATTGATTGAAATGGGATAGGCATGAACTCCTGATCACTTTGCCCAGAGTTAACACATCAGTGGCATTTGTTATTTTGTTTTTCTCACTTTCTTCTATAACTTTCTGTATTTGATTAGACAGGAATAAACAGTCTTTTTCACTTAATTTTCAGAAAAATGGAAAGAGCATGGAGGCGTCTTGGTGATAGGATATGAAATGTTTCGCTTGTTGTCATCAAAGAAAGTTGCTCCCAGCAAAGCTAAAAGTAGATCAAAGAAGCCAGCCCAACCTGAAGTGATTGACGTTGAAGAGGAGGACAAAAATAAAAGTCTTATGATTGGTTAGTTTCATTTCGGCCTATTTCTTGAAGAGTCATTGCATCAGATATATGGTAATTCTGAACAAATAGCCATTTGTATCCCAACTGATTGTTTTGGCCAAGTACACATATCACAGACTTGCAAATCACAGTTCTTATCTGAATGAATGAGCATAAACTGAAGTGTCATATTCTGTGTCACTGAAAATCAAACCCTAACCCTAACTAAGTATGATGAATAAAAAGTGATTGACTCTTTGGTGGTAAGTAATATTCATGTTGTATTCACAGACATGCACAGTATGTTGGTTGACCCAGGACCTGATCTAGTCATGTGTGATGAAGGTCATCGGATCAAAAACAGTAGTGCTGCTATTTCCCAGGCTCTGAAAAATATCAAAACCAGGTAATTCTCAGTTTCACATACATTAAATGCAAGTTCAAATTTGTGTGGGATGTAGTATAGTAAGTCTGTGGTGGCAATTGGAACAGGGGTGAGACAACTCTTGGAGGTGTTTTTCATGACGTTTTAAAATCATGATTGTCAGGATTATCAGTTGCTTGAAAGCTTTTGTGATAGTAGTGTCTGTGATTTGATGTTGACAAATTTTATAGCTTTGTTGCTCATATAATGGGGAATAGTGTGTGTACAAGAAGGTCATTCAGCGTTTCTATCATACAGAGAGCTTTTCTTAGATTCGTTATGGTTTCAAAATATAATTAACTGCCCTTCTGAGAAAGTAATATTGCAGATATCCTTTGTCATTATGTAATCTATTTGTATTTCATTGTTTTTTTTTTTTTAGAAAATGAAGTAGGCCTACCTGGCATTATCCAGAATAAACCTGTGAACCGAACCCCCTGCCCGTTCTATTTCTCTCTCTTTTTGGTCTTCAAAGCTTCTGATATTCTACGGTCTTACTACAGATTTCATGTGCACCAGGGTATTACGCACTCAATTCTTGTAGGGAATGTGTGTGCACAGAATTGAATGCGTATTAATATCGTTTCCTGCGCGGTGGGCTTACTACTGGGAGCCAGAACAAAGATGATTGTATTTAATATTTTACAACTTTTTGTTTAAAAATAACTGAAACTTGAATCAACACAGTTGGTCAATGCAAAAGTGATTGGGCTGGATTAGTTGACACTCAAGAAAATTAATTTTATAATATTTGAAACTGTCATTTAGGCTGTAGTGTCGGAGCCAAAATTGTATCACAGTGAATTGCTCCCACCACTATTTTTTTTATTATAATAATTTGGTTTATCTTTCAGGCGTCGTGTTGTCCTCACTGGGTACCCACTCCAAAATAACTTGATGGAATACTGGTGTATGGTTGACTTTGTTCGTCCCAATTTTTTGGGTACCAAGACAGAATTCAGCAACATGTTTGAGCGGCCAATCATGAATGGACAGTGCATGGACAGTACAGCCTCAGACAAGAAACTGATGCGACATCGTTCGTATGTGTTACACAATTTGCTGGAAGGTTTTGTGCAGAGGTATGTACTTAGGATTGTATCTGTACGTATGCACTATATATGTATGAAGTTCAAACATACTTAACTTAATCAGACATGAGACAAAAGAGTGTATATGCCATTGCACAGTGAATATAACTAATGGATTGGTGACATGTTATGTAGCATTTGTAGCATTAAAAATTTTTTTTACGTCTGCCAGGCATGACTTGGATATTGCCAGCTTTCACTTCACATTTTTTTTATAATGTATGTTAAACTGAGAAGTTACCAGATGATCTGAACATCATACTATACTGTCTTGCTTTGACAAAAGGAAATTTATAGAAAGGCTTTAATTTGTTGAACATGCTTGAAATTAATTTGTTGAAATGAAGACATTTTTACCACCACTGTATTCTCTCTTCTGTACTTTTAGGTCATGCAATCTTGTTTACAGCAAGCTGGGTTAAACTAAACTTGATACAACTATTTTTCTATTTGTTACAGATTTTGAACTTGCCATTGTGAGATGAAAGTTTATATATGAAAACCATTTACTAAGAGAATTTTGCCTTTATTTATTTATACTATATTTTGTCTGACAGCAAAGAGAAGCTCCAGTGATTGACACAAGAACATTTTTTGTGTGAAATTTATGCTCTTCTGTTCATGGCCCCAATGATGATTTGAAATGTTAATTTTCAGACGAGGACATACAGTGCTCCAGTTGAGTCTCCCACCAAAAACAGAAAATGTTTTCCTTGTTCGTTTGAGTCCTATACAAAGAAAGATTTACTGTGAGTTCATGAATGCTGTATCGGAATCTGGATTGTGTTCTTGGGCCAACAACAATCCCCTCAAAGCTTTTGCTGTGTGCTGCAAGGTAGATAATTGTATTTGAAATTAGTAAACAAAAAAGAGTAATGTCTTTCAAATCATTTTTTGTGGATCTGTGCCATCTGTAGCTCTATTGTAATAGAATATTTCATTTGAGCTAAATTAGTGATGATAGAGAGGAGCTTTACAGTGGTAAGAAACTCCTCAGGTGGAGTAGGAGAGGTGACAATCTTCAGTAGAAGAGTGAACTCTTGTATTAGATGTTTTGGTCTTTAACTTCTTGACATCTTGTAGAACCCTGGCCACACCAATGTCATGACTCTCGGCGTTTGTCACCCACCTTTTTATTTTTTTTGTTGCCAGATTCTGGGTTGGAACCAGTACCACTGGTTTTTGGTTGTCTTATCCATTCTGCCAAAAAATGCCACTTTTGCTGATGTGAAGCATCTGTAGTTCTATTGCAACAGAATATTTCCTTTGAGCTGAATTAGTGATGAAAGAGAGGAACTTTATAAACTATAGTGGAAAGTGAATCGGGTTGGTTGGCAGCGTCAAAGGACTTATCTGAAAACATTAAACTTAGGAAGGGATCATTCAAAATTCATTAGAAAGCTCAGCAGGAGCAGAAGAGATGAGTTATACAATAAACATCTGTGTTAATTTTGAGAAAAAATTATGCTGAGAGAATTAATATGAAAATTTATTTCATGGATAAGTATTTTGAAATTAACAGTGGCAGAGTAAAGGAGACAGAGTGAAAGTAAAAGCTGGCTGGAAGAAATTGTTTGAATCCTCTCGTGCTAAAATAAATTTGACCTAACTCTTATCAATGTTTTTTTTTTGTTTTTGTCCTCTTAGATCTGGAATCACCCTGACATCCTCCATGATGTGTTGACTCAACATATTGCAGACAAAGACAATGACCTGGACATTGATACCGGAGAAGGTTCAAGTAGCAAGAAGAAGAAAGCTATTTCAAAATCAGCGTTATCTGCATCACTTGCTTCTATGGACTCTACCGCAACTTTGACACCATCAGCATCCACCACATCTTTGGCTTCCATGGCATCAGAGAGTGGCTCAGACAAGAATCCCATCACTTATGACTGGGTAAGTGGTCAGAAATATTGTTCGTGGCACTGGCTGTTACATAGACAAGTTAACTCAATGTGGGATCAGGGTTAATGATGATGCATTTTAAAACAAGGTGTCCTCCATATAATGAATAAGAGTTTTGAAAGTTTTTTAGTTTGATGAATCATAAGAGACATGTTAGTACGTTTGCATTTATTGTATTGACAGGCTGAGCCTCTTATGAAAGATTACATTAGTGGGGTTATGGAGAACAGTGGCAAATTCATTCTGATGAACTCCATAGTAGAGGAGTGTTTGGCTGTGGGAGACAAGGTTCTTATCTTCAGGTATGTTTCTAACTTTATTAGTTTGTTAGCAAGTTTTACTTCACATGTTGTTTCTTTTTTGTTCCCATTTGTTCAGTGATTTTGTACTTTGTTTTGTGCTTGTTCTGTCTTTTTTACTTTTTTTTTCTTTTTCAGTTTTTGATGTGACTGTTTTCTATATATGTGTTACGACACAATGAAATCAGGCGCTTGTCAATTTTCAGGCATATTGAGTTATTGGTACCACATAATAGCTTATTCATTTCCCTTTCTGTAGGTGAAAAAATTTTTGTTCTACGTTGGGTAAAATTCGAGTTATTTGTAATTAAAGGTGATAGGGGTCACCTGTTGTTGCAGATGAAATTAGTGAGAAAATGGCCGTCAAAATTCAGTGACGTTTGAAACGTATTTTTCCTTAGCAACGCTAGGTGTACATCTTCATATTAAATATCAAACAAAAGCTTAGCCATTTCGTAGTAAGATTCTGTGAACTTTGTATGATATTATACGCTCTGTGTATCAAATTACATTTAAATTACTGTGTATGCTGTGTTCTATTTGTTGAGCGGAAGTGAAAAGCCTGATCAACACAGTGTGACAAGCCTATAGTATAACACTGGCTCATCACTGAATCAGCTTTAACTGTCTTATAAACCCATTAAGAACAAAATTAAATCAAAAACTGGACTCAGTGAAGACAGTAGGGGCCAGTTTCGTAACTTTTCAGTTTTAAACCAAATCAGGAGAGCCGTGTAAGAAAAAACAAGAGTATGAGACTGAAACGGGGGAAGACTGAGTGTAAAAGGGAATACAAAGATTGTAGCCAAAATTTTAATTACATTCTTAAAAAAACTAGACTAAATGAGAATAAAAATTTTAAAAATGAATTTCTGAAGATGAATGTTTTTGTAAATGACCAAAAAAAAAAAAATGATGTGCTGATGAGACAGCACCTTTTTGAGATAGATCTAGATCTAGTTAAAATCCAGGTGAAACAAAATCCATGAACAGAGCACAACTATTCACACTCCCTGAATAGACCACTTCAATCACATTGTTACACTCTATATTTCACAAGACAATGTCGTCGTTGTTTGTGAGACAAAGGTAGCGATCCAGACAAAGAGTGGCCCACGTCTGGTCTCGAATGTAAAACATAGCAGCATTGTGTCGGTCAGTACATGCATGAAACTGAAAGTTGGCATACTAACTTCCGGCGCGTATGTAAAACCAAATTGACACCATATTTGGCTCAAAATGTTTTTATTCCAGAAAAAAGCAAAATAAAGAATGTATTTTGATTTATATTTTTTTTATAACTTATAAATAAAGTTACAATGACAAATTTAGTATTTTGGGGAGAAAACACATCGTTAAAATATTCTGGCCAAAGAAATATTTTTATCAGTCAGGCAGGAAAATGTGTTCGTTGGCAAGCTTAGGATACTTGATGGCTCCTGGCCAATCAGAATGCCCAATAAAAGGGGCACTCGATGCTCATACGAAAGTTTGTTTATGATAGAAAATGCTTTTCTATTGGTTTATTTGAAAGAACCCTCTAAAGTAGAAACCATAGACAGAAAGATGAGATGCCAAGCTTTCATTTGATACCATGTATCTATACTTTTGATCAAGTAATATGGTCGTAAGGATTAGGACATTTTCGGTCATTTTTTGCTGTCCTGATTGATCCCCTCGCGGGTTTAGGTCACTAAATTTCAATTTTTGGACTTTTAATCTACACAATTCATCAAATTTTAGTATGGAATACACTTTTAAATGGACATAGAAGGGTTTCGCGCAAAAAAAAAAAAATCATTGAAAATTTGCCTGCTGTCCATAAACTCACGATACCTCGCTTGGCCTCAACTTGATGAGCGTCTGATTTCATCATGACGCGACACATATCATTGCATTCAGATCAGATGTATGATATAAGATTATGTTTGTTATTTTCCTGATTTGAGAGATTATTTTCCTTTTACATAACTCACAAAGAAGCACGGAAGTCTGTGGTTTTGACATACACACAATCTGAAATGTATGCTCCCTAACACAAAAAAAGAGACAGATTTTTACAAAAAATGAAATTATATGTAGAAATTTCTATCACGAACTCAAATTTTGAAGCAGTTGTGGGCTTTCATTATTTTTGGCATATACATATACAGTAGTCTCCGTCTAAGAACCCGGTCAACGGGAGACAGAAAAAGCGGGTTCTTAGGCGGACCGGGCACTTAGGCGGATGCCAAAGGATGCCACCCATATTGACTACCCGTGTCCATGGCTTATCCCCCTTGATTGCTCGGACCTGGGTAGTGACCTCATAATGAAAAGTATAAGCGTTGAACAAAGTTACGACTTATGGCTAGCAGAATGCTCTTTTCTTACAGTGATGATTGTGTAACGAATGGAATGATTCAGTTGTGAATCACAGATGCCGATTTTAGACAACACGAGGCCCAGTGATACCCTGTGTAATAACCACAATCAGCCCTAAGTACATGTGTGCCGTGCAAACCAAGCACGTGGTCAATTACGTATAAAATTCTGCCCTTCAAGTCAGACAACAATAGATGTTAGGTAATGACTATGCTAATTTAGTCTAGGAGTGGCCTGCCTGCACACTAAAGACGTACGGCTCCTTTGTACGGCTCGCCTCCCCCTACCTTCCCTCCACCCATTCTCTTTCACTGCACTGTGTGGCTTTGGTCTATCCCGTCTACTTGAAAGAGAATTTAGCGTTTTTATGGACATTTTACGTAAAAGTGTGCTCGTCTCTCGGTCAAATGCCGGGTTCTTAGGCAGATTTTTCATTTCAGAGCGGGTTCTTACGCATGTAAATTACAATGAAAAAATTTGGTTTCGTGGCAACAGCGGGTTCTAAGGCGGATTGGGTTCTAAGGCGGCGAGTTCTTAGACGGAGACTACTGTATATGTATATGTTTTTATTATTTTGAGATTTGAAAGGCTGTACATACGAAGCCTTCTGTAAAGTCACCTTGCAGATGAATAGACAGAAATCCATGGGATCCTTTAAAATGAGTAAGAAAATGGATACCTGGCATTCCACACATCCACCCAATGCCTTTGTTAGTGAGATCATTATTTGACTATTGTCCTTTTCTATCCACAGCCAAAGTTTGCTGACACTGAACAAGATTGAAGAATTCATGGGAAAGCTGAAGGTTCCAAGAATGGAAATCAATGAGAATTGGCAGAGAAACAGGACATATTTCCGTGAGTTTTCATTGGCATTAGTATCTTCTACTAGTTTGAAATATGCAGATGTTTCCCCCAAAAAACCCCAACAAAACAACATTTTAATCTATATTGAGGTATTAATTGTCAGCTCTTTACTTATATACAATTGGACTATTTTCTTCTGAATTTGAAGTATCAGGGGTAAACCGAAATTTATGACACATTGGGATGCTCCACTGTACATGTGGGCTGAACAAAGATTATTTATATACACATAAAAAACTGAATAACAAATTTTTTTAAATACTTGCACTTTTTAAGAGTATAATGGGAGGTGGTGCATGTATTTGTATGCAGTGAAAGTATAGAAATGTATGCAGTGAAAGTATAGAAATGTATGCAGTGAAAGTATAGAAATGTATGCAGTGAAAGTATAGAAATGTATGCAGTGAAAGTATAGAAATGTATGCAGTGAAAGTATAGAAATGTATGCAGTGAAAGTATAGAAATGTATGCAGTGAAAGTATAGAAATGTATGCAGTGAAAGTATAGAAATGTATGCAGTGAAAGTATAGAAATGTATGCAGTGAAAGTATAGAAATGTATGCAGTGAAAGTATAGAAATGTATGCATACTCTGGAAAAAAAGAAAAAGAACAAACCCATGGCCAACTCTGCTTTGTATCTGTAATTTGACCGCAAAATTCAAAATTATGAACTTCTTGAGTGATAAAATCTGTAAGAAGCCTAATAAGAAGATTCGTTTACACATCAAAGAAGAAGTTGTTAAACTTTGATAATATGTTGACCAGCTATAAACCTTGCTACTTTCTGTTTGCTTTCCCAGATAAATGGTTGTCACTTGCTTCATCAGCACGTTAGAGATCGTCATCCATTGCTTTTATAATTGATGTTTTGCAGTGAATGTAATAGAATAACATTTCAAGCAGCCTGGAAGAAAGAGAAATAAAATCCAAAGCTAAAGCAGAATCTGAAGTATCATCTCTTTTTAAAAAAAAATTTAATCCCCCAAAAATGCACCTTTTACAGCATGTTGTGAAAAAATTCAAGCTTCCTAAAAAAATCCCAAGAGTAGCCTAATAGGGTAAGTTTTTATTTTCAGTTGGAGCATCGCTTACGCTGACATTTTCCAAATGTGATTTGGTGGAATGTTCATATGTGCATTATGACATAAAAATTAGTCTTTGAGAAAGTTTTTTGCGTGGATTAAATTTTTAATGAAAAACTTGTTTCCTTTCAGGTCTTGATGGGAGCACATCGGCCCAAGATAGAGAAAAGCTAATCAATCAGTTTAATGACCCTGGAAGTAGCATCTGGGTCTTTCTGCTGTCCACTAAGTAAGTTTTTTTTTTGGTATCACATCTGTGCTGTGGACTGCTGCTTCATAAATCTAGATTTAAAAAAAAAACAACAAAACTATGTTGGCTTATGGACTACTGTTGATTTTTTGTTGATCTGGCTGTAAGATTGAAAATTGTAAGGGCTGTATTTTTAGACATAGAAAGTAAACGCAGTTCCTTTGAAAACAAATGCTTAAGAAAGATTTTATCAATTAAGAGGAACCAGTTCCAGGCAGCCAAAGAGGTGCAGGAACTGTCTGGCCAAACATCAATCACAAAGATTATGAAAAGAAGACAATATGCCTATTTAGGACATTATGTTGACATGAAGATTACAGGATAATGAAGCAGGCACTCACATGGGCAGTCACTGGCAAAATGAGGTAGGAAAGCACATTGAAAAGAAGTTATTGAGAGAGAGGTAAGATCTATTGCAGGGATGTAAATCTTCCGAGAATCCTCAGAAATCCGAGAATTTCTTTCTGGTTCCGATTTCCGAGAGAACCATTCCGAGAGAATCGGACTCCCGATTTTTTTTGTTCAATGAATAGACGAGAGCGCAATTCTGTTCCGAGCGTTGATTCATTTCCATAGCTACCGCTAATAGCGCCGGACCTAGCGATCCAACGGACGCAACCGTAAACGCGGCAGCTCTACCCTATTGTGTTCTGCCGTACTGCGTATGCCCGAACTCGCGATAACTTTCGTCCCCCCGACCCGGCCCCGCTCAACTAGGCATTAGTAATGTTGCATAATAAGTTGTCACGGCATACAGTGATACACCTTCGCCCGTGTCCGCCGTTCATGCGAGCTCGAGTATGTAAGCACGTGTAGGTCACACATTATTGATTTTTATTGTATCGTAAACGATGGTGGTCATTGAGTAAGAACAGTAGACACATTTTACGAAGGGGTTTCATTTTATTTCGCTGTTATGTTTTTTTTTCAATTTTACATAGCTTACCATCATCTTTGGCGGTGGTAACTCCCGGTAGATCTAGGTCGGCAGACTTTTAGAATCTTCGAACGTAATTGACGATCACGGATTATAACTAGATCTAGATCTAGGCAAAGGCGTACACGTGTTTCAGCGACGTTAGAAAGATTTATGTTCCATATCATATTTCCTTTCATACGATTGTGGTTGTTTTGTCATGTTTCCGAGCATGTTCATAGGGTTTTAAAGGAGGCCCACATTTTCATGTTTTTAATGTATGAAATTTTTGTGAAATCCGACGAGACTCTAGTCATAGGCCAAGTCTACTGTCTGGCCTAGTGAAGATTGGCACATCATTTCAACTTTCAAATCTTGTCAGTCCCGTGCCTTGGAACAACCGATTTTGTTACACATACGCTTCTTCAAATTCCTGGATTTCTCAAAGAATTATTTAGATCTATATTGTTTTAATTTTTTGACTCTATAAAGATATAGAAATATTGAGTGTGGTGGCTGATCTTTGCTTTAAAAATTAATATCGGTCTACTCTAGATCTAAATCTTCTATAACCGGTCTGTTTTGAAAAGTTCATTAAGTGACAGAATGTTGTGATCAAGGAGTAAGTGCTGGCTTGTGATACACAGAATAGATCTTTAATGGTCTAGATCTTTTTTCTAGATTATGTAGATCTATAGGGCCTACTTTGACAGTGAGATCATGGACTTAATAATCAAAGCCCAAAAGGTATGTTACTTTAAATATTTGATGTAAAACTGTAAAGTTAAGTTTATTAGGTTGTTATGTGTTATGTTTTCCATCATGGTTCATATTAAAATTAGACTAATAGCCTGGGCGCCGCAGTGTCAGAACTTGTTGCAAAGAACGCCGTGTTGGTTTCAGAGAATTTTTCAGGAGGCCATTTACATCCCTGCTATTGTACTGGAATCCATGGAAATGATACATACAGCAGCACAGGATAGAGAAGTCTTGGTTTTATGGTGTGTTGGCACGATAACTGCCACCTTGCGCCATTCACAGTTTCTCTACATCGGAAGAAAGTGATGACGTCACGGGCTCATGCATTTGTGAAAAGGAGAACTGGAGACGAGCAGTCCGTGACACCAAGGAAATTGAAGAAAAAAACTTCCCTACCATTTGGAGCCTCCAATGTAAAAAAAGAAACTTCTGCAGGATGAAAGGAAGGCATCTTCAAAATTTCATGTAAATCCAAGCTGTATGAACCAGTTTATTTTGTGAACGCACAGACATACATTCACTTTTATTTATATAGATTTCTTCCAGATAATGGTGATGAGTGTTGTCATATTCTGTGGGATGGCAATTTTAAATATTCCTTGTACTTTCACTACAGAGCTGGATGTTTGGGCATTAATCTGATTGCTGCTAATCGGGTTATTGTTGTGGATGCATCCTGGAACCCCTGCCATGACTGTCAGGCCATTTGTCGTGTCTATCGCTTTGGTCAAACAAAAAACACTTACGTGTATAGACTCATCACTGAAAACACATTGGAGAAGAGAATTTATGACCGTCAGATTAATAAACAAGGAATGTCAGGTAAGTTCTAAGAACTGTCGTAATTAATCTAACCATATTCTTGTAGGTTCTGTACAAGAAATGATCACCATTTTGTGAAAATAGAAATAATCATGTCTTGCACTGCATCAACCATCTGGTCCATGGGTAAAAGTTGTCGGCATTATTCTGGATTTCTAGTTTTCATTTCTGAAAACAGTATCTTCTCCGGTTTTCAAAAATTTCTGGTGGGTGCTAGAACAACTTGGCCATATATAATATTATAATGCATGTACCATCATTTTTTTGGTAATGCCTAGTAACAGTTTTTTTTTTTTTTAGTCATGTCATTTTAATGTGATGCTGGTGGTAACTGAAGTGGCACTTGGCAAGTTTGTTGTCATATGGAATGTATTTCTTTGCACAGTTGGCCTTAGTCTACACATTCAGAAATATTTAATTATGGTCATGAGATAGGGGTGAGGCAGACAGTGGAAACAGGAGGACGTTGATGAAGCTACCACCCTGATTGTCATTTTAATTCACAGACCGAATTGTTGATGACATGAACCCTGAAAATAAATTGACCCGGAGACAAGTGGAGAATTTGTTGGATTTTGAGGTAAGTGTGCAGTTTTTGTGTTAACATATTGTTGACATAATGTTTTAAATCCATACCGTTTTTTGTTTCTTTGTTTGTTTTTTGAAGTTTGCAAAGAGCTGAGACTATGGCATCGTGTTCACCATTGAGCTTTAGAAACTGTAGTCATTGCTTTGATATCTCTCTGTTATATTGCATTTCCATATTACCTAATGATTTTGCTTTCAGAAAAGTCAACTTTCTTGTTGACATGTCAGATTATATAATTTAACATAACTTGATAAATGTTTTTCAATATGGTTTGAACTTGACAGAAACATTGCAGATGACAGCATGAAACATGCATAACAGTTGATATTGAAATATCGGTGCAGGTTTGTAGATAAAAATTGGGACCATCGAACTGATTTATGATAACACCATCCTGAATGAAATTCTTTGGCCTTCCCACTGTTAACTGTTGGATAGTGGACCCATTATCAAGTGCTTAATTTTAAAAGGATATCATGCCAAAACTTTGAAATAGCTGCATGACAGCCCTCTCCTCCACATCTCCTTTTCTTGCATCTTAAGATGATGATGGAACATACTTATTTTATGGCACCTGTCTCCACAAGGTACTTTACAATGAAATAGTCATAACTCTCTCTCTCTGTCTGTCTGTTGGAAATGCATCGTGAACTTTTTTTTGTCTTTGTATTTTAGGACCAAGAATACCCAGTTGTGGATTTTTCTAATGCTGCCAACAAGAATACGCATGACCATGTAATGATGAATGTGCTTCAAAAATATGGGCAGTGGCTGACAAAGGTAAAGGCGTGGAAGCTCCAGCCAGTGGGGTTTTTGAGAATACGGGCACTGATTTGGGAGAATACAAGAGTGCTTTTATCATGCCAGTGATTGTTTTGAAAATAATTTTTTCAATTGCACAAAACCTGATCTAATCATGTAACTGCATTGTTTGACTTAATTTTGTGAAAATTCTTGGTAGATTTCGGATGACTATGTGCAGTAAAGTGCAAAATAATATGATTAGGATTACACATCAAAAGATGAATAAGCACAATAGAAGAGCGTATTGTAAGACCGTGAAATTTCACTTCTGTCATTGTTTTTTTTGTAGATTTGGAGTACACAGTTTGAGAGTTCAGGGTTTGAATATCACAAACTGAATGTGTTACCAATGTTAAGTTTACAGTGTTGTATTTGATTTCAGCAACCTTTCACACATGAGTCATTGTTGATTGATCGTAAGGAGCTGAGGTTGTCAAAGAGGGAAAAGAGATTGGCCCGTGAGGGTTATGCCCGAGACAAACGGATGAATCTAACCTACACTCGGCCATCATACGCTGCTTACTATCCACAAGTTGGTAGTCTTCCAAACAGGCTTCCACTGAACAATAGATACAAGTAAGTAATTTTAAAGTTTACTGTTGGAAAATAGTGGATTTGTTGTATTCTAACAAGCATGTAGTTCTTGGAGTGGAGTCAGTTAGATGTTTGACTTTGTAGGATCCTAAAATTCTAAATGACAAATTAATTGTCAAGAAAACTGAGACTTGTTGATTTTGCCATCTGCAATAATGATAGACTTTGGACATATTACATTTATGCTTTTTTTTTTTTACTAATTAACTTATAAGTTGAACTTCAACAATTTCAGTTATGCTGCATTCCGTCGTGGCCCCATAATGAGGCCTATAGCAAGTGTGCGACCAATGATTTCTGCCAATTCTCAAAATGGAGGAGAGAAAATCAAACAGTTTGGAGGTCAACCATTGAGACCAGGGGTCACCATTCATCAAGTTCTAACTACCACAGGTAATATTTTTGTCTGGTTGTGTAAATTGACCTAGCATTATGTAATATTAGCAAATTGAAAAGAATCATTGTTATGGAAAATCCAAGGCTAACACTACAATACAAGATTGGAATTAGCCAGATTGACAATATTAATTCTTTGATGGACCAAGGCAGTGATCATTTGGTAAAGTTGGAACAGCTCACTGTCACAAATCCCAGACTGGGAAATGTAATAATTATGACAGGACAACAATCACGAACGAACAAGTATAACACTTAACAGAACAACCAACCAGACTCACACATTTATTATACATAAAAAATAAAGATATACGTGCATTACATTCTTCAGTTCAAATACCATTCAATGGTCGGTATTCCCGACATTCATTCTTCTACGGGTCCACAACCCGATAATACTTTCTAAAATATGCTCTGGCCTCAGCCTCACATCTATATATGTACTACTTGCGGGCCTCTCTTATTGGCTCCTGCTCAACCTAATCTCCGTATCTCAATCTCCCCTCGAGGTCTTAATAGCACATTAATATTTCAATAGCACATTATATTCTCAATGGCACATTAACATCTTAATAGCACATTAACATCTTAATAACAACGTCCCTGTCTGTGGCCAGACTGCCACGACTCATGTGCTCCCGCTGTCCTGCGCGACAGCTTCACTCAGGCAGGCCTGTGGGTAGCCTTCTGCCCAACCCCGGCACAAGTCCGCTCACCGCGGGGGGCTTCTCTGCCCGACCCCGGCACCTATAAGAATAACATTACATTTCTATAACACCATACAATTACTATCCACTTCACCACTCATTACGAACTATCAAGCGTACACACAATAGTCCACCTTTCACTCACCACACCTCTTACGGTAACACACCTCTACCGTACAACACAACACTCAGACTCGCTACGAATCCATGATCCGAACTTACATCTATCGCTCATTGCGCCCATCTCTATACGCAGTAATCAATGACTTTCACATTCCTCACATATAACTTATTTACATCATGGTCCTAGGAGAATATAGTACATCAATCATCATAATTATCAATCACAGTTCAACCTACCAGTCATCACTGGAAAACACACAACAATCTCCCGACTGCTCTCTTCACGTCTGTCCCCTTGGACTTTCTTAACTTGCAGTGACTTTTCACTACACAAGATTTACCTCATCGCCTTCACTTTACTCACGTCTTGCACGCTTCCACGCTAACTAACAGAAGTCAATACAGGTGAGCAGCCTCACTATCCCGTGAGTCCATCCTACACTTCCATGCCCCCGTAATCCTTGAATCTCGCTCACTCCACTCGTGACACTCACTTTCAATCAGTACCAGGCCACAGGCTTCTAAAGACAGTGGGAACGAACATAATTAGAACAAGGTTTAATGGAATGGCAAAAGAGCGATAGTCATAGGGAGAAGGACAGCCTACCTGAAATACTGGTGTATAAATGTGTTATTAGGCTGCATATGAGTTCTATGTAGATGAGAGCTAAACATGCTGATATTTTTGAGAGCTGGATTGTTTCAAGAAGAAATTCATGGGTTAAAAAATAAAAAAAATTAGCTGCAGTCATATGGAAATGTTTTCTGTAGCCACTGATTGTAAGTTTTGACAAGACAGGTAAAGGGTCTCTTGTGTTGAGAGAGGAAGAGAGAAATATCTGGCCAGAAATTGAAAAGAAAAAAGGAAAAATGCGAGCTTGTGGATACCAGAGCTCATATTGCATAATGACAAGCAAACAAAATGGGATTAAAGTTAACCAGAAAGAGAAAAAGCATGTGTAACCAATGGTAGCCTTGGTTCTTATTCCTGTGACTTTCATATGTCAATGTGTCTTTGTGTAAGGTAAGGCCTCCATCGATCGTTTCACGATCGTGGATGTACATCCAATATATTAATTGTCCTGTCTATCTGCTTGTGTGGGGCAGCATCATCTGTGACTGTGGAGACCGAAGTAAGAGTGGCAGTCTCTCTCACAGATTACACTTTTGCGCTGTCTCTGGTCTGTGGGAGCTGATGTGTTCCTTTCTTCGAGCCCGCTTCTCCGCCTCGGCATCAACCTCTCCTCCCCCAACCTGCTGTGCTGGTTCAAGATACCTCTCTCATCCTGTCCTGTGTCTTTGTGTACTGCAGCAAATAGATTTGTTTTGGCTCTGCTTTGTCTGTTATTTAAAATTTTTTTTTTTTTAAATCCCGCAAACTGGTTTAATTTGTTGTTTCTTTTTTCAGAAATTGTCTTACCAGGTACAAACACAGGCACCCAGGCTGGTGCAGTGGCAAATAAAATCGGAGCAGGGGAGAAAATCCTGGTGATCAAGACACCAAAAGGGGTATATATCAGGACCAATGATGGGAAAATGTTTGCTGTGAGATCCAAATCTGGAGCTGGTCTGCCTGACATGACAGGAGGAACAACTGTCGCAGTGTGCACGGCCACCACAACCACCACGACCCTTACTGCAGCAGGTGGGAATCAAGGTAAGATATAAAAACTGGAGAAAACACCATTTGAATTTTGTCACTGAAGTGAAATAAATTTATTACACTTTGTCTTTTGTTTTGTGACCACCAGATTCTGTAAACAAAGCTTGCTATTTTTAACTCATACAAACAGTGAGGGAATGTGCGGTAGTGAAACTCATGGTTTTAGCAGAAAATACTGATTTTGTTTTTTTTTGTATTTCTCAGTCCCATTTATCAAGTGAGAAAGTTCCAATTCAGACAACTAACTATAAATTGTTAAAAAAATACAGTTTCGTAAACAATATACCAAGGCAGATAATGCAGTGCTTGTACAAAAATGGCGTTTTTATCAATTGTTCCAAAAAAATTTGCAGCAAAAAATACATTTCTTGAAAAGTTCTGAACAGATCTTGATGCAACTTTGATACATATCTTCTTTGCTTATTTTTGGCCCATTTGTCAAGAGGATTCTCAAAAATTTTCAGAACTTTTTTTTGTGTGCAGAATTTCGTTTTTCACTAGAAATGCACATAATGCTGTATTTGTAATGTGTAAATATTTGAAAATTTATATAAAATTCAATTTTCAGTCTATGGACAAGATGTGTTGACAGGTTTTTAAAAATAGATGTAAAAATGTATGTTGCAATTTTGTGACATTTGAACAATAGGGAAGTATAGATATATATATTTGAAAATTTAAGTAAGCTCCACTATGGTGGATGATATAAACGGTTGCCATGGCAACGGATGGAGTTGTAGCCAGATTGAACCCTAGATACACAATATTAGGGCAAAAAAATGCATTGGAAAAGGTAGGATGTAGGTTTTAATGGTTGGGGCAGCACATCCCTTAAATATAAATGAAAAGTGACAGTTACATTATGAAGTATATCTTATGGTATGAGCCATGATTGGTCCAAAAATCACTCAAGATTTAAACTTTTAAACATTTGGAAAGCAAGAAAGTGTTCCATTATGGATTTTAAGATTTGAATTTTGATATGCCTTTTGTGTCTTTTCAGTTTTTGTGAGCCCGAACCTGGCCATGACCACAGCTGGTGGGGGAAAGAAGCCACCCATTATTATTGTCAGCAACAAAAAGGGAGTTCCTATTACAATGGCCAGGGGTGGTAGCATTATCAGAACACTGCCCTATGGAAGTTCCAACTTGTTGAGCACTTTGAAACCTTCCTTGCTGAAATCTGGTAAGGGAACTGTGCTAAGTACTTGAAATTGAATAAAAGAGTTTCAGTTTGATCTTGCAAAGTTGCTTAAGTCAACTTCTGTTGGTTTTTGTGGGGGAGTGTCATGTTCAAATTCAAATTCAATTTGATCTGTATCCATGAGGAAGTGATCGTAAATAAAAAAGTCAAAAAAAAAAAAAGACAAAATGGATAAATAGATGGATATTTAAGTGAGGAAATAAGTAAAAAAAAAAAAAAGTAAGTAAGTAAATAAATAGTTAAGTAATTCAGTCAGTAAATACGTGAACAGCTGTCTGTAAGAACTACCCTGAATATAGGACCTAATTGTGATCTTTTATATCCTAGAATTGTCAGCCACTGAATTCTGCAATCTTGGCTGCTCTCGAATCATTTAGGTCTCTTCTTTATCAGCCAACTACTTCTGTCTATTAATTTATATGCTGGCCACTGCTACCACTATACCAAGTATCCCCTTAGGTGCAGGCATGTTGGGATTTTTCTCATATTTTCCTGACTCTGATCCTATGGTAGGTAGGATCGAGCACCTAGTCTTCTCAGATCGGGACGAAAAATTCGGAGGGCCTGTGTGCACATCGCACACATTAAAGGTACCTTGGCAGTTGGAAATCGTGAAGAGCAGGTTGCACAAGGCTGCTGTCGGGGCAAAATTCTGAAAAAGAAAAAACCAATCCCTACCACAATAAGAAAAATAAAACAGGATAAAGTGAGGTGTAAATGCCAAGGGTAGCAAACCTCCTAAAATAAAGATCAAAACATATACCAGGAAACTTGCAACCAGAAAAGCAAAACAGCGTGTTGTGAATTGTAGTTATTTTTCATCCCACACACGAGTATTTTATAACTCATCTGACTCGTCTTTTATAAGCTGTTTGTTACTTTACCGTTGCTTTGAGTAAGTGGGTTAAAATCTGTTAATCATTGGTAACAGTGGTATCGTCTGAATTGAGTTTATCCATATTTTTGTTAACTTCTTTATAATCTCTTTAAAAAAAACTTGAGAGATTTTTAACGACTCATACTGTTCAGATTTGCCTGAAATTTTACAGGTGACCCCCTTTTGATCCGAAGAAGGTTCTTTTCAGGGTTTGAGACTTGGAATGGTGGGGAAGTATTTTTTTTTTAGTTTGCTTCATGTCACTTATGGCCCCCCCCCCCCCCCCCCCCCAACAGTCTTCAACTGGAATGCTGATGGGGTGTATAGGGCGTTAACTGCAATGGGTGTGCAGTAAGACTTATCTTAGAACAAACAAACAAACCAAAGCAACAACAGAATAAATTTAAAGGAACAAGCAAAGTGAAGCAGATCCATTATAGTCACCTAGAATTGAAAATAATAAGCAGTTTATCTGGGGCAATGCCGGGACTCTCTCTAATTATCGGTACTTGTTTAGCCTATGATTATGAATCTATAGCTTATGTTATAATCATTGTAACTGATTCATATTATTCGTATCATAGGACTGACCAAAACAGTTGATTCAACAACCACAACCTCCTCTACCTCAACCAAGTCATCAGCTGATGCGTCATCTTCCTCATCATCGGATGAAAAAAGTGCAACACTGGCTGATCTCATCAATACAGATGATGGTGATCAAGAAAGTGGTGAGAAAAAGACAAGCGATGGGACCACTCAGTCTGATGGGAAACCGAAAATGCCAGTGATTGTCTTACCTTCATTGGCTGTCCGCACTCCCAGGCCACTGTCAGCTCTGCAGTCATCGACAGTGGCAACAACATCCCCAGGTGGGGGCACGGTAGTGATCATGCCAACCAAGCCAGTTATATCCATGGGCACTAAAAGAACTCCTAAAAATCCCAAGTCTAGGAAATCAAAAGCAAAAGACAATAATAACACAAACAGCAGTGCTGAGGCTGGCACTGGTATGAACACAGGGGATTCCGGAAAGAAAGGTGTCAGTTTATTGAGTAATATGAATGTGTCAACATCAACCAGTACCATGTTTACAAATGCCATGAACAATGCAGGAACCTCCACAAACACAGCAAACAGTAATATCTCAGGTAAGTGGATAGTGTCTTGATTTTTCTTTTTTTTCTTTTAACCCTTGCAGTGTTTGGGTCACAATATCATGTTTTTTTTCTCCCTGTCCACTATCACTATTGATATGACCACGATATCATGGTTCCTCTCTTAAGCCAGCAATATTGTGATCATGTTCCCCTTGTCCGCCAATGATAATGCCATGAATTCAGGATACCACTTCCTCAGGGCCTAGTTGATAAGCCCACGATGGCCTTCTATTTTTGGTGCTTACATTGAGGGGCTTTTCTTCAGCTTGCTCAGACCTATTAATCGAGGGACAACCGGAAGCAGATTTCCGGGTCACTGCATGTGTTAAAAATATTTACAGACAGTCATTGAACAATGTTACAGGGTATGAGGGGAAGGGTTTATTATTAAAACCCCCTCATTGCTACATATTTTCCCCCACTGTATGCTGAACAGCGCTCTGTCGCCATACTTTATAAGATGCACACAAGCTCTCAATTTTAGGATGTACAGTGTATAAGTATTGTGGCCACGGGCAGTGAAGTGGTAAAAAAAATTTGTTTCAGCTGAGGTAAATAAAATACACAGAGGTGTGAATGCTGCAGAAATTTTTTTTTTTTTTTAAAATGTTTCTGGATTTTATTTGCTTTCAAGTAACACTCAGTTAAAAGTACTCATGAGGGGAAAGTATTTTGAAGCTTTGCATCAGTGTTGTGTAATTCATTTTTTGTTGGTTGCTATGGTAAAATAATCTCATTAACCTCAGGAAGAACGCTCTTATTCTCTTTATTTCATTTCACTTGAAGTTAGAAATCTAAAAGTTTTGTTGATGATGTCAAACTTGTTAAAATTTGGATCCTTTTGCCGTTCTGTTACTGAGCCTAATGCTTCTCTATGGGTGATCACTATGCACAACCTACATATATATTGTTTATTTGTATTAATATATTTAAAACCAAAAAATGTAGATCTGTTTGATAAAATAATATGGTACTCGAGGAGAGGCACTGCAAATGAAGCATATGAAAAGCCTGATCCTGATTTCTCGTTATTTTATCACTGAAAGAGAGTTCAAATGGTAGAACATGGAAGCATTATACTTGGTTATGTACAGCTGCTAATATGTTTATTAAACATTACACAATTATTTTTTTTGTCATTTTGATAGACTTCCACCTGGTTCTCTTTTACCTGAATAGGTGTGCCATTTTGCCCCCCCCCCCCACACACACACACACACACACACACACACACACACACACACACACACAGAGTCTAACTATTATGTGTGTGAAAAAGCCATTTGCCACAGTTCAGGCTAATAAAGGAAAGAAATGTTGTTGAAGTATCCAGATTATCATATACCAGCTCTGTAGTGTAATTGTATTTATCTAAATTGTATTTGTCTTTTTTTTTTTTTACTAAAAGTCCCAAGCTAACATCCTGGGCTATTTCTAGGGGCTGTTGGAACCTTGTTAAAGCCAGCGAGTATAGATATATAGAGAGAGCTCACTTCCGCCAAATCTGAAAACTAGGTCGCTGCAGTAAACAAGAAATTGAAGAATTGAAAGAGACCGCCTTCACAAAAAATAATGTGCATATCTGTCTATACTGTGGTTTGTTCATATTTTTGGGTTCACTGAAACTATTTAGAGCCGTTTGTAAGTTCCTACGCGCCGTGGAAATGCACAAACGGTGATTGTTTACTGCAGCGACCTACTTTCTGCTCCATGCTAACAGTGGTTTCACGGCACCTCCCGTGTCTCGCAGTGCAAATCGACCAATAGTGAAACCTTTCTATACAATTATACTCTCTGCTAAAAGTCCCAAGCTAACTGCCTGGGCTATGTCTAAGTATGGCTATTGGAACCTTGTTAAAACTAATATGGAAAGCTGTTGTTAGGAGAACACAGTCCAATTACAAAGCCAAATAGAGAAAATACTGAGTTGTGTTCACTGCTCAGCTATTGTTTTCTATGTAAAACTAGATGAAGTTCCCGGCATTATCCGGTATAAACCTGTGAACCCACCATTCTATCTCTCTCTTTTTTGTCTACAAAGCTTCCCATAATCTACAGACTTACTGCAGATTCCATGCGCTCCTGAGCATTATGCACTCATTTGTGATATGGAAATTGTGAGCAGCGAATTGAACACATAGTAATAATGTTTCTGGTGCTGGTGGCTTACTACAGGGAGCCAATACAAAGCTCGTTGTGTTTTACATGTTTACGACTTTTTATTTAGAAATACCTGAAACTTGAATGAACACAATCAGTCGATATAAAAGCGATTGGACTGGATTAGTTTACACTTAAGAAAATTAATTTTATAATTTTTGAAACTGTCATTTAGGCTGTAGTGTGTCGAGCAAAAAAAGGGCCAAAATTGCACCACAATGACTTACTCCCGCCACAATTTTTTTTATAATAAGATACTATTTTCCCCTAACAACAGTTTTTGAGTTTAAGTTTTAGTGAGGTTCCAGCAGCCTACCGCCGAAATATGTGTTCATTTGCCATTCTCCAATCCAAACCCCCCCCCCCCCCCCCCCCCCCCCCTGATGCTCATACTAGTATACAGTTAATGTGCAGGAACATTTCAGTCATTGATGCATTGGAAACATTTGTGAAATCCAAGCCAAGCTGTCTTCTCTTTACTTTTTTTTTTTTCTTCACATTTACATCATACATTGTTCCCTTGGAATGACAAAGTTCTAACTCTCTCCCGTCAACTTTTGAGAAATTGGTGATTGAAGTTCCCATGTTCTCATAGCTTTTAGACTAGAGATACGACGTTTTTCCTTTTAGTAATACTTACAAATTACACATCGAATCGGCTTGATACTTTGACACGCAGTGGAGAAGGCCCGTGGAAGTAGTGCGTAGAGTGTAACTCAATTCAGCCAAAAAGTGGAGATAGAACCTTGTCATTCTATGGGGATGACATTATGCTGAACAAAATGTGATTGATTTTGGTATACAATATTACATTTTCACATCAAAAACATTGAAACAAAGACACATTATAAACTAAATATTTTTTTGTGTTTCGTTTTGCTGTTGCAGGCAATCCAGTGGTATCTCAGTCATTTACCCAGTCTCCCGAAACTGGACAGATGTTACCTGGAAGCAAGAGGGATGTGAACTCTTCACAGAATACTCAACAACAGCAACAACACCAACAAAAACAGCCCCCATCAACATTCCCAGACTTGAACAGCATGTGGCAGAGTAATTTTGGCACTGGCCCCCAGATGGGAGCCCATACATCCAACACTCCTTCGTCTTCGTCACTGCCTGGAATGGGCTCAAACGTTGCCACAAACAATCACAACAACAACAGTGGCAATAACAGCTTTGGTGGTGGTATGATGATGCCCAACCATAACCAGAATCCAATGATCGGGAGTAATACCGACAACAACAACACAGCCAACAACAATCAAAACATAATGAGTATGGGCAGCCAGCCCTCCAATCAGACAGATAATGGATTTAATAATAATCAGTTCAGTTCTGGAGGCAACCAGAACTTTAACATGAACAACTCTATGATGCCTATGTCTGGCTCTGTGAACCCCTACGGTATGGGTGGTCCCATGATGGGACAGAGTATGGGTCCCATGCCACCGTACATGTCAGGCATGCACCAAGGCTTTATGCCACCGCCACCCCATGGGCCATTCAGCCAAAGTCTACCACCGCCCCCTGGTCAGATACAGAATCAACCTCAAGGAGGTGGTGGCAGTATGATGTACAGTCATAACCCAAGCTCAGGACAGTCCCAGTTTGGATCTTCATTCGGCCCAAACAACCAGCAGAACCCACCCTCCTATGGAAGCAGTGTCAGTGGGAATACAAGTTTTCCTGGATCTGGTACAATGTCAACACCATTTGGTTTCAATTCCAGCATGGGTGGAATGTCGTATGGGGCACCTACCACCTCGTCTTCCTTCATGTCTCAACCTCAGGGCGATTCTGGTTTCCCCCAGTCTCAGACAAGCATGTCCTTCTACCCACCACAAAACACGAGCCCAATGTATACCATGGACAATACTGGCAATAATAACAACTACACACCTCAAAATCAACAACAGCAACAGCAGCAGCAGCAACAACAGTTGCCCATATCATCATCATCATCAACATCAACACCGTCATCATCCACCACTCCCACCTTTCAAGACTCTGGTCTCGGAAACCTGGACAGAAGCAGTAGAGACAGTAGCCCATTTTCTCTCACTGTCCTAGGATCTGACTCCAGTGGCAAAGCCAGCAATGTGAACAAATCATCCAAGAACCAGCGAACCAAATCTACCTCAAAGAAAAGCAAGACTTCTTCCTCAGGCTCAAGAACTAATAGCCCAATTATGAACAAACCAAGCAGTGGCAACAAACAACCAGGAGCCAATGTTCCATCTCCGGCTCCCAGTCCAAGACATGCCACAAACACTCCAGACAAAAGTTTCATGGACCTTTCCAACAGTAGACCAAGTAATACTCAAAATAATAACAGCAACAGTATTTCTCAAGGGTTTGGTTCAAACAGTCAAGATTCTGCTGGCTCTAGTGGTAGCTTTAATTATTTTGACAATGGTGGTTCCAATGCTCCTGCAGATTCTCTTGGAAATACCCCCAGTGGGTTTGGGATGACTTCAGGCAGTGGTTTGTCATCTACAAACCATGGAATGGGCAGTGATGTAGGTATGGGAGGCAGTGCATTCAGAGCACACCAGAGCTCTTCATCTTCTAACTTGCCAGTCAACCCACAGCCATTTAGATTAGATGGAGCTAGTGGTGTGGGTGGCAGTGGAAGCTCCTCGGGGTTGAACTACAACAGTGGAATGAGTGCATTCAGCACCCCAAGTGTTTTGAGTGGCGGTCATTCAGGTTATGGGAGCAGCTCTTCCTTCGGGGGTTATAGTTCAGGTTATGCTGGAAGCACCCTTCCGTTCTCGTCATCAGCCATGATGCCACCCCCTCCACAGAGTATGATGGGCTATCCCCAACCAGCCTTGGGCTATCCTAGCATGAACCCTTTGATGATGGGCACTCCTGCCCCACCCTCAACATCTGCCATGGGTAGTTCCATGTGGCCTATGATGCCACCATCCATGATGGGTGGAGCCTACAACTACCCCACCCATCCCTCCACTATGGGATTTTCCTCACCTGCCATGGACAGTCAAAGCTTTGGTCATCTGGGCTCAGGTCCTGGTGGCAATTGATCAAATCAAAACAGCATTCATCAGACAGACAGAAAGACTATGGCCATCCTTGTCAAGTACACTTTAGGAAGATTAATCTGTTGAAAGAGGGCAAAGGTCCATTCCATCATTGACAAACGTTTACAGTCATTGTTCCCTAAGGCACACATTCTCACATCCTGCACATCTGTTTATCACCTTGCTAAAACAGTCCTACAAATCTCAGTTTTCATATTCAAACATTGAAACTGGAGGACTCTAGATTTCTGAGTGTATGATGATGTACAGCATAAACATAATGTGTTGTATTGGCTATTTCTTATTTAATCTTAGAGGTTAAAGATTTTTACACAAGATTTGTGACAGAATGTTTAGTAGTGTCACACCAAAATATTTTTCAGTGTGTTTTAGAACAGTCTTGCAGAAAATTTAGCAGACTTTGTTGTTTTATTTTCATTTCATTCTGTGTATCTCAATCACCACCAAAGACCTGGAAATTTTTAGTAACTGAAATATATTCCGAGCACTCATATCAATTGTTTTCCTGGAAGGAATGTATTTTTGGAGTTACATTCATCTGAATTCAACCAAGTCCATATCAACAAAGCAATATTTTTATTACTACGAGGAAAATCATCACCTATGAAACTCATGCACCTCATCTCCAGTGTCTTTTGTTCATGCAGTGAGAAAAGTCTAGTGTTCTTCTATGCTATGCAGAAAGATGAGAACCCACCAGTGTTGACCCTACACCAGCTTCACTTTGTTTTGAATGTAATGTGTCAGATACTCTTATTTTACACCAGATATTTTGTGGTTGCTCAGTTGTCTTAAGCAAAGAAGAGAATCCTTGCATGAAACTGCTTTTTTATATTTTTGTGATAAGAAATAAACACAATGCTTACATTTTTTTATGAGAAATAAGCTAGGATAAGAATTACTTTATTATTCCATTAGTGAAATTCATTTTTCACAAAGAGTTTAAAAAACATATACAATATGATAATTGATATACATACATATCTTACGTATCATTACTTGAGCATGTCATAACTCAACAACAGGCATAACACATGACTTAATTTAGCATGGAGTCTCAATAAAATGTGGCACACATCTAGACAGAATGTTTTGTTGAGGCAAATTAGACAAGCTGCAAAGAAGAGTTTGGACTGTATATTATTTTGCCCCAATAGAATTACGGCAGTGTTGGAAATATTGAAATATGGGGAACACTTAAATACTTTGGTTACATTTTTTTTTGTGTGGCTATTTTAAAGGCCCAATAGAAAAAAGAATTAGATAATTTACTTCCAGCTTTTAAAAGGCAGAACTCCACGGAGGTGACTCTCACCAACATGGTAAATTTTAAGGTGCTTTCAAGCCTCAGAATGAGTTTAAACAAAAAAAAAGCTTTCTTAAAGGTATTTGAATGGAAGTTAACATGAAAAACAACAACCCGTGACTGATTGTGTTTGGTATTTGCCATGCTGTAAAAGTTCATTGTTTTTTTTTCAGATTGAAAATAGAAATATAAAGGTGGGATGAACAAAGAACTGTTGGGTTTTTTAAAAGGGATAAGAAGAAGAAATTTATTTGAAACATTTCTAGTTCATCCGCCTGATACTGCCATATAAAAGAAATTTCAGTTAATGTAGGATTTTTTTTTTTGTTTGCTCTAAGTTGGTGGACCCTGTAATTTTGGTGCCATAAGGAATGGAAGATATCCAAAGCTTGGAGAATCTGGAATACTTAAATAGAAAAATGTGATGTACTTTTAACAACTGAACCAGCTGGCACTTTTATATTCTGAAGATTGAAGCCAGGACACAGGGAACAGTTCATTATTGAGACTTGGTTGATTTTCTGTCATCTTATTGGAGGAAGTAGTCAAATGATACTTTTGCACTTGTCATAGTAGGGGTCACAGGATTACTAAACAAACTCAGGGAGCAAAAGAAAACAATCAGTTGGAGCAACACAATATAACCGAACACAAGACATTATGCTGCTATACCTCAAGGTGGCCCATTGCTGGACAAGGGTAGTGAAATGTGGAGTGCTTTTTTGTGGCTCTGCATGCAATTGCTGTGCAAGTGGCCTTGTGTAGGACTAGGGGTTAGTGTCTAGAACAGGTTAACTGCAAGCTTCTTAAATCCATTAAATTAGGTTCAGTAACTTTTCCTTACATATTTCTCTAAACTAAAGCAGGTCACATTGTGGACAAAGGTATGTGAATTTTCTTGTGAATGGAATCATTGTAGACTTTGTATACATGCATACTCTAATTATCTCTTCAAGTGTTTGTTTTGTTTGATTTTACTAGGGTCTGACCAAAATGTGATGTGTTGGCTTCCTTTTGTTGATCAGATTTTTATATTTCGTACTTAACAAGTTTTAAAATGAGAATGTCATGGAAACTGTTTAGTCATAATGACCAGTCTAGTCAAACAGTGTTTCACAAAGATAACAGTCTTTGTATAACATTCTTATGTGTGTATAAATTGTGTTTGATTCATACTTGTTGTTCTTTCACTGTATGTCATGTCTAAATCCACATTTATTGTTCATCTTGTGTCAGTGGGAATCCTTCTTGTCGCATCTATGATAAATAGAATATGTAGCATTGCTCAGGATGTTTTCATACGAAAGTATTATGAAGTTTATGTAGATTTTGTTATTTCAGTGTCACCCTTTTTCTGGACCAGTTGAGAACTGTAGAGTGGTGAACTATCTCCTGATTGTATTGTTCAGCTCCATTACTTTGACATTATATTTTTTTTTTGGTGTATATTTCCTGACTAGGGTAAATGTTACATGTAAATGTTTCACTCTTCACTACCATTCATTCTATAAGAAAATTTTTTTTTTTACATTTTGATGCTAGTTGGGTATCAGTGCTCTGGGGGTGAAACTTTTGCACCGAAAAAGGTTACCCAACAAAGGGGAAAGTGATACATATTTTAACATCGGCTTTGGATTATTTATTCACTTTGTTAAGATTGTATTAGCGGAAAAGTGAGACTCTTACCTTTTGTGTCATGGGAAAACACACAGTGGAGCAGCAATGTAAACCTGGAGAAAAAACTATTTTCATGTTATCCTGTTATTTACTTTTTTTTTTTTTTACATTTATAGACTTTAAAATGAAATGAAAGATGATAGAAGTCTGTACAGAATGGTTATAAGATAGAGACGGAATCTCTGTTATTTACTTCCCTAAGATCATTCATTTACCATATGAAAATTGGAAGTAGTAATCTGAACACAACATTACAAAGCCACTATGGACTGAACTTGGTAAAACACCTATTGGAGAGTTGCACACAGTTCTCTTGATCTGTAAAAATCCTCCCAGTTTTTCAAAATTACCACTTACTTCATCTGTCATGTCAAAGTCCGAATTTGTGTTCACATGTTTGGGTGCAGAGCAGTGAAGTGTAATGAATGAAAAATGCTCTTGCCATAAACTCTTCGAGTGTTGTATTTGTGCTCGCAATGCTCTCGTCGAGTGTTAAATTATTCCACCACAGTGAGCCAAAATTTCATTTTAAGTGTTGCCTCATTGCAAGATTCAGATGAGTCTCTTGTTTTTGTGCCATGTTGATACTAAGCACAATTATTTTCATTGATCTCTTCTACTTTGTCTTTTTCTTCCAGTCCAAACTATTCTTTCTCTCCATATGTGTGTGTGTGTCTCTCTCTTTGCCTGTATGTCTGTCTCTCTCCCTGTCTCTCTCTCTCTGCTGTCCTCCACAATTTGACGATTTGTTCCTTTTTTTACTATTATTTTTCAAACTGTACTATGTTTTTCACAAGGTGTGACAAAAGTCAGGAATTCTAATTAATTTTGGAAGTCTCAGTGTTTCAAGACCAGTCAAGATTTATTATATTAAAGAATGCCAAATCTGTTGGAGTCCATATTACAGTAATGAACATTCAGACATCTTGCCAACAATAAGTCAGTTCTTCTTCGGAAATAGCAATTCACTTTCACTTTTTGATCCAGCTATCTGAGCTGGAAGTCTTCGGCACGTCTTGAAACATTTTATCATAATATCAAAAATTAAAATTTTTCAAGGCTTTCTGACATTTGCCACACTCTTCATGTTTTCAGTTACTGATATGTTCACTTCCAGGTTGTTGATTCAATTCGGCATTCTCACTGCAGTCTATGCCCTGAAAAGTTACATCTATGCCCATTTGTTTTTATATCATTTGTTTCAATGTCAGATTAAACATGTGCATGACATGAAAAACTCTGATGTCGTAATTTCAGTGATGTGTTTTTGATCATAGGTAAATGTGGTTAAGACGGCTGTACAGAATGAAGAGTTAAGAGATACTTAAGTTATGATGTCCATTCAAACCCCCCCCCCCCCCCCCTCCCGAGAAAACAATGAATGTTGTATGTTTTTTGTGTTATTTTTTTAACCATTTTTAGCTGTGGTGTCCACATCCTTGAGGTGGGTGAATGACCAAGAAAACAATTACAATGAATATTTGACGCAACATCTCGGGGTTTTTTTTTTGGTCACATGAGGACAAAGATTTGTTAGTTATTGGTTTGATTCATTATGCTGGAGTATATGAGTATTTATTTTATGAATATAGGATATTTTACTCAAATGTTTATCGCACAAGTACATCAAGTTGCAGATCTGATCATATATTTTGTGTTTGTGTTAATGTCACCGTAAACATGCGTCAACCTTCCCCATTTCTATTTCTGTATCTGTACATAGTGTGGCCATTTTTTTTTTTTTACTTAAAGTTCAAGAGGCTGAAAATAACTTTCTTTCACCTGGAGCATTTTCTAAGACTTGTCTAGGGAATGATTTTTTCCCCTCATATCAGGGCAATTTTTCTCTGGCTGAGAGTAGCTCTGGTAAAAATTCTCAGCTTAAAACTCTGAACTGGAATGGACTGTGAAAGAGGATAGAATGTCTCTGTCAGTAGAGAAAAAAAGGAGTTGTGTTCACTGCTCAGCTATAGCTTTCTATGAAATATACTATAATCCCCAAACAACAACTGCAGATGAATTATATAACCCTGTTCTAAATCTGAGATAGCATACATTTAACTCTTTCCCTACGGGCCAGCATTCCACGTTTGGACGGAGCACCGCTTGGGTTTACACGCCATACTGTACTGTGCATTTGTAAACAAAGATCACCTTACTACACAACAGCTGTTCAAACTGTACACTTATCGCACTCTTGGTATCGCTGGACATGCTAGACAAAGGAAGCTTTACCAAGAATTCTGTGTTAAGGTCAACATCAGGGGATGTTAATTTCCAATACTGTGGTCAAGGAATACCTTTACAATGTCACAATGCAGGCTGCGTTGTACTGTCTGCCGCTAGGGAAGCATGCGACGCAGTGCGCGTTTTACCATAGGGAAAGAGTTAAAGATAGAGAATTTAAATTAAGGTGTAATTCCTCCTAGGAAGTTAGATGTGTTTTCCGTGGTATTTTTTTTGTTGTTGTAAATTTGTTTTGAGCCCAGGGTCATAGCAATTGAAAATCATTTTATATGAGAGTTTGTGTGTGTGGCAGAGAAAACATTAAAGAAAAATACACATTTTTAAAGAACTTACCCATCATGGACCAAACCAGAAACAAAATGAGAAAAGTGAAAAAAAAGTAGGGTAAGAAACGAAACATTGAGATGTTAACAGGTGTTTTATGTTTGCACATTTGAACTGCAGTACAACTGGACAGGTAGAAGATTATGTGAAAACACTGCTAACTGCATTTTATGTTTGCACATATGAGCTGTAGTATGACTTGAAAAGTAGAACAATATGCAAGAACCCTCTTAATCCCAGGCTGAAGTTTTCTCTGACCCATGAGTCTAATTTTGACATAATGTGGCCTGAAAATAGATGAAAATTCTGAAAGAAAGAGATCTCCTGTTGAGACATAAAAAAAACAGCCAATTTTACACTAAAAGATTCCATTAGGCTTATGTCAAGATTTTGTACATCAACTTTTTTTTTTGCTTGTTTGTTTGCAGACACTGAGGTGTAATTTGTCTGCATTCATTTACTCATGAAGTTGTTAGCAAGTTCTAAATTTTAGCAATGTTAACTTTCATTTTCCAGCTGTTTCAGTCAGAATTAATTTTACTTTTATATATGAATAATGGGAGGGAGGGTCAAGAAGAGATATCCTATGGAGATTGCTGATAATGTGAGACATTTGCTTTGATGATTTTGTTTACCTAAATGATACTGATATTTTGGTGCTACGTCCTATAGGTTGAAATGTATGTGGGGAGGATCAGTGCAGAAATGTATGGCTGCAATTATGGTTCAGTATCGTCTCCAATTTTGTTTCTTTCCGTTTTTGTCTCTCCCGTTTTTATTACTGTAATTATTATATTAAAAAAAAAGGTATTCAGTACTGTTAGCTCTCGTCATTGCTTTGTTTTATCAGAGCATGTCATGAAGGTTGTCGAATATACATACATGATTTATTTGTACATAAAGGCATGCAAATGTTGGTATTTATGACTCATCAGTTCTGGAGATAATTTACAAACAAGAAAAGTGACAGTATGTTAGTAATATGTGATTGTATGACATACACTTGTCATTGTGCTTATATTCAATCCATGTCAAACACTGAAGTGCCACGCCAGGATGATTAATTGATACAGGTTGAAGGCCGCATAAGTGATTCAGTCAAATAGATGAATAAGAAAGTTGTAAACAAAAAATTTAAAAAATCACTGATTGGTTTGAGAGGTAAATGGAAACTCCAATGTATTGTTTTACATAATGGCAGAAAACAGACATATATCTTCAGGCTTCTTTTCTAAGAGTCTGTCATGATTATTCTCTAATTTAAACAAAGATAAAGGAACATCCATTATTGTTCATTAAGTGAATAATTAGCTCTTCAAAAATATATTATAGTAATGAAGGAAAGACTTTATAACAGTGCAACACGTCATTTCGCTTTCCTTCATTAACTGCAGTTGTATATATTTTGTAAACGTAAAAAAGTGCACACTTCGTATTGAAGAATGCTTCAGGTTGCCATCATTCAAAATTCATCCAGGTCTTGGAAATCATAAGGGGTTCATTTTTGTTTTGTTTTCATCCTCCAACAAAAGTTTTCATGGAAATTGTACTCCACATTAAAAATACCATCTGTCCAATAGTCTTCGTGCACAGTTGGAACTTTGACTAGGATACATGCAGTTTTTTTGCAAAAATTTTCTATCAGTCAAGCAGAAGGGATGGGACGAATGAGGTTAGGATCATTGTTTTCACAGGATCCCTGCCTTTATTTAGCATTGCTCAGATGAGTTCCAGTGGGATTGCCTTTGGGCCAGGATGGGATGAAGTAGGCAGACCTATTTGGATTAGTCAAAAGTTGGCATTAATATTCGTGCAAAGAGTAGTTAGTCAACTTTAATGCTTCAACTAACAGGCCAAACCAACCTTACCTGCGATGAATTTTAAAGAGGTGAACCAAACCGAGTCAGTCTTCTGTGAGGAAAATACACATTGCAGCACAGTTTGTTTTCTTGCATTTTTTAATTTTAATGTGATATAGAAGTTATTGTCAGCTGTCACAACTGAGGAATTATCAGCTTGAATTTTATAAGAGTACTGTTTTAGGATTTACATTTTCTGTGACAATCATGGAATGCATAAAACTGTAAAACTCCTATGATTTATAATAAACCTATATGTTACGCATGAAACTGAAAACAGGGGGGAATTAGAGTCTAGGTGTTAGTTCACCTTTTTGGATTATTCACCCGCCTTGCATTTATTTTCTCAAGAGGCCAAAACTGAGGTTGGTACGCTGTGCTTGTTGACGAGGACTTGAGAATTTGCTGAAACTATTCATATAATAACATTTGCTGATTTCTTCCAACATTCATAAATGTTGTCCTAGCTGTTGTGAATCTTTCCAGTGTTTGCAGATTCTCTGTTTGGTCTTAATTTGTTTCTGTATGATCTATTTTGTCCCTGTTTACGATTAAAAGAAGGAAAGCTCTAGATACACTATGTGTGTTTTGTACAGAAAATATCTTGTCATCATGACTATTGAAGTACATGACATATTGAATCTTAATTGCACTGTGTGCTAGATCCCATGGAGTAGTTTCTTTTAAAAAATGTCACTTTTGTGCCCAATTAGTCCAGAAAGATTTTGAAGGAAATGCTTTATTCTACAGTGAAGTCCCTGAGCACGACTGTGAATTAATTCATCAATGAAGAAATTTTGCTTGCAGCAGTTTAATGAAGTTTTGAAATCAACATCTTGTTCATCTTGTTCCTCAAAATTTTAGGAGCGATGCTTAGATTTGTTCCACTTTGAAAACTCTTGAATTCGAAAGAAAATTTTGAATCCAAAAAAAAAACAACAACAACAAACCACCCACGCTTCAGGGGAAACTGCACATGTTTGACCCTTTTAAGTATTATGTAGTGAGGTAAGAAACCTTAATTGAGAAAGGGAAAATTGAACTTGTTCATATCAACTGTTTTGTGTATTATATTTAGAAAACATTGAAAGTTACGATATCACTCAGGAAATGAAATCACTTAATAAATATATGTTGCTGATTTTCTTTGTTATAAATCTACAAGCTGGAAAAACCTTAGATTTCTAAAGTTTATACATGTATGTGATAATATTTTTGTTTCTATCTTTAGGAGGGAGAAGTGAAATAGAAAACTTTTTAATACAATCCTATATTTTGGAGAAGTTCTTTCATTGGAAAATTTTATTGTTATAAAATCATTCACAATTTTCTTTACAGCCAAAATTTGAGAGATGTTACTCTCAGCCGCCTCACTTGTTTTGAGAAGTACTACAACTTTGCTGTATGGTGACAAAAAAAACAACAACAAATTTTCCAGTGTTTTGTCATTGCATAACATTGCTTGTGGAGATCATTTGCTCTCTAACTCCAATTCATCTCTAGTTAGCATGGACTTTATATGTTGTACTGTTGTCTTGTGATTTCCCCAGTCCATGTGTTGTACAAGTTTAATCTGTCAATGCATACACAGCAATCAATGAGGGTACATGTATTTGTAATGAACATTATTATTGTTATTATTATTTTAATAATGAATGCTGTTATCTTTGAATATTCAGTTGATACTAGTGTTAAGTCACGTGAGTTACTTGAACCAACTGATATGGGGACAGGATGTCGTTCATGGGACATTTTAGCTAAGGTACATACAATAAAATTTCAGTGAATAGCAATCAAAAGCTGTGTTGTTTATTTAAAACAATTTTTAAAAAAAAATCTGAATACTGATTTGTGTCTGGTTAATTCGAATTTACAGCTATCTTAAACATTGGGGCAGATTGTTTTTTTTTTTTTTAATCTGAACTTTAAGTAAACCTACTTTTTCATCTGGGCATGGAGTAAATATTGTGGAGTATTGGAGTGAACCATTTTAAAGCAGCACTTAGAGACAGGTAAAAATAGCTTATGAATCTGAAAGCTTTTGTGGTTGTACATTGTGGTACATATAATGTAACTTTCAGGATTTAGTATTGAAATTGGGGAAACATTTGTTTGACATTTTCTAGTACTTAGCCCCATCAGCGGTGACTAATTTTGGATATAATATATATATGTCAATTTAGACGAAACATGTCATTAAGATGACTTTGATATTTTTGAATTTGATAATCCATTCTAAGTCGTCACCTGATATATGATTATCCTTTTGGCCAAGGACAATTTGAGAGTGTTCATACAGTATTTCAAAGACATTTTCAATAAAAACCTTTTTTTTTTTTTTTTTACACTGAGAACGTATACCATTTTCATTTTGGTTAAAGTTGTCTTGTATAAAGTATATTATATGTGATGCATTTCTTAAAAGGCAAAATTAAGCTTGAGTCGTACATGTAAAATGATTATTGTTGGGATATTTGCATGCATCTAAATGTTGTGTATCATGTTCATTTTTTTTCCTCAGTCCAAATAAAGCATACAAAATAAAAAAAAGACATTGCATGGAGCAATGACCATACATATCCCGGGGGTTTCCTCTTGTTTTCATTGGTGTCACTTTTACTGGCTGTGGCAAAAGTCCTTCTTTCTTGTCTCTTTCTTTCTTTTGTTTGTTTTCTTTTTTCTTGTTTCTTTCTTTCTTTTGTTTGTTTTTTTCTTTCTTGTTTCTTTCTTTGTTTCTTTTTTTCTTTCTTGTTTCTTTCTTTCTTTTGTTTGCTTTTTTCTTTTTTCTTTGTTTTTTTCTTTCTTTCTTTTGCTTGTTTTTTCTTTTTTGTTTCTTTCTTTCTTCTGTTTGTTTTCTTCTTTCTTGTTTCTTTCTTTTGTTGTTTTTTTTTTTCTTTCTTTTGTTTGTTTTTTTCTTTCTTGTTTCTTTCTTTTGTTTGTTGTTTCTTTCTTTCTTTTGTTTGTTTTTTTCTTTTTTGTTTCTTTCTTTTGTTTGTTTTTTTCTTTCTTGTTTCTTTCTTTCTTCTGTTTGTTTTCTTCTTTCTTGTTTCTTTCTTTCTTTTGTTTGTTTTTTTCATTCTTGTTTCTTTCTTTGTTTTGTTTGTTTTCTCCTTTCTTGTTTATTTTTTTCGTTCTTGTTTCTTTCTTTCTTTTTTTGGTTTTTTCTTTCTTCTTTCTTGTTTCTTTCTTTCTTTTGTTTGGTTTTTTCTTTCTTTTGTTTGTTTTTTCTTTCTTGTTTCTTTCTTTCTTTCGTTTTGGTTTTTTTCTTTCTTGTTTCTTTCTTTTGTTTTTTTTTTTCTTTCTTTTGTTTGTTTTTTCTTTCTTGTTTCTTTTTCTTTCTTTCTTGTTTTTTTCTTTCTTTTGTTCTTCCCGCTTTCTTTCTTTTTCTTTTTCTTCCTATCTTTGTTTCTTTTCTTTCTTTGTTTGTTTGTTTTTTCTGTCTATCTTTTTTGGTAATGATACATGTTTTTCTGCATGAAAAATGAGACATGGCCCAGTGTAGGCCCTAATGCAGAGGATAATAGAGATATTACGTATTACGTATGGATGAAAACAAAAACAACAACTTAGCAAAGTACCAGACACTGATGAGACAAAACAAGCTGAAAGAGGGTCTGATGTGGTTCAGACAATCTACACACACATGATACCTTGTTAGTGCAATGGTTTACTAAATATCTTGATCATATGAACACTTTATTGTCACAGGTTTGTTTTGGGGTTTTTTTTTTTTTTGCCACTCTTCTTTGATTTCTGTTGATCCTTAGCCTTTCATGATTTTTGCTTTTACTCTCATGCTTCACAGCTCTATAATTTTTGCACTCCTTGGTTGCCAAAACATTTTGGTTACTCTATGCAGGTCTTCATTTTCTATACTCTCAGCATGGGACAGACTCCAGACAGAATGTAATGAAATGTAATATAATGTAATGTAATAATCTCAAATTCACAAAAAAAAATAAAAAAAAATGATGTGCTCTAAGGCGCTGGATTAAAATTAAAAACAGGATTAACATAAGATCAATGCATCATGCTCCCACATACACATTAACAAACACTTGATCTACTCTCATCCTTAAACTTCTGAGACCAAAAAGGGACATCATTTAGTTTCAATGAAAAGAGTCCTTAACAATTCAGTTTTGAGCCCATTCTTAAATGTGTTGATGTTTTCACTTTTCCTGGTGTCAACACTGGTGTTGTTGCACAATTTAGGCCTACCAATATATAAAAGAATATACCTTAAGCTATATAGTTACCCTGAATCCTCTGCTAGCTGACTCTTTTGGTATTTAAACCTTCTTTCTGGTGTCTTGCATGCTGTTTATTTTGTTTCTGTTTAATATTGTTGGTTTCAGGTAGTGATTTTCGTTTTACACGAAGACAGAATAAACAAACCAACAAAACACCCCCCCCTCCCCATCCCCCAATATAATAACAATAGGGCCTAATAATAAAACAAAAAAACTGCTTTTTTTTTATTTAGATAAAGGTTTATGAAAGAAAAGAAAAAAAAAAAGAAATATTTGTATTTTTCATAAACAATCCATGCATAAATCATATGAATATTGCGATATTTAGAAACAATTCTTAGATTTGGCGGATGTACTAAAAAAGCCAAAACATCCAACTGATGGCTCAGGTTTTACGTAACTGAATGGTTAAAACAGCCGATACTTATAACCGCAGAAACCTTTCTTCTAAATTAATGCATCGTGGAAAACAAGGACAAGAAAAGCATGGGAAACTTCACCAAAAAAACAACAACAAATTAGAACTGGAGGCACATTGGCCAGAAATTTGATCTTGCTCATTGTTCTCGTGTTATTTAGTCTAAATTATCTGGGTGCTTAGCATCTACGATAGTAGCTAATACATGTAACTTAAAACTATACAATAAATTCCTGGCTTTTTTGTACTATAGGGAGCAGGAGCGAGAGGTAGTGAAGACAAAAGCAACAGGTTTGACACAAGGGGAGGGGGAGATGGAAAGAACGCAGAAAGACAACTCAGAGGACGAAAACAAAACAAAACAAAATGACACAGAGGTCGAGCCTGAGAATGAGAAGATAGGCATGTCATCTCATGACAAGGCTATTGAGCGAGCAAGAACAATGCTCACAAAAAAACAGAGTACACTCGACCTCTTTCGGGGAGGAGCGAGAAGACCGCGGTCGGCAGAAGGCCACAGTAAACGACAGCGAACCTCAAGCTTGGAGAGAGGAGGTGATAAGAGAAAAAAGGCTGAGAAAATACGCAGCGATAGAGAGAATGGTGGAGCGAGTGAGCGGGAGAGCGGGGGAAAAAATGTTAGGGCGGGGGAAGAACACACGAGTGAAAACACACTGAACAAAAACATTGACTGGTTTGAGCAGGCAGGCGAGACGTAGTCTACTCGTCTTTGTGGTGTCTCTTGATTAACGGACTTGGCCTGTTCACGGACTTTGCCTCTCGGACCTAGCGGACTTTGTCGTCTTTCTCTCTTTCTCTCTCTCTCTCTCCTTTATCTGTATCTACTAGTCATTGTCTATGAAGATTGTCTCCCTTAATTGTCGGGGCCTTCATAGGCAATTAAAACGCAGACTTTTATTTAAAACATTTTATCAATACGATATAATATGTCTACAAGAAACGTATGTTACTGAAGCGAAAGCTATTGAATGGATGAGAGAATGGACGGGTGAATTCTTCTTCTATCCAAGTACTAGTAGGAGTAAAGGCCAAATCATTCTAGTGAATAGAACATTTATTATTGATAAATTAAAATTTCTGCCTTTTGATACACGATGTATCGGAATTGAATTTGAAAGGCATAATAAATTATACACGGTATTAAATTGTTACGGTCCAGCACAGCCGCAGCAGCGTGAGGGCTTTATAGAGGACCTAAGTAATATTGTCAGTGAGATAGGCCAGAGCAGTGTTATAGTATGTGGAGATTTTAATATGATTGTAAACAACGATTTAGATATAATTTCGGGCGCACCACACGGAAAGAAAGAAGTGGAATTATTCTCAAATTTTGTGGAAATGTGGGATTTATATGATTGCTGGAGAGGTTTAAATAAAGAAACAAAAGAATTCACATGGTGTAGGAAAGAACCCTTTGTGGCTAGAAGACTAGATTACATTTTTTGCGATAAAGAATTAGTATCATGTATAACAAATGTGGAAATTAAACATTTTCCGTCCACAGACCATCGTGCCGTTATCGTAGAAATTTTAGAACATAACTTCCCGAGAGGCCCCTCTAGGTGGCAATTCAACGCGTCATACATTAATAATGTCGATTTTATAAACCATATGAATGCATTTATATCCAGTTTCATAGCAGATGAGGAAAAGAACGATCTGGATCACAGAACAATATGGGAACTGCTGAAAGCAGCAATTCAGACAGAATGTATGCAATACAGTAAGAGCAATCCTATAAAAAATCACAGAAGAGATAAACTGGAAGCAGAGGTAAATGCCATCTCCAAGCTTATTGCTCAGTTCCCGGGTGAAAGAAAACTGCAGGAGAAATACGAAAATATGAAAAAACAATTAGAAATTGAACTATTAGCAAAAACGAAAGGAGCAATAATAAGATCCAGAGTGAAATGGACCGAAGAGGGAGAAAAAAACACCAAATTCTTTTTAAATCTGGAAAAGGCCAGGGGAATATGTAATACAATAAAACAAGTTAAAAATGGGGATGGTGAAATAACAAGGGAACCGTTAAATATTCTTCGGGAAGCACAAAAATATTATGAAAATCTCTACACTAAAGAAGCATCGGTGACGACGGTGGGCGATAAATTAGACACCTTCCTAGATGGTTTAGTGTATGACAGATTAGCTGAGGAAGACAAGGAAATGTGTGATCAGAACATTAGCGTGGAGGAAATGGGAAAAGCATTGAAAGGACTTAATAATGACTCAGCTCCCGGATCCGATGGGCTTACGGCTTGCTTTTATAAGGTGTTTTGGCGGCTCTTAAAAAAACCGTTATATGATAGTTATATAGAATCGATAAAGCAGGGAGAATTGTCAGTTAGTCAGAGACGCGGTATAATCACTATGATACACAAAGGCAACAACAGCAATAGGGAAGATCTAAACAATTGGCGACCAATAACACTAACAAATGTTGACTATAAAATCTTTACAAAGGTTTTGGCTTTGAGGTTGCAAAAAGTTATAAAAAGTATCGTACATGAAAATCAAAGTGGATTTGTTAAAGAGAGAACAATTACGTCACATATTAGAATAATAGATGACGTCATAGATTACGTAAATAAAGAGGACATGGCAGGTTTGATTGTATCATTGGACTACCAAAAAGCCTTCGATACGGTGGATAAGGAAACAATATTGGTAGCCCTTGAAAGATTTAATTTTGGTCCAAAATTCATTCATAACATACAAACGATTTTAACAAACACGCAGAGCTCAGTAAAGAATGGTGGGTGGCTATCTAAATGGTTTAAGGTAGAGCGAGGTGTTCGGCAGGGATGTTGTGTTAGTCCTCTACTTTTTATCTTAGTGGTAGAAATACTAGCGATAAAACTTAGGTATAATGAAGAGATAAAGGGAATTATGAGTGAAGGAGTGGTAACAGATACGCTTAAACTTTTGCAGTACGCAGATGACATGACGCTACTGATAAAAGATAAAACAGATCTATCCAACGCATTGAAAATTATTGAGCAGTTTTCAGACATCTCGGGGCTAAAGCTTAATAGAAATAAATCAGTGGGAATGTGGGTGGGAAGTAATAAACAAAGGGAGGAAAGAGGGGAAGGAATAACGTGGGTAGAAAAGGGAGGTAACATAAAAATACTTGGGATATACTTCAATGCTACGGTCGAGGCATCTAATATTTCACAAAATTGGATGGAAAAAATAAACAGCATTAAAAATCTGATTCCTAGATGGTCCAAAAGAAATCTGTCGATATATGGAAAGAGTATAATAGCAAAAACTTTTTTACTATCAAAACTAAACTATGTTATTCAGGCCCTATCCCTACCCCAGGAAACTCTGGCTGAAATAGATCGAATCATATTCAAGTTTTTGTGGCAAAAAAAGTATTCAAATAAAAGAGCTTTTGAAAAAATCAAACGGAACACTTTATGCAGAGAACCAAACGAGGGAGGTTTAGGAGTAATCAGTATAAAGGATCAGCAAAATGTCTTTCTCATAAAATGGTTTAAAGAGATATGCTTACAAAAGCCACATCTAAAAACAGGAGTAAAATTAGCCAGTCATTTTTGCAAAAAGCTGGTAAGCTTGCCTTACTTAACCACGTCAGATATTAAAGCGAGAGAAGTAAAACAAGTTGGTACAATAAACTCGATTTTTTGGCAGAATGTAATTAAAACATGGCTAGATTTAGAAAAAAAGGATAAGGAAAATGAAAACGATACTGCTCCAAATAGGCTAGGCCGGCAACCGCTATTCAACAACAATAATATTAGATATAGAAATAAGCCACTGTGGATAGAAAAATGGGTCAGAGGGGGAATTAAATATCTGTATCAAATGTTTAGTGTAAATAAATGGAAAACCCTGCAAGACATTGCTGGGATAATCGGACATTACCCTGGTATCCATTTTGATTATTGGGCAGTTACAAATGCTGTTAAAAAAGAATGGAAGGAAATTTTTGTACAAACCAGAACGGAGGACAGACCTCCTCTGCATAATATAGAAGATGAGACAGATGAAAATGTAAAAGATATCTTTAAACTAACGAATAAAGAAATTAGAGAGAAACTAATAAATAACAAAAACGCCACGATCTGTAGCTTGGGTTTCTGGAAACGAAAATACAATGTCGATATATATCCTTATTTTGAAAGCGGGTTTAGAGCCTGCAAAGAAACAAGATTGAGGCTCTTACATTTTAAAATCCTACACAATATTTACCCAACCAATATTCTCTTACATAAAATGAAAATAAAGGAAAGTAATAAATGCGAGCACTGTAAGACGCCTGATTTTATAGAACATTTCTTTTTCTATTGCAGTAAATTGAAAGACTATTGGCCTTATGTGGCCCAGTATATTTTGAATAAAACCGGTAAAAGAATTGAAATAAATGAGAAAATTGCACTTTTTGGAATAATACGTGGGGACTTGGACTATACTGTAAATCAAAATATTATTGATGATATTAACTTTGTACTATTAGTTGCTAAAATGTGTATAGGTAAAATAAAATATGGCAAATCAATGAATCTTAAATTGGCATTTGAGACAGAAATGCAGGTAAGGGAAAAATATCTGAAGGTATGTCCGAATAAATAATCAGAGAATGCAAGGACGATTGAAAAGTGTGGAGAATGTGTAAATGAAGTAAGAGTCAAATGAAAACAAATAAACTTTAAAAAAAAAAAAAAAAAAAAAAAAGGGCAATGACGAAAAGATGAAAATGCAAAAACTAGAACATTCCAAAGTGCATGAAGTAAAGTATAATTGGTATACGGCCGTATACTGCTATTATTATTATTCTGTTATTGGCAATATATTATTACCATCTAGTACAATAATTGATTGTCGTGTCGCATCTGGCTGATAATAACCTATTTATTTATTTATTTATCCTTATTTTTATCTCGTTTTCTTTCTTTTTTGTTTTTATCTTACTTGCCTTTGTATTTGTTGAGATGTTTATACATTATATCGTTATTATTTAATTATAGCTGTTTTTCACGCACTCGTAATAATTTGTAAATGAAGCATCCACTCAGTTTTTTTTTTGTTTTTTTTTTTGCTGTTGAAAATGAATTGTAAAAACTGTCAGCTGATAATGAAAAGACCAAAATGGTTCGAGAACAGCCGACAACATAGAATTCAGCAACTGACAATTCTGGGAGATAAAAGACTGCAATTGGGTCCGATCCTCAGAATAGTCCTTATAGACAGCCATGTATTTATTTGCTAGACTATTATCAGGTCATACGTACTTCATACTTATCTATTTATTCATTTAACCAGCCACTTTGAACTAGACTTCTCTACATGTTTATTTGCTTTATATGGATACCTTCTTAAAGTAGGTTTTTTTGTTGCTGTTTTTTTTTGGTTTTTTTTTCAAATTTCCGTAAATTTTAAAAAATATACCAGACCTATTAAGTGATCTCCAATCACTGAGTCATGCACGAAATGAATGCATTGCATTTGAATCTGAGCCCAAAAAAAAAAAAAAAAAAAAAAACTATACAATGATAAGAGAAAACCAATTCTAAATAAAAAAGCTTGATAAATAACATGCAAGTATTGGGTCATGAGGGCTTTGTCAAGGCGAAAGAAAATGAATAACGTAAAAGCTTTTGAAGGAATTTGGAAAATAAGCAATACAGGTAAAGAGGCTATGTACTCATGAAATATAAGCCAATTAAAAACGCGCATATTTAAAGCTCTTTACATCAAACCAAGAAAACGAGAAATTTAATTCACGCTGGTTATTGGCCCAAAGGACAACTCATTGGAATATTACTGAGACAGGGGACAGAAATATATATACATAATATATATATACTAGATGACCTACCGGGCATTGCCCGGAATAAACAATCACGTGCCCCCCCCCCCCCCCCAATAATAAAAGTATAACTACAGTCTTACTTCAGAACTCATGCGCACCAGAACACTATGCACCAAATTGAACGCTTGATACTATATATATATTATGAAACAAACATGCAAAAATACAAATGTTACATAGCAATAAACATTGTTATTTTTAAAAAATACATGCTTGGAGTAAACAACTTTTAATTATAGCCATCATCTTCCTTATCTCAATTGCCACCTTCCTGCCAAATTTAAGGCCTGAAGAGTGTATAGTTTGGTCAGTTAGTCATGCCAAAGGTTGCAAGTTACTGAAATATAGAAGATATATATATATATAGGACAACTTCCTTATGGCGTTAGAGTTGAAAGAGTTGACTGGTTCCCGGGGTTTTAGATTTACGATATACGAGGGTTTAATTGTACTGAGTGAATAACATTTTAATCTCTCTTTATGTACATGAAATAATTGGTCTAATTTAACAGAGAAAATATTCTTATGGATATATTATCTACCATAGCATAATTTTGTGAAAAGGCACTGGCTGTTGCTGATAAGCTTGATTACTTGTAAGTTTGAAAAATCCAGTCATTAAACATCTTTAACTAAGCATACATTCAAGGAAAGTGCATGTGTAGTTTAAAATAAATGACTGAATTGATAAATAAATAAATTAAGAAAGAAAAAAAGACAAACCGGGATGGCAAAAAAAGACAAAAAAAAGAAATTGAGATTGATCTAGAAATTGTTTGGATGGGCTTACATCAGTTGCACCATATTGCCCGGTATACGAGCTATGGATTTCGATTCGCGAGGCCTTCTCGACCCGGAGTTCTTTAAAAAAACCAGGAGGTCAGTAATGTTAACGCACATTCTGAGATAAAGACTAACAGTTTTATCATGAAATGGCGATTGCAGGACAAAAAATGAAGTAGACTTCAACACATTATCTAATCAGTTCGTTCAGGTCTAATTCAGAATCAGGTAACTGCTAGGCATGTGTTTTTTTGGTACCCTGTCTCGAATAGGCAAAGGGATGTGGTTTAGTAGTTCTGTTTGACTCAGTTAACTTGGTTTATCTGGAAAAGCCACCAGATTGTGTTTGATGGTACACTTCTATGTTGGTAATTGTTATCGTCAGCGGTAGTGTGCACCTCCTACCAATGACACAAGCTTTTCAAACAGTATGGGTTAGCAGCTGAATAAACATGCTTATGTTTAATACAACACGGGCTGCACTATAATTGGCCACTGGGGAAAGTATTGAAATTAAAAAAAAACCCATCTTCCATTTGGATTTGCGGTTTCTTTTGGTTTTAAAGAATACAAAAGCTCCATTTTCAATCCTTTCTTTGGTAAAAACCGAAACAAACTTATTAGCTGATAAATGGGCAGGGCACGACCAACTTGAGTGAATTGAAATATTGAAAAGAGAAGAGAATAATTCAAAGCTCGAAATAAGAAATCTATAATTATGTAATCAATTCTAAAAGAAAAAAACCAATATTACAAGAAACCAAGCCAGATGTCAACCATCAGGAAAATTCAAATTGTTTTCGATGACACACTTCTATCTTGGTAATTGTTATCGTCAGCAGTATGTGCACCTCCTACCAATCACACAAGCTTTTCAAACAATATAGGTTAGCAGCTGAAGAAACATGCTTATATTCAATACAGCACGGGCTGAACTATAATTGGCTACTGGGGAAAGTATTGAAATTAAAAACCTCATCTTCCATTCGGAAATGCAGTTTCTTTTGGTTTCAAAGTATACAAAATCTCCATTTTAATCCTTTCATGGTTAAAAACCGTAACAAAATTATTAGCTTATAAATGGGCAGGGCACGACCAACTTGAATGAATTGAAATATTGCAAAGAAGAGAAAAATTCAAAGCTCGAAATAAGAAATCTGTAATTATGTAATCAACTCTAAAAAAAAAAAAAGTTATGCTACAAGAAACCAAGCGAGACTTCAACCAGCAGGAAAATTCTTCAAACTCAAGAAAAACAAAACCTTGAAAAAAAAAAAAAAAAGAAGAAGCAAAATGTACGCGAAAGCTACATAACTACTCTAAATATTATACGTGTACATGTATTTCCACACAAATGGAGTTCATTAACAGAGATGAAAACCCTTACAAATCACATTCAAAAAACTGATTTATGAAATGAATCCCTACCAAGCAATGCAGTAAAATTCCACTAAACTCACTCAGATTATATTGTAATATGAAAGTCCAGTGAGGGGCCCTGCTTTGGGTTGTACAGTCAACTACGCTTGAGTTGATGTCGCCGGGGGATAAAAATAAAGATCAACACATCCGTTGTTCAACTCATCCGTCACCGACCCGATGTCAAAGGATGTAACCAATATTAACTTTACATAAGGGGGTGGGGGGGGGGGCGGTGAAACGCATTCAAACTGAAAGCAGTGGTCGGTCAGTGCACTACAGTTTCTAATCTTGGTTTGCCACTCATAAAATCATAAACTAGACGGCAGGGTGCACTACATCAACTACATGAATTTGGGATACCTTCTAACGTCTGTGTTTATTAAAACCTCCAGCCGACGCTAATGGTCAAGCCCGCTGACCGGGTCAGTGACCTCACTCACGGGGGGGGGGGGGGAATTTTATCTGGGTCGCACTGACCCTTGCCGACTTACACACTACCGCTGTGCACGTGGTTTTTATGTGGTCGGTAAAAACATTCGCTGCTGTGCCTTATTACAGTTGATAATGAATTAACCAACGAAACATTTGTCTGTAAGTCTCTAACCATTGATCTGACTTAGATACTGACACTGACAGCTGTAATTTTCTTCAGAACGAAGCATGATACCCCCGAGCGCTAAACAATGGTTTATTCAGATTAGCACTATTAATGAACCAACGTGGGCATTTGGGGCAAAGGTCACTGCAGAGCTTATTTCTGATTGGTTCTTAGACAACTCTAGATAATAGTCAGCTTCGGAGAAAATGAGGTGATAATAATGCAAATGTGTTGAACAACAATTCGCATGCCGATGCTACGCCTTTTGATAGTATAGGGAGAGCCCTTGAAACTGAAAGCTTAATCTTTGTGATTCCCACCAGTGGTTCACTGGCATGGGCTGCCAGTCAAAACACCATCACGCCGCTGGCTTGACCACAGGCCTCTAGACCTGCTCTGGCCTTGGGACTAGCCTATCAGCGTTCCCTTGCTTTGGGTGTTGGGTGGTGGTATTTTTGAAGTGTGCGTGGGAGAAGGACTGAGAGGGAGGAGCATTGACCATGACACCGTGTGTAATCGTATGCACCCACGTGGACTTACTACTTGTATGACTGTGCGTGAGAACAAAGAGAGACCTTACAGCCTATCAGCGCGATGTAGTGTACTGTGTACACATTATTGCGCCGCCAACGTGGGAGTGTCGGTGACGGATGGTTGAGGTGTCGACTCAATTTCATTGGTCGGACAATCGAGATCAACTCATCCGTTTGGGGTTCAACAATTGGAATAAGAGATGGGACAGGAAATCAAAGTCAACACAGGCGTCGCGACGCTTGAGTTGAAGTCAACACAACCGTTTTATTTTAATATAAAATATGATGCGACGGTGCCGGTGTAACAGGCCAAAATATACCCCCCGCCCAGAATATACCCTTGGTTAAACTGGCCTAGCCCAGAATATACCCCGGGGTATATTCTGGGCTAGGCCAGTTTATACCCCGGGTTACTTTGGGCTAGGCCAGACTATACCCCCCCAGTCCAGATTATACCCCCTGCTTTTTCTTTAAAAACAAGTCAAGACCACAGTTTATTTCAGCCTGTTCTTCATCACTGTCATCAGATATCATATTAAGACATACATGAACACATTCTTGACACCAACAAATCATAATTTTCAATTTAGAGAAAATAATAATAACAGTTTATTTCAGCCTTAGTTTACTTTGGTGTACATACATAGGCCTACATTCTCGACTCCTGTAAATCATGATACATTTTAGAAGGAACAAACATGCCTTAAAATGCATTGATATACAAAAGAGTTGAGTATCCATTCAAACTGACATGATTAGACTTCAGCATTAATTTCACTCGTGAGTGTTGATGATATTATTATTATTATTATTATTTTGATAGTTAGTTGGCCATGAGTAAAACATGCATTGTATTTTTTGTTACAATGATGTAGGGAGAAAAGGCCAGAAAAGAACACACAGAAAAAAATAATAATGATAATCCAACTGACAGATAGTGCAATTCCATCATCCAGCAGATATAAAACTAAATAGGCACTTAATGTTTGCGACTGATGAACTCCACCTGTCCAGATCCACTTGAAACGTTACAGAATGCTAACCAGTAATAATGATAACAATAAGAACACGAAATCATGTTATTTACTCTGGAAAATATAGAGAAATATCAATATCAGAATCATCATCATCATCTTGGAAATTGCAAAGATATGAGAGGGAGTGTAAAAATGGCAGCGTATGCCTACAAATCATTCTAGAATTTATAAGCAGCAATGTATGTGTATCAACTATATATAAAAAACGTGTTAAATCTTTTCAAATATTCAAGTAGAACTGGACAGAAAGCTTTAGTGAAATACTAAATAGCCTTGACAGTTGTGTAGGCCGACAGAGTAAGTCCACTGAGACAAAAGTAGTGCATTATAAAAGGTAATTAGATCTATAGCATGTTGAGGCAAAATTCGATGGATCATGTTACATTAACAGTATTTCTTGTCAGTGAGTATCATTCTTTGATAGGTTATTTGTAGAAAGATATACATTTCATGTACATTACGGTTTAAGACACTGGATTAGTTTGCAAGGTATTTGAAAGACTGAACTTATGTGTTATAACTTATAGTGAGTAAGGGAATGTCACTCGCGAGTGAAATGAAATAAAAATAAAAAAAGAAAAGACCTTGTCCGTCTTTACCTTCCTAAGCTTAAGACATCCCTTGCCAAGGGATTTAACAACTGTGTATTTGTACACAAAAAAATATTTAAAATGACTTTTTTAATGAGTCCGTTAATTATTTCATCCATTGGGATGTGTATGTCAGTGCCAAACAAACAGTACCGTGCAAATTTTACTCAATGGCAATCAACTACAAAAACAACTACAACATGCCAACGAACGTGAGTGACACTGATCCAGTGCCTTAAACCATGAGCTACATAAAATGTATACATTTCTACAAATACGCTATCAAAGAATTTACTAACAAGACATGTTCATGCAACATGATCCATCGAATTTTTGCCATAACATACTATAATTACTTTCTGCAATGCACTGTTGTCTCAGTGGATTTAATCTGTCATTTTACATGACTATCAAAGCTACTTCGCTAAAGCTTTCAGTCCAGTTCTACTTGAATAGTTGAAAAGATTTAACACATTATTTTTTACATGTACTTGCACATATATTACATATATTATTGCTGCTTATAGATTCTAGAATGATGTGTAGGTCATTTTTATATTCCCTCTTATCTTTGTATTATTCCAAGATGATGGTGATTCTGATATTGATTATATTCTCTTCATTTTCAAGAGTAAATAAGATGATTTGGTTTTCTTATTGTTATTATTGTATATTACTGGTTAGCTTTCTGTAACGTTTCAAGTGGATCTGGACAGGTTAAATTCATTATGTGAAACAATTTTAGTATGTATTTAGTTTTGTGTGAAGTATTTAATGTTTGCTGGATGATGGAATTGCACCATCTGCCAGTTCAGCTGTTAAAATGTTGTTGTTGTTTTTTTCTCTATGTATTCTTTTCTGGCCTTTCTCTCTGCATCAATGTAACTTTGTATATAGATCTAATTGTTCCGACATATCAAGCACATTTCTTATTTTCAAAAATTATAATAAGATTCAGATAACTTTACACTTATGAGTCTTATAATTAGTTCATACCTTGCCACTAAGTATATGTTAGTGGTGCCAAACAAAAAAAATACAATACATGTTTAACTCATGGTCAACTAATTATAAAAAAACCAGAACAATAATAATACCAACGGACACAAGTAAAATTAGTGTTAAAGTTTAATCATATCAGTTTCAATGGATTTTCAATCCTTTTGTAAATCAATGCTTTTTAAGCATGTTTATGTCCTTTTAAATGTATCATAATTTACAAGAGTCAAAAATGTATTCTTCAATATGATATCTGATGACAGTGATAATGAACAATTCAAACTAAAGTTGAAATAAACTACGGTCTTGACTTGTTTTTTTAAAAAAGTAGGGGGTATAATCTGGACTGGGGGGGTATAGTCTGGCCTAGCCCAAAGTAAACCCCGGGGTATAAACTGGCCTAGCCCAGAATATACCCCGGGGGATATTCTGGGCTAGGCCAGTTTAACCCCGGGTATAGTCTGGCGGGGGTATAATCTGGCCTGCTACACCGGTTCCACCAAAAAAGATCAACTCAAGAGAAGTTCAACTCATGCGAGTTCAACTCAAGTGAAGTCCACTGTACAACTTAATGTTGTTTGAAAAAAAAAGTGACGAAGCTAAGAAATCCATGAAAATGGTGAAGGAAAAAAAAACAACAAAACAAAACAATAAAATAACACAAGGTTAATAAGTTTAAAAAATTATAGAACAATTAAGATTTTGGGACAGGGTATTCCAATTCTCTGGTAATCCTATTCAAACATTAAAAATTATCTCATGATGTTCTGCCTGTTCTGCCTCTCTCTTCTCAGCTTGAAATCAAGTGTTGGATGAACTACGAGTGGCTAATGTGGTTACTGCGTGGGTTCAATAGTAACTCCCTTAAGGATACACAGGATTAACAAACACAGGGTTCTGCTGGCAATCTTATTTATTCAAAAAGCCTAACAAAGGTATCACTACCAACAAAAAAAAAAAGCCCAACCAGCCATAAGCCAAAGTTTCTCCGGGTCCTGTGCTACCGCTACATGCCTTATGGGGCGGGGTGGCGATGGCAAGCGTCGGCAAGCCTCTGAGCTGCTACGGGCCCGGGTTGCTGGGCTGGGTTCACTGTGCTGTCGGCTCTTGTCTCCTGCGTCTATGATGGAGTGTGTTGACCACGCGAACTCGCATCTTATTTATGAGCCCGCGCGGACGTCCGGGAGAGCTATTACGTAGCCCGTGTTGCACAAGTGAAAGGCTCGGACATGGAGTCCAGCCCGACAACATAACCGGTTAGGGTCCTAACACAATCGAATTTACAGTACGGTTAAAGGGGTGCACACAAAAGTCAATTAGGTATCCCAGTAAACTGCAGAAATTACTCTAACGACCCCTCCAGCAATAATTGAATAAATTTGACCCAGGTTGGATTTATCGGGGATAACATGCGTCTAACTCATAGTTTGCTTTAAATCCGAGACCCTCTTATTAATTATTTCAATAGGACCTGTGCATCAAAGCACAACGAAATTAGTACCATTATAAAGTAGAAACTTGCTGCTACAATTCTAACTGACTACTTATACCAGAAACCCGGTAATAGTTTTAATATAAATTTTCAAAGTGTCAGGACTAACAACATTCGACAATTTTGTGCGGGATACTTTCGTCCATTAATACGACGTATCTCCATTGATAACAAACGTTATCATGAGTACCCATTTTGTACCGATAGGGTATTGTCTACTCTCAAAAATGAATTCGGGTTCCCGTCTTTCTGTCGGTGGATAACAACGAGTGAGCGAGTTGTAAGAAACTCAAAGCCATGATATAAGAGTTGGAAGCCCGGTACATTTCCAACTGACCAATCAAAATGCGCGCTTTTCACCGTGATGTGAATAACGGGTCCCGCGCTAGTATTACAAGGGAAATAATCCAATTAATGGTACTCGGCCAAGTGTCCATAAACTACTATGAGTGGCCGTCCCTCACTCACGCACCAGAGTTACCATGAAAGCACATATTAAAAATAGAAAATCGTTCATCCTCTCACACAAGAATCATGAATGTTATATGAACTCTAACTTAAAATAACAAATTAATGGTCTTTCCTTTTTCCATCCATGGTGGAGTGACAAGAACCATTAGCAAATCTAGATCTATTTATTCTGAGTGAAGTCGTAAAAATAATCGGACTAATTGGTTTCCAATAATCTATACAAGTATCCACTTTTTTTTCCTGATCCGGACTGCCTGGAAAGTCAAACACTTGTGCCTTCCACTTTCAACAGTGCAAAGTCCATCTTTTTGCGTCGTTCCATGTATTCTGTTACTTCTTTCGTCCCGAAAGAGTCATAGGTCTTCTCCGGGATGGTGGCCATTTCACAGATTTTCTTTCTCTCCTCAACGATGCTTTTATACCAGTCAGCATACCTAAGAAAGACAAAGACAAAAACATGACATTTCTAATGATACTGGCACATGATGTCAGATGTTATCACAGTATGCTGTTTAAACAGATTGCGAAGTCCAGTAACTAGAAAGTCTTATAGCCTACTACTTGCACCGCCAAGCTTGACTGAAAACAAGAAATTCAAAGTATAAAATATCCAAATCAAATTTCCTTTCTCTGTCCCTTCCTCCAGCCATCCTTCCTCTTTCTTTAAATGTGTCTATTTTTTTTACGTGCCTGTTTCACAAGCTCTTCTTTGTCCCTTTTCCATTCTCCAGCATGAGACATTTTCCATTAGACCTACGTTCCAATGAGATCTCGCGCATCAGTCAATAAATTGAATCTCAATGAAACTCAATATCGTGACGTCACTATTCAACTTGCCAGCAGATGAAAATCGGCATATACGCGCCTGGTCTACAACTATGTTTATGTCTCCTGTGTTGGTCGCCTGGCGGTGTGCGCTATTCCATGAATAGAAAACGCCCCAAATGTCCAATCTTGTTGTGTCTAGTATCTTTGGTTAAACTGAATTTGCTGAACTGTGCTCTGTAGTCTCCTCTTCCTATAAATGACTGCACTGCATTCAGGCTAACAGGACGCATGCACCTTAAAGAAAATGACACTTTACACGGTACAAACATAGTACTTCATCAACCTGAGTGACACAGACTTTGATCAAAAAGCTCAATTTACCATAAACAACTCAGGCCCTCTTCCTTAAATATCGTTGCCCATTCATTATTCAACCCACAGATCAGATTAATCCTTGTAAATCTGTACTGTCAAAAGTGATTTTTGTTGATGTTGTTGTTGCTGTTGCAACACCTTGTGGTTATGTCTCCATTCTTTGACATATCAGACATGTCAGTAATTTTGTAGATGGCCATAATAATTAATTTTTAGGTGTAGTCTATGTCTAGTTCTGCATAGGTAGATAGAGAGGAGTCGTGCAAAGAAAGGTAGAATCTCATGTATTGAAACTGGTATGAAGTAGCGTGGATAATTTGTAATGTTGAAATAAGCACGCTTCATACTAGAAGATGTACATCTTTCTTATTTTGAAATAAGTAAAACCATGTACATGTATTTAACATTTCTCATTGAGTTTGTAATGGATGATCATGAACTCCAAACTTACTTTTGTGCGTCGGCTTTTGGATTATTCAACTGGATTCTGTATGACATGGTATCATGAGCAAGTTTTTGCCAGGCAGCAGCAGCAGCATTGTGCTTTTCAGCCCTCATCCTGGTGGAGTAAAATGTGATAGAATCTGGAGTGTGCGGAGAATCAGTCGTCACTTACTACAAACCTGGTGGATGGATGGATGGATAGATGGATGGATGGATGGAAGGATGGATGGCTGGATGGATGGCTGGATGGATGGATGGATGGATGGATGGATGGATGGATGGATGGATGGATGGATGGATGGATGGATGGATGGGTGGATGAATGGATGGATGGATGGATGGATGGGTAGAGAATTAAAGTAACAGGAGTGAGATTGGACAAATGTATGGTGTATGGTGAAGACTCCTGAAAGAATGAATGGAATGGAACTGAGTCTGTCTTCTGTCACTAGTACATGTATTTTTCATATTTCCCTACAAAAATGTCTGAACTATCAAATTTGGCAGGGAAACCTCTTATAAAATCAGGATGGTCACCGAAGAGTCGGTCACCCTGTCTCTCTCCCCGTTTATTGCTTTGTTTGTTGAACTTTCGTTTTTAACTTGGGTATTGTGATACAGCATATCTGACAAAATTTTGATTCCATTTGACAAGCTTTCAGTCGGGTGCCACTCCCTATCACAACAACCTTCACCATGTATAGAACATGCATAGGGATCCTTGGCATGAATGTTTTGTTGAGAATTCAGTTTGATGCAATTCTCTATCAAGTTCACGTGCATTATGACAGGACTGTTAGATATTATTAACTCTAAAGCCCATCTTCTTTATTTTATAATCCATTTTACTTTACTTTTGAAAGGTTGTAGTCAGGGGACCATGGTATTTTTTTCATAATAAACTCAATATTTTCTCTAATCAGTTTTGCAATCAGACTACGGTCCCCGAACAACAGCATCGAAGATTGTTTGGGAATCATTTCGTCTTGCTGTGGCTACTTTGGAATTTAAACTTTAAATGACCATAATCTATAAATTAACTGTACATATTATCACCGATAACAACGGTACATTATCACACTGTATAATGAAAAGATCTATCAGTTGTCTGTAAGTGTGTGAGATGTCTCCATATTTGAGCAAAGGTAAACTGCAAGACATTTTACGCGGAAACCACGTCCAGAGAGCTATATGTGCAACAGAATTCATTAACTGCAAATCGACGTTTTCTTTACATAATATTTCATTTTATTCTTTCCTTTCTTTCGTGATCATAGTATAGGTTTTTACTTGCCTTCTTTGACATTTCAAGTGATAAGCTGCCAGGTTGCTCAACTGACATTCTGGATGTCTCCCTCATCCCCCCCCCCCCCCCCCCCCCAAAACACACAACACACCAAAACGCACAAGATAGGTATCAGGAAGGGCTGGATAGTTTCGTAAAGAGACAAAAGTATAATTGAAGCATTTTTTTTTAAATTTGTGAACTGCCTGCTGATTCAAATCCCTCATTCATGAAAATTTACGCTAGGTAACTTGGCAACCCGCCCGCAGACAGGGCACCCTAGGTCATAAATTGGAATGTTCCTTTTAGATTAATAAAGTTTTATTCCCCTGCATTAAACAATGAAATTCGGCATTAAATTCACCTTGATTAATAAGCTTACAAAACTAAGAGACTTATAATAGTTCAATACTAACTTCAAAGAAGGAAGAATGGCCATGGACCCATCAGCAACGCCATGAATGACCAGCCCTACAGTGAGGAGGGTTACTCCACTTACGTATGATGATATGTTACTTTTCTTGTTGAGAAAGCTGACATACTCCCCGCTGGCCTACGAAGAAAATTCCGACGGCGCCTGAAGATGAAATGAGACAGATAATGAGAAGACCCGTTGATATACGTTACCGGCATTGCTCAGGTTACATTCAGGGAGTTGTGGAAAAGTACAAAAACAGAAAAAATGGTATAAATTAAACCACAGACATAATTGAAATGGCATTAGAAATCTAGCATGAGAGAAAGAAAAAAGTGTGCCGATGATTTGAGGTCTTTATTTTAGGAGGTTCGCTGCCCTTGGCATTTACACCTCACTTTACTTGTTTTATTATTTCTTGTTCTGGCGGGGGGGGGGGGGGGGGGGGGGGGGGGAAAGATGATATGGATAAATTTTAATCTATTAATTTCAATTTTGCCCGGGCAGCGGCCTTTCGGCCTGCTCTTTACGATTTCCAACTGCCAAGGTATCTTTAACGTGCACACGGGCCCTCCGAATTTTTTCGTCCTTATCCGAGAAGACTAGGTACTCGATCCTACCCCCCAATAGGACCAGGGACTTGAAAATATGAGAAAAATCCAATTTCCAAGAACTACTCGATCCTACCCCCCAATAGGACCAGGGACTTGAAAATACGAGAAAAATCCACTTTCCAACATGCCTGCACTGCCCGGGTTTAGAACCCGGGACCCTTGGCATGAGAGGCGAGCACCTTGCCTCTAGACCACCTTGTGTGCCGAGACAAATCTTCAGCTTTATAAGACTGAACTCGTCAGTTATCACAATTTTTAAAAAGCAGACTTTTACAGTGCACACTTTTACAGCCCTAAGTCATCACATGTATTCTGTACCATTCTGTTTATTCTCATATGTTAATCTATTAAATTTGTATATGAATCATTGATTTATTGAGGTACAGGAGAGGCAAAAACTGAGTTCATTACGTACGTTGTTAAGTTACTATACTTTTTGGCTTTTAATGTCTCCACTGATTCATTAGTAAAAAAATTGTGTCAGTGCAAAACCTGCCTGTGAACAGCTTGTAGGGTAAGGTTCAAGTCCAGAGATCCAACAGTTCGAAAAGTACTACAAGTGAACTGTTTGATTAGTGGGTCATTTTCCAAACATGCGTTTAGTTTGCTCTCAACAAATGCACATGTAATACAACTGTCACGTAGGGTTTTTATCATGACTTGTGTAGGCCTGCGTCACAAGTCGAATCCAGTGAAAATAAATCTTTAAAATTCTGACAGATGTTAAATTTGTAATTTTGTCTCAAAAGTCATGGCCAGTATCTCAGTGTGGAGCGGAGGCATGGAGATACAACATTACACCGGTCTTCAACTGTACCCACCTACAAAGGCAGAAACATTTTCCAGGTACAAGCATTTTGAGTCGTAAGATGAAGCTAACGTGTAATTCATCAAGGCGCCTCGGTGACACCGGTTTTCAAACACTCTCATCAACTTCTTATATTTTGTTAGAGCCTGGAAGAGAAAAAAATTGCTGTGGTTAACATAGAAATTGTGGCAAGTTGCATCCATAGTAAAAACAACGATAAATTTTAAACAAGTTGTTCAGTGAAGTAAAAACAACGATTGAATATGAATGTGATTGAATTTCATGAAAAAATAATCCACACTTATTAATTTTCATTGTTACATATCAGCACTAATCTAAAAATTTCTGTCTGCTGTCGGTCATGAGCTTATTATATATATATATATATATTATATATATATATATATTATTTTGCTGATTCAAGCCAGGTTTGACTTTAACATAATAAGGACATAAGTGTGCCCATAACTGGCAGCCTTGGCAATGCATATTCCAGGTTTGTTGGTGGTCACATTAACTATCAAGTTAAGCCTCGCCATCAAGCCAAGCCATATTTTTAGCAAGATGTGTATTAAAGTAGGATCAATCAGAAGTTATAAAATAATATACAAGAAAACCCTTAGGGTCAACTGTTCTCACCAAAGCACATCCATATTTCGAACACCTTCTAAATTATTAACAACCACCGACATAATGATCTCGCACCAATTTTGAAAAGCTTCTTACTATAATCAAAGATACTAGAAATGATAAGATCAGACAGCTCGGGGTCTTCGCGTGCAATGGTTTGGCAGTGCCATCTAGTGGCGTAAGCGTGAGAGTAGTAAACAACGGCATTTTTTACAAAGCCGAGGAGAGAAAATGCCGAGTTTTGTTCACTGTTCAGCTCTCACCCTAGACCTTACTGGAAGTCGCTTACTTTGTAATTATAAAGTAGTTCGTTGTAGGAAACCTCTGGTTATTTTTTTCCTTTTTAAATGTGGTAACAATGTCACTATCGTTTCATTAATTTACCATCATACCAAAGATATCTATACAAAAAAAATGTAAGAAAACCCCTTTGTTCCCTATGGACTCAAAAACTACTGGACGTATTGAACTGAAATTTGGCACACACAATTGTACGATACTGACCAGTGTTCCTATGTACATAGGCATAAAAAAGCTTATGGGATTCGTGAGTTATTCCAATAATGCGATAAGAATGGAACAGTAAATTTGCGAGAGCGTTTGATCCGAATTGTACGTTCGTTAACCTATGACCTCTTTCTTTGTTAATCGCTTTTCCACTTCCGGCCCCGGAATTCGATTCATAATCACAGTAGTGTCTGTGAGAGCTAGATCTAGCATGCACTGATGCAGCATGCCCCCTAAAAAACGTACTATCGGTAGGCATACAAGTCTGAAATCGCTGTAGTTTTTTTTATTGGAAATTTATTGTTTCGCCATCATTCAGATCTATTTCGAGTCATGGTTCGCCATTTTAAGGTTTCGTTATCATTACCTGCGATGTGTTCACTATCAAACACACTAACCCGTGCGCAAATCCTGCAGTTGTACGGGATGCGCAGGGTGTCAACTCACAAAGGCAGAGCAGTAAGACTTATTTAAAAACAAACAAACAAAAATAAAATAAACAATTAGGAACAGGCCAGATGAAGCAGGTCCATAATAACCACCCAGAACTGAAACCAATATTCAAACCGATTTATCCCCGGCAGGGCCGGGGACCTCAGCTAGTATCTATATATATTTGGACAACTTGGAGCGGTCCTTCCCTATGCATAGAAAAACGGCTAAACGTAGAAAGTTCAAACTTTCTGTGCTCATTAGTTAAAAAATCTACTAGGTTTTTACACATTCATTTTAAAGATATAATGTGTGGAAATGTACAAACTGAATTTATGAAGTCATTTGTTTTGTTACCAGTTCCATTAGTTCCAATCATCTTTTTAAAACACCATTTTCAACATTTCCAAATAGGTTTTCCCCTGAGGCCGTGTTTTGGTTTAACAGTTTGGTCCCCTAAGGCTCAGGAACCGCATCACACTCAGGCTTCAAACTTTGCACAACAGCATATTATCAATGAGAAATTAACATGGGCTATATTAGAAATTATGAAATGTTCAGGCTTCTACGTTTCGTTTTTCATTGTTTCGCCATCATTTAGATCTATTTCGAGTCATGGTTCGCCATTTTAAAGTTTCGTTATCACTTCCTGCGATGTGTTCACTATCAAACACACTAACCCGTGCGCAAATCATGCTATTGTACGGGATGCGCAGGGTGTCAACTCACAAAGGCAGAGCAGTAAGACTTATAATTTAAAAACAAACAAACAAAAATAAAATATATAAATAGGAACAGGCAAGATGAAGCAGGTCCATAATAATCACCCAGAACTGAAACTAATATTCAAACCGATTTATCCCGGGCAGGGCCGGGGACCTCAGCTAGTCTAGTATATTTTTAGAATAACATGGGACCGAGGCTAGGCAGTATTTTCCGTTCATGACGTAGCTCGCTCGCCTTATCTCCCAGCAGCAAATGCAAGCACGAAAGTAAACAATAGCGGGAACTGTGAAGGGTTTTGAAAACGTTTAAGGACTTTCCTTTAAAATAACAGACTAACCTTGGATTTTTCTTCATCTTACTCCTCTTCTTTTTCTTCTCCAAATTCACGCAAAATACACCATCGTAGGCCTAGATAACCATATCAACCGTTGCATCTGAGACGCATAGCAGTAAGCAGTACAACCGCTAGCAGTCGAGTCCCAAGCGCTGTTGGTAGGCTAAAAATAACTTGTCACGAGAGAGGCCTGGGAAGCCGCACGCACATTACTAGACCTATGCCTAAGCCATCTCGTGAAAAATCTGTTTCTCTCTCTTTTTCCTTCCTTCACCAGCCCCTTTTGTGCTTTGCTTTATATAAAAATTCATTATTGATTAGACACTACATATTTTAAAAATGTTTTGACGGTGAAACTACCTCTGGAAGTAAAACCGTCGGTGTTGTGTGACTTGTGTCTTATTTTCTATGCAAATCCATTGTACGAAGCGCTGGCTCTGCGTGCCCTGAGGGGGACGGTGCCCGTGACCGGATGTAAAAGGTATTTTAAGAAGTCGGAAAAAGGAAGTGTCTGATCTGCACTATGCTGAGGCCCCCGAGAAACAAAAGAACTCATCCCGAAGTGTCTGATCTTATCAATCTAGTATGATTATCTTTGCTATAGAGGGTGAACATAGCAGCGTGTGTAATCTGCCAGGCTGGGAGACCTGCCACATTTCCGATGCCCGACATGAGTAGGAGTCCTACATAACTTTTGTTTCCTACGAAACTGTCGTTGACTACCCCAAATAAAACGTTTTCCAAGGTCAACTGTACTCACCACTTGGGCTACTTGTCAACCTTTAAAGTGCTTTTGGGTTAACAGCCAATATCCAACTTGATGTGTATTAAAATATCTGCCATTGTATGACATTGATAGGGAACGTCATTAACTTGCAGTATATTAAGAAATCACACTCCTGATGCATGCTGTGATAAAATGTTGATAAATCGTACCAGGTACCAGGGAATGATGATTGTTCTCTCTTTTTATGTTGTATCAACAGATAATCGACAGATAATTTATTATTATCATCCTCTTGTCTGGCGCCTGATTATTTTGTCTTGATGGTGATGGTGGTTATGATGCTGATGATGATGGTGATGATGATGATGATGATGATGGTTATGATGCTGACGTTAATAATGATAGCGATGATGATGATAACAATGATGATGATAATGATGATGATGTAATGATGATGATGGTGATGGTGATGATGATGACAATGGCGATGATGATGATAATGGTGATGATAATGATGATAGTTGTGGTGATGGTGATGACGATGACGATAAATGTAGATTTTTATTTAAGAATATAATCCGGTATGTGGAAATGTACGACACAGAATGATGTAGCCGGTTCAATGTTGGTAACAAAATTCACACTTCACCCTAATAGTTTGGTTGTCCACTTTGGCATGTGATAACACCGTACCACATTTTAGAGGAAATGAACAAGTTCGATAAATAAATCCAAGTGTGTTTATATGTGAGTACAGTCGCTACAAGGACACTCTGAAAAAAGTCCCTCATCGCCTTCGCCATTATTCAAAGCCAGTGGACAGAGCTCGCATCTGACAGCAATGCCTGAAGAAAAACAACAAAGCAGGCTACCGCAAAGTTCGAAACCACCCAGCCAAGAAAAGGATGCGGCGAAAGCACCCAGCCAAGAAAAAGATGCGACGAAAGCACCCAGCCAAGAAAAGGATGCGACGAAAGCACCCAGCCAAGAAAAGGATGCGACGAAAGCACCCAGCCAAGAAAAGGATGCGACGAAAGCACCCAGCCAAGAAAAGGATGCGACGAAAGCACCCAGCCAAGAAAAGGATGCGACGAAAGCACCCAGCCAAGAAAAGGATGCGACGAAAGCACCCAGCCAAGAAAAGGATGCGACGAAAGCACCCAGCCAAGAAAAGGATGCGACGAAAGCACCCAGCCAAGAAAAGGATGCGACGAAAGCACCCAGCCAAGAAAAGGATGCGACGAAAGCACCCAGCCAAGAAAAGGATGCGACGAAAGCACCCAACACCCGGCCCTGACCTGACTTTCCCCCTGCAGACGCTATGGCAAAATATACTATACCCATCTGGGATCTATAGGCCTCACCAGCCATCAGCATGCCTGCACCAGAGGTGGCTCCACAACCCTTCCCAAGATCTTCGTTTGCGAAGAGAGAGAGAGAGAGAGAGAGAGACAGACAGACAGACAGACAGACAGATAGACAGACAGACAGACAGAGAGAGGGTCGGGAAATATGTTTTTGCTTGTAAAAAACAAACATTATTGAAAATAGTCGCAGACAAGTTATGACCGTTACATGAATAACTTCCTCTTACACTCATCCCATTTTTGTATAGTTTACATTCATCATCAGACTGTACTCTCTTGTCTTCTTTCCGAGCAGACCTACGTGTTCTTCTTTGGGATTTATTCATCATGGTTTTGAACCAAAAAGAAAATAAGACCTGCTGTCTTTTCTACAGCTAGAAGCTATTGATGAAGATAAGTTGAATCTTTAAGTTGCAATTGAGCCAGTAATGCATGCGTGATCACTCAAATTTCAGTTACCATTTCACAGACTTGTACCCGGGAACGAGTGAAAGTCTTGTCAGGTGTTAAGTCATTGCATGCATATAATGCAAAAACAAAACAAGCGCAACGAAATTTGCACTGTGACGAAAAAAAATATAATCCTCAAAGTGATCAGTATCAACCCGCAGTGGCAAAAACGGCAGCCGAGAGGGTCGATAAACTGGATAAATGATCGGTCGAAAGTCGAGTATACTTTTCGGAACGACATGCGCTCAGGTTTCTGGTGTGAGTGCTCATGTTGACCACAGATGTGCAGCTGACCAAACCCACAGCTCTTTATACAGAATTTAAGGCCAGGTGAAGAAAGTCATTTGAAAACGCCAGGCAATTTTCTTTACAATTATTGTTCTGTGTGAGGCAGCCAGGTTTTTGCTGCAACAAAATGAGCTTTTGCATGGCTTTCGGCTACACAAACATATGTTGAGTAAAATAGCTTTGAGTTAGCACTTCTGGCATATTATGGAAAGTGAGGTGCCTAGACCAGGTTCTGCGATATTCTTATGAGAATGTTAATGGTGATAGCGCCTAATTCTTGTGTGCGATTGCACAATCTTTCTTTTGGGCAAAGTGTTGTAAACTGATGTATGTAATTCAAGAAAATTTAGAATTTCATTATATGTATGAATATTATATCCGTATGTGGAAGTGTGTACAACAGAAACATAAGCGCATGTCATATAGATCATACCTGAATATCAAGCTAACAAAATTCGCACATCACAATACGAGCATGGTGTATCCACTTTGGGATGGGTTAATATCGTGCCTGATTTAAAGCAAATGAACAATTTCGATAAATATATATCCATGTATGATTGTATGTACTGTACAGCCAGGCCGCAACATGGGTGCAATAAACAAAAACTGTTGAAAATAGTCGCTGTCAAGTTATAACGGCTACATGAAAAATGTTTCGTTATACTCACCCGTTTTCTGTATTCGTCATCAGACAGTACCTCCTTGCCCTCTGTCTGAGCATCCATACCTGTTCTTCCTGGAGATCTACTCGTTGTGATTTTGAATAAAAAAAACAAATAAAACCTGCTCTCTTTTCTAGACCTCCAAGCTACTGAGAAAGACAATTTGAATCTTTATGTTGCAGCTGAGATAGTAGTGCTCGCGAGATAATTTAGATTTCATTTATCAGTTCACAAATTTGTACCGGGGAACGAGTCAGAATCATATCAGGTGTTGAGTCACTGCATGTATGTAATGCAAAACGAAACAAGCACAACGACATCTGAACTGTGACCAAACAATAAAATCATTAGTCCTCAAAGTGATCAGTATCGACCCAGTGGCCAAAAGGCAATACAAGGAGTCGATAAACTCGATAAATGATCGATCGAAAGTCGAGTATACTTTACGGAATGAATTTACATTTTTATTTCTAACTAGCTATTGTCCCCTTCAGTGAACAGGAATAAATAAAGGCAGTAATGTGGAGCAAATTTGCAAGGATCAGTTTCAGAGTGATGTTTTGCATATGGTATTGTCCTCCATGTACGGCGTCACTGCGTCTTCGTGCCGTGGGGGCATGCGGTCCAGTATAATAGTAGCATGTCTCTGGGTGTAAGATTATCTTTTTCCTGTTCAAGATGAACACACATTTTTAGTATTTCGCACAATTTAGTACAATAGAAATGCTTTGTTGTTGTTGAAATAACTCATTCTTCTGAAGCTGGATTTTCATGTGTTCGGAAACGGAAACATCAAAAAATCCACGAAGTAGTAAAAGTAAAGAGCGTTGCCATGTTGAGGAAACAGCGTTGCCATGCACATGAGAAAACTCTTCTTTCTATTTCACTACTTTAATGGTTTTTGACGTTTCCGTTGCCTTTTCCGTTTCCGCCCATATGAAAATCAGGCTACAATCTACAAATAAAAGATCAGTTCCATTAGTTTTAGTGTAACATAATTTATGAGCCCATGCAAAACTTCCAATAAATCCAACAGAGAGTTTTCAAGAAATTCAATATTGATGCCTTTCATGGTTAATACTATTTTAAGATCTTTGCAGACGCATCATACAATAGAGGCCACCTTTTCTTTGTTTTCTTTCTCTCTTTCTCTTTTTAAAACTGAGTGTTGATACTTCATGAAGGAAAAAGACATGTTTTTAAAATTTTTTTTATTTCTGTTATTTTTAACAAAGACTATACTTATCTTTGGCATCACCTTTGACAATGCACCGCAACATTTTGAAATGAAGATCAAGATAATCATCAGCACAGGCATGGAAGATTTTCACACTCGAGGACGCCCAAGCGTGGGTATCAATCATCGTCAATCATCAATACTAGATCTATATAATATCAGAAGTTGTTGATGATTGGCCCCAGTTACTGACCAATGCGCAAAAAGTATAAGCTTAAAATTTTTTAAACAGGTTGTAACTCGAGCCACGATGAGCAGTGTTGCGCGCTGTTTTTGTCAGCTTTAGTCCTCAAATGCATATCCGATTTTCGATCGACTGTTTACGATTTATCGTCGTTCTGGAATTTTGTTTGTTTGTTTTTTGGCGTCTATGGAAACATATTTGTCACATAGGGGACCCTTGACCTGAGGTCTACTGACGGGTGGTATCCGGACAACTGCTCCCTGGACAATCATTCCCCCCACCCCCCAATGAAAACTGTTCCTTGGACAGTTACCCCTCCCCTTCCCTCTTCCCACCCCATTTAGAGAAATTACCAGAACAGTAACGTAAAGACTTAAGAATATTTTAACATTGCAAATCAGGCAAAATATTGAGGAAGGAATAATACAGGGTTCCGACAATTTGTTAATGATCTTTACAAGTCTCATCGAGCCTAGCATCAAAGATGTAAAGGCAATTTTAGGACACCCTGTTGTAGAAATCAATAATATGTTGGTTTTTAAAAACACATACTACAAGTAGGCTATGTGGCTGGTACAAAATACAGACTGCTGAAATGGAGGTACAAGTAATAATAAGATCTGATATCATATTTTCATATTTAATTGTCATCACACAGTCAGAATCCCAGGCACAGAAGGGCCTTTAGTTAAAGTAGACAATAACAACAGCAAACCAGTCATAATCAGTATTTAAAAGTTAAAGAATGCAACGTTATCCTCCTAAACTGCAAGGTGTGATATAATTTCTTGACTCGTTATCGTCCTGGGGAAATAAAAATTAAAAAAAAAGCTCCCAGGCCTTACCGAAATTCAAGATAACGAGGAGATTACAGAGGAGAAGCGAAGCTTAGGGAGCTGTTAATTACAATAACGTAACCTCCGTCGTGTGATCGTCGGCTAGTCGCTTCATCCATCTGTTCACTTAAGGTGAAATAATGAAAATTACTGTGGCGAGTCAACGGAATAGACATGGAGAATCATTTCATTAGAGTAGAGACCGTGTCACAACGAGATATTCCACGTTGCTTATCTTATTAGATCCACCAAAGCTTGATCCTAGGATTCAGGCTAATGTCTGAAATCTGGTCTCATTGTAGAAGTACATGACAAGACTTGTAATCATACTTTATAATGAAGTTTTACAAAATTTATAATACATCAAGATTTTTTGCTCAAGAATGTTGGCACTCGCCTTTCTCCTTCTTTCATTGAATCTGTGGTTCTCCAAAGGTTGTCTAATACGTGATTCCGACGTTTGGGCATTAAATGACACACGAGACACTTCAAAAAAAAAAATAAATAATGACCTTTGACATGTATTTAACCCTCGCCGTACGTCGGGGGTCATTAGAGACCCCACGCCCTCTAAAATGTGCTCTCATTAATTCAATTTTAGTTCCAGGAGCTCGACACTCCATGTATTCCTCAATGACGTCATCGCCCACAGACTCACATATTCAAAATTAAAAAGTATTGGAATTTTTGCTCACCAATGCACGTGCATTTCTACTAGCCTTTCCCGTACATTGCGGGGTCTGTCCCGACCCCATGTTTTACATAGCAAAATATTCTTCATTCCTTCCCGTACGTCGTGGGGGGGGGGGGGGGGGTGACACGACCCCACATTTTATACAGCATTAATTTTTATTTTCGCCACTCGATGCCACGACGCAGTTCTATGCTGAGCAGTATGCTGCTCGCTCAACGGTGCTGACCATATACGTGACCCCTCAGTCAATGACAACTTTGCAGGAATGATGGACATGACACAAAAAAAAGCTGTCAAAAATGTGTTAACTTCTGAGGAAACACAATTTCACAACTTCACAGCAAGTTCAAGGTGAGTAGGCCTACCACATAAAAATAATACAGCTCAATATTGTATAAACATCCATATTTTATGTTTTTTTTTTTTTTTCAAATGGACACTGTAGTTAGTTTTTATTGTATTGGGCCTATTGTAAAACGCTTTGACATTGTAAAAGCCCTTTTCGACATTTCAAGCGCTATACAAATTTTTATTATTGTTATAGTGAGGTACGAGAGAAGGCATTGCGCTGTGACTGCTGTGCACAGCGTTTAGGAACCGGCCTGATGATAATATAAGAACTGTATCCTATACTGGTATGTAGTATTGTGGGGCCAGTTACCTAGTGGCTAGGCTGCCGGACATGAGATCGTGGGGGTCCGGGATTCAAATCCTTGCCGGGGCTGACGATGTTGTATTTCTGGGAAAGGCACTTGGAAGGATCTTTCACACCCCACTCTGGTGTAAAAGTAGTACCGGTACAGTCGTCTCTGGATAAATGCGTGCTGCTTGGGAGCAGAGAAAAGCTCGAAAGTTCTGCGTGTAGCATACATCTTGAAATGAACTCACTGCTTGATCCTGTCAGGGAGTGATGTGTGTGTATATTATCATTATTATGTGTGGGTGTGTGTGCGTGGCTGAGTATAAATGGGGTGGGGACGTACGTGCCAAAAATGGCTGCTCCTTTGGACGTTGAGACGGATTTTGGAATGGTTTGGCCTGCCGGGGGAGATAAATATTGTAAAGGGCTTTGAGCCTCCGAAATAAGCGGGGCGAGGGAGCTCTATTCATACAATCATCTTTATCCCAATATTGAAATAATTAATACTTTTTATCTTTTACTACATTTTGTAGATATACCGTAAGAACATCTTTCGCCAGCTAATGGATCAAGACCATGATGTTTCAACTGACAGTGAAGAGGAAAACGTTTTCATTACAGAAACCCGAGAACTGTCAGAAAGTGATGCTGATGATGAGGGTGGAGGAGGAGGAGGAATAGGGGCAGGAGGAGAGAGAGCCTATGAGACAGAGGGAAGAATACTCCCTCATGAGCTGGAACCAACAAAAGATGTTGTTACACCATCAGGGGACATCATAATGGAGGGGAAGGACAAAACAAAGTGGAGTAAAAACCCACCGACAGTTACAAAAACCCCAGCCAGGAACATATTCAGACCTCCATTGAACAAGGCCATCAACAGTTTATCCGTCCATTCCCCTTTGAATGCATTCCGTCTCTTCCTGACCAGAATGCTGATTTCCATCATAGTGAAATGCACAAACTTGGAAGGAAGAAGGATCAAAGCTGCAACATGGGTCGAGACCGAGGCGTTCTCACTACAGGCCGGTCAGCCGAATGTAGGTCAGACATGTAGTGGTCCGACCACTGGCTAGCCTCACCAGGCCTCACTCAGAAACAAAGGGCAGTTACTCCCCCTGATTTTTCAGTGACAATATCGATACTCCAAATCGATACGACATGACAAATATAAAATAGAGAGTAAAGTGAGACTCGATACCATAAATGAAATAAGTACGGCATCGACCCGGTCTGTATTTCCCGAAATTCAAAGACAGTTTACATTACACATTCGCTACTCATGCTTCAACTTGTGAACTCGTGGATTATAAAGATTTTAAGATATCTAGACAGATCAGAATATACATAGAAGTGACTCCTTCATTTATCCGTCTCTTGATTTCATTTCATCAAGTCAAGAAGAGAACGAAGGATTCTGTAAACTGTATTTTTTTGTTTTAGTTCATCACATCAACTGGGATTCTGTAACATCAGTGCATTGTAAATTGTGGTGTTTCGTGCTGTACGGTGGCTGTGAGTGAGCTGCATTATTGATTGTAGGAAACCGCCTTGACTGTAGATCTAGTCTAGATCTAGATCTAGATTCTACTTTTTACATGAACTGGACTAGGGGTCTACAAATATTCACTCAAAATGGGACGAAAGTGTTCTGTGTTTGGCTGCAAAACAGGCTATAAAACTGATGATTCCAAAGAGAAAATACCAATCTATGGATTTCCAAAGGACAAAACTAAGTGTCACGAGTGGGTTGCAAGCTTACCGAACAAACTGAATGTAGAAGATGTTATTGGAAACATGGGGATTTGCGCCCTGCATTGGCCAAAAGATGTTCCTACAACTAAGATCCCCTCCTCTCGGCATTATGTTCCAGCTGTGCCCCCATCTGTGTTTCCTAATGTTCCCTCATCTTGTGTTCCCACTTCTACCTCCACTACTCCACGCCGCAGAAAAATGTCTACACAAGAGGCCTGCGCAGTGGATATCGATGAAATGAGTGAGTTTCTCGAACTTGACTCACTAAAATCTGAGAGCTTCCATGACCTGTTAAGTCGCAAACTAAAAGACCTGGGTTTTTTGGCAACGAGTACTAAACAACCGAACAATTACATTTTCCTTAGCCATGAGAGAACCGGTCCAATACCAGAGTTTTCTGTTCATTTCAAATTATAACTATTATAAGCAAAGTTGAGAGTGAGACGTTAATTTTAGACTATGAAGCATACTGCAGTGTGAAGAGGATTTTTCACCAGTTTATAAAGAAAATTAAGTCATGGAGTCAACTTGATGAAGTTCTTCGCTTTGTGATGGCTTATTTATGCATCGGATCAGTATGATGACAAGAAGACTGCACTCATCAAAAGATCTGTAACACTAACAAATACCCCAAAGAACAGTCGCATCTACACGCACCAGGATCTCCTTCTTGCATTCACTTGGTTATTCTTTTGAAGCGGTTCTGCCTCCAGTTGCAAAGCGAAAACATCCAAAGAGGAAGATTGCTAAACTGACGTCAAAATCACAATAAATCCCTGGAGTAATTATTATAATGCCTGCATCCACATTACAGACTACATGTATTCGTGAGTACAAAATAACATTTAGTTCATTGTTATTGTTGTCAGTGCTATTGATGTTGTACAGTTTGTCTTTTTTCTTTCTCCCATTCATGTTCATTTTTGTTTGGTATAGGGTGAAGGTGGTGGTAAAGGCAATGACTGAATGAGGATAGGGAGTTATTTAAGTGTGTGTCTGAAAGATTGCTATTAACTTCCCCTGGTATACACTGCATTATAATGACGGCTTTTATCTGGTGCCATTCTATGCAGGCTATCAGAATTAAACCACGAATACTGTTCAAATGAGGTTCTGTTTCTTAAACAACACAGAAATTTTCATTCACTCAAATTCCACATCACACTAGATCTAGAATTAAAAAATGAATCTACATCAGTACATGCACAGTTGTGTTATTGAACCATGCTTCATCGCTTGGTCAATTTGTCAGTTTTATGAATCATATGATTTTATGTAATTTTTTAAAAACTGAACCAAGCATCGTTGGTCCTGCACGTAGTATTTGGTAATGAAGGTATTTTGTGTGTTTAATTTTTTCACTTATCATAATTTTAAAAACATTTTTGTGTGTTCTAAGTAATGCCGAAAACGCGATAGTTTGTTAGAACACATTTCTCATTACTAGTATCTGAGCTAGCCCATGTGGACCTCTGTTCTAGTAATACATGTAGTACTAAACGTATTATTTAATTAATGCTAGTCAGTCTCTCTGCGGCGAGACGGCCCACTACATGTCTGACCTACATTCGGCTGACCGGCCTGTAGTGAGAACGCCTCGGTCGAGACCAATGAGACAGAAATTGAGGCGCTGATTGGATGGTTCATCAACCTCAGTGCCATTGGTCAAAACTTGATGCCAAGAACACTGATATGGGACAAGGTATATGGCAACAATTCTGTGCGATCTGTCATGGGAAGGAATCGTTTTCTGCAGTTGTCAGAACATTTACGATTTCATGACAAAGAAACAAGATCGGCTAGGAGGGCAAGAGACATTTTTGCTCCATTCCGTGAAGTGTGGGACATTTTCAATTAAAACTTGAAACGGCACTGCTTGCCAGGACCATGCATCACCATAGATCAACAACTTGTGCCGTGGAGAGTGCGTTGTAAGTTTCTACAGTATATGCCTTCCAAACCAGGAAAGTATGACATTAAGATTTTCTGGTCAGCTGATGCGGACACATTTTATCCCTTAGAAGGCGAACCTTATCTTGGGAAGGGGGCAGGGAAATTGGGAACTATTTAGGCCGGAACTTTGCAACAAGATTGTGTACACCCTTCTTTGGTTTAGGTAGAAACATGACATGTGACAATTTTTTCACTGACATGGAACTAGCGGATTGTCTAGCAAAAAATGGAATGACACTAGTAGGCACTGCTGGGAGAAACAAAAGGTTTTTACCTCCTGAAATCCCAAACAAGAAAATCCCAAAATATGATTCAATTTTCGGATTTCAGAAGAAAGCTTCTCTTGCCAGCTACAAGTCAGGCAGCAAGAAGAATGAAATACTAAACTTCTCAGCACCATGCATCACACATTATCGGTGGATGACAGCAGAAAGAAAGTTCCTGAAATTGTCTCCTGCAACAACGCCACCAAAGGCGGTGTTGATGGTATGGACATAATGGCTGCTGTTCTGTCTACTCGGAGATCTACAAAATCTTGACCAATGCGACGTTTCTACAACATGCTAGACGTGGCCAGCATTGTTGCACTTGTTATATTCAGGTGCAGGATGCCAGAGTACTCCACAGCCCACAAGGACAACCGTAGAAGGTTTCAAATATCTATCGCACAGGCTCTGGTTGAAGGCCAGGTTCGGCCTTGAAGCCTCCAAGCAAATCTTTCTAAGTCCTTTCTATTGAGGATCATGTTTTTGACTCTACCAACACTTTTCCTGCTTCACTTATACTATATAAAGTGCTGGAGAGTGGAGTAAGGTATCAACTGAAGTCCTTATGTTTGTTGATTGGACACAAAATGTATTCACAGTGCACTGTGAAATCCTGAGTGGTCAGTTGGTTTGATGTTGAGTGTGCACAATGGTCTTAATATTGGGTTAAAAAATATAACCCTTCAAAAAAAGATATCTCCATTATAATTAAACACACACACATGCAGGCACGTGCGCGCGCGCACACACACACACACCGTTTTTAAAAAAAAGAAAAAATTGTATAAAAAGACAGTTTGTCACTGCAACTATGTACATGTATAATATGTTTACATGTGCATGTGGTCGCAATAACAATAAATTGTCTTTTTAAAGTATTTTTTCCTACTCAGTTCCTATTAGTAGTACATTGTATTACTAACACACCACAGTAACACACCATGTGTGTCAGTAAAATGCTATTACATGTACTGTTATGTGGGGTAGTATCAGACCCCACGACTTACTGGGAAGGTGAGATGAAAAAACGCTATGTAAAATGTGGGGTCGTGGCAGACCCCTCAACGTACGGGAATGGGTAGTAAAAGGCGACGTACGGCGAGGGTTAAGTAAATGCCCTGCATTTCTCCATACCATTGATCGCTGGCGACTGAGCGAGTTTGTAGAACATATAATTCAAAATAGCGGAGGGGAGATTACCGAATATTTGCGTAACCATTCCGGGGAGGTCATTGTCGCTTCTGTTTCTATTCCTTATTCTTTGGTGGGTACAGCTGAAGAGCATTCTTTCCTTCATGCTTTCATTCCACATTGAGATGCTGGCATTATCTGGAAAACCAACATTGCAAAGCATATTTGTCAGTAGTTAGAAATTAACAGCTTTTGACTTTCTAGCCTACGCTGTTTTGTTTTGACACACTGGCGGGCGTGCTGCGCTCTAGAAATACGCCAGGACTCGCAGTTAACCACTCGTACTGATTTAATTTTCTACAAATATTTAATATTCCACACATTGTAGCTCCTGTGAATCTTTCCAGTGTTTGCAGATTCTCTGTTTGGTGTTAATTTGTTTCTGTATGATCTATTTTGTCTCGGATTACAATTAAAGAAAGGAAAGCTGTAGATACACTTTGTGTGTTTTGTACAGAAAATATCTTTCCACCATGTCTATTTAAGTACATAACATATTGGATCTCAACTGCGTGTCATGTGTGCTAGATCCCATGGAGTAGAGTATCTTTTCAAAAATGTCATTTTTGTGCCCAATTAGTCCGGGAAAATTTTGAAGCAAATGCTTTATACTGCAGTGAAGTTGCACTGCTTTGAATCACTTCATCAATGCAGAAAATTTTACTTGTAGCAGTCCAATGAAGTTCTGAAATCAACATCTTGTTCCTCAAAATTTTTAGGAGCGATACTTAGATTTGTTCCACTTTGAAAACTCTTGAATTCAAATGGAAATTTTGAAACCAAAAAGAAAAAAACAAAAACAAGCCAAAAACGCTTCAGGGGAAACTGCACATGTTTGACATTTATTAAGTATTGTGTAATGAGGCAAGAAACTTTAATTGGGAAAAGGAAAATTGAAGTTGTTCATATCAGCTGTTTTATGTATCATATGAAAGCAATTCTTAGATTTGGCGAATGTACCCGGCACTAAAAAAGCCAAAACACCCAACTGATGGCTCAGGCTTTCTGTAATTGAATGTTTAAAACAAAGCCGATGTTTATAACCGCAGAAACCTTTCTTACAAATTAATGCATCGTGGAAAACAAGGACAAGAAAAGCATGGGAAATTTCACACACACACACACACACACACACACACACACACACACACACACACACACACACACACACACACACACACACACACACACGCACGAAAACTAGAACTGGCGTCACATTGGCCCGAATCTTGATCTTGCTGATTGTTCTCGTGTTATTTAGTCTAAAATATCTGGGTTCTTAGCATCTACGACAGTAACTAATACATGTAACTTAAAACTAAACAATTGTAAGAGAAAACCAATTCTTAATGAAAATATGTGATAAGTAACATGCAAGTATTCGGCCATGAGGACTTTATTAGGGCGAAAGAAAACGAATAACGTAAAAGTTTTTGAAGGAATTTGAAAAACAAGAAATACAGATAAAGAGGCTAGGTATTGAAGAAATATACCGTAAGTCAATTAAAAACGCATGCATGTATTTAAAGCTCTTTAAATAAAACTAGAAATTTCATTCATGTTGGTTATTGACAAATCATTGGAATATCACTGAGACGGGACAGAAATGACGTGAAAGGAGTTTGCCTCTCATGGTTTTGATAAAGGTTGTTGTTAGCTGATCCTGGCATTTTACAGCATAAGCTACAATGTACAACTCAAGGAGCTTACACTATAATAAGCTCCTTGGCACAACAACTACATCTGAACAGGGGACACAACTAAGTATTTTCTTTATCGACTTTGCAATCAGATTACAGTCGCCTGATAACAACCACTTCGAAAAGGCCACGCTTATTCGCAGATGTCGGCGGATAAGATCTCGATCTTATTCGCAGATGGATTTTTGGTTTTGCGATTTTATTTAGGAAGAGCTCCTTTAGATCACAATTCTGGCTTGTTTTATAGAATAAATAGGCTCTTCACTCCGTAAGATGGCTCGATTCGGAGTAACGCATGGTCTTTCTTACGATAATGAAGCACCAGGTTTTTTTTGGTTTTTTTTGCGATACTTATCGGTTATCGTGTCCTCAGTAGCATTAGAAAGACCCTGCTTAGTAACGCTTTTACTCATGTTACCCGGTGGCATGCTAAGTAAACTCGCCTGCCGAGTAGGTAAGGGGGGGGGGGTTCGAATCTCCGCAAGAGCTGACTTTTTTTGGGGTTACTTTTCTATTTTCTGCCCTCCTCCCCCACCCCCCACCCCCACTGATCATCGTTGCTTTGCTCCAGAATATAAACTTGTGACTAGGATTTTTTTTTATCGGGTGTGAAGTCACAGAGAAAGTCAGAGCGGATAAAAATGAACTAAACTTCCATGCAAACAAAAAAGTAAGGCATGTAAAACAAAACATAATTGTAACAAAAAGCTGAAACAGAAGACCCCCACAATATATTTTCAGTAAATACAGGATAGATCTAAGACAAGATAGAGAGAGACGAAATTTTCAATTCACACTGTCTAAAACTAAATCATTTACATGTTTAAAATTTGGTTTACATTTTTATTTCTAATGAACAGCTGTTCCATTCAATGAAAAGGAATAAATAACACGAACAGGAATAAATAAAAGAAGTAATCTGGAGCACACAAGCAATGATCAGTTTCGCCAAGACATCAATTTTGCAAAATCCTGAGGAAACAAAAAACAAAAAAATGATTCCTAAAACCGTAACAAGCAGTACTAGGTTTAAAAAAACAAAAAACAAGCTCCATAGTGGTACTGAACCCAAGACAGATTGAACCCATAGTCTCCGACTGATAACCGCAGACACTGGGCATTGCGCCACCGCAGACCACGGTAGGCTGGAGGAACTTTTCCATAGTAGACACCACGAAAACAAGAAACCACCATCTGTGAATAATAATGGAGATCATTTATATAGCGCCTAATCCAAACGAGTTTGCTCTAGGCACTTTATAGAAAGTCTTGTTCTTTCGATTTGCATCTCTCTCACTCTCTCTTTATCTCTCTCACCCTCTCTCTCACTCTCTCTACCTCTCTCTATCTCAGAGCAAATTGTAACGCAGCCCGTTAGGCGCAGTTCACAACTCACAACTTGTATTCTAAAGTATTATAATAATATTTGAATATATATTAATATTTATGTAACAATGAATTATAAATTTTTGTTCGTGATAGGGGGGGGGGGGGGTGTGACAGGGATAAATTTTAATCTATTAATTTTAATTTCAATTCTGCCCGGGCAGCGGCCTGTTCGGCCTGCTCTTTACGATTTCCAACTGCCAAGGTATCTTTAACGTGCGCAACGTGCACACGGGCCCTTCGAATTTTTTCGTCCTTATCCGAGAAGACTAGGTACTCGATCCCACCCCCAATAGGATTAGGGACACGAAAATATGAGAAAAATCCCAATTTCCAACATGCCTGCACAGCTCGGGCTTTGAACCCGGGACCTTTGGCATGAAATGCGAGCACCTTGCCTCCCGACCACCTTGTCCCAAAGATCGGGATCTTATTCGCAGACGTATGCGAATAAGCACTTCGCTTCGAAAAATGCACTAGAACTATAGAAAAGCTGCCTCAGTTACAAGGAATTCAATCTTTTCTTTCGTTTGTTTCTCTCTTCTTACTTTTGCCAGTTAATTTTATCTATCTTCTGCTTTTGCATGCTTGCATCTAGCCAAAACTTTGTGCATCTGTGTATGCATCTGCCTGGGCCTAAATGATACATGTGTTTGGTTCCATTCTTTTCTGCAGCAGTGTAATTATAATACATGTACGATATAAAAAACAAAAAAAACACTTTATTACGACAACATCTTTATAGCGGTAGAGCTGACTGGTTCCTAGGGTTTTGGATTTACGATATACGAGGGTTTAATTGTACGGAATGAATAACATTTTAATCTTTCTTTATATACATGAAATAATTGGTCTAATTTAGAAGAGAAAATATTCTTATGGATATATTATCTACCATAGCATAATTTTGTGAAAAGACACTGGATGTTGCTGATAAGTTTGATTAATTGTAAGTTTGAGAAATCCAATCATTAAAAATCTTTGTCTCAGCATACATTCAACGAAAGTAGTTTTAAAAAAATGACTGGATTGATAAATAAATAAATTAAGACAGAAAAAAAGAAAGATAGATAGAAAGAAAGAAAGAAAGAAGACACTAACATGACAAACTGGGATGGCAAAAAAAAAAAAGATAAAAAAAAAAATTGAGATTGGTCCAGAAATTGTTTGAATGGGCTTACATCATTTGCAACATACTGCCCGGTACACGAGCTATGGATTTGGATTCGCGAAGCCTTCTCGACTTGGAGTTCTTTAAAAAAAAACCAGGAGGTCAGTAATGTTAAAGCACATTCTGAGATAAAGACTAACAGTTTTATCATGAAATGGCGATTGCAGGACAAAAAATGAAATTGTGTTCAACGAATTATCTAATCAGTTCGTTCAAGTCTATTTCAGAATCAAATTTAACTGCTACTAGTGCTAGGTTTTTCGGTACGCTGTCCCGAATAGGCAAGGGGGTGCAATTTAGTAGTTCTGTTTGACTCAGTTAACTTGTTGTAGCCTCTTTGGTTTGACTGGAAAAGCCGTCAAATTGTGTTTGTTGGTACACTTCTATCTTGGTAATTGTTATTGACAGCAGTAGTGTGCACCTCCTACCAACCACACAAGTATAGATTAGCAGCTGAATAAACATGCTTATATTTAATACAGCACGGACTGAACTATAATTGGCCATTGGGGAAATTATTGAAATTAAAAACCTCATCTTCCGTTTGGATTTGCAGTTTCTTTTGGTTTTAAAGAATACAAAAGCTCCATATTCAATCCTTTCATCGGTAAAAACCGTTACAAAATTATTAGCTTATAAATGGGCAGGGCGCGCCCAACTTGGATGAATTGAAATATTGAAAAGAGAAGAGAATAATTCAAAGCTCGAAATAAGAAATCTATAATTATGTAATCAATTAAAAAAAAACATTAACGCTATAGGAAGCCAAGCGAGATTTCGACCATCAGGAAAATTCTTCAGTCTTCAAGAAAAACAAAACCTTGGAAAAAAAAAGGAAAAAAAAAAAGAAGCAAAATGTACATGGAGGCAACATAAACTGCTCTAGATATTATATTTCCACACAATGGAGTTCATTAAAAGAGATGAAAACCCTTACAAATCACATTAAAAAAAAACTGATTCATGAAAATGAATCCTTACCATACAATGCAGTAAAGTTCCACAAACCCACTCAGATTGTATTGTAGGCCTAATATATGAAAGTCCACTGAGGGGTGTTGCTTTGGGTTGTACAACTTAATGCTATTTGACAACAACAACAAAAAAAAAAGAAGTGGGGAATATTGAAACAATTGGAAGGGACGAAACTAAGAAATCCACGAAAATGGTGAAGAAAAAAAAAAACAACAACAAAAAAAAACAATGAAATAACATGAGGTTAATAAGTTTTAAAAAATCATAGAGTAATTAAGATTTTGGGACAAGGCATTCCTATTCTCTAGTTATCCTGTTCAAACATAAAAAAATTATCTTATGTTGATCTGCCTGTTCTGCCCCTCTCTTCCCAGCTTGAAATCAAGAATCATGAATGTCATATGAAACTAAAAAATCAAACGGTCTGTTTTTTTTTCCATCCATAGTAGAGTGACACGAACTATCAGCAAATTTATTGATTCTGAGTGAATTCGTAAAAATAACCGGACTGATTGGGTTCCAATAAGTACACAAGTATCCACTTTTTTTTTTCTTTTCCGGACTGCCTGGAAAGTCAAACACTTGAGTCTTCATCGGTGTCTTCGGTGTCCTAATCGTTCAGTTTCAATAGCTCAAGGTCCATGTTATTGCGGTCTGTCATGTTGTCTTCTACTTTGGCCAAATTGAAGGTGTCATAGGTCTTCTTGGGGATGGTGGCCATTTCACAGATTTTCTTTCTCTCCTCAACGATGCTTTTAAACCAGTCAGCATACCTAAGAAAGACAAAGACAAAAACATGACATTTCTAATAATATTGGCATATGGTGTCAGATGTTATCACAGCATAATTATTGTTTAAACAGACTGCGAAGTTCAGTAACTAGAAAGTCTTACACCACAAAGCTTAACTAAAAGTATAAAATATTCAAATCAAATTTCCTTTCTCTGTCCCCACCTCTGGCCATTTTTTCTCTTTCTTTGTGTGTCTATTTATTTATCTGCCTGTTTCATTAGCTCTTCTTGTTCCCTCATCCATTCTCCAGCATGAGACATTTTCAATTAGATCTACGTTCCAATGAGACCTCGCGCATCACCCAACTAATTGCATCTCATTGAAACGCAATATCGTGACGTCACCATTCAACTTGTCAGCCGATCAAAATCGGCAAATGCGCGCCTGGCCTACGTCTTTGTTTGTGTCTGCCGCGCAGTGGCCGGTCCGCCATGTGGCGTGAGCAATTCCATAAATGTCCAATCCTGTTGTATCTAGTTCTTTGGTTAAACTGAGTTTGCTGAACTGTGCTCTTTGGTCTTCTCTTCCTATAAATGATTGCAGTGCATTCAGGCCAACAGGAAGCATGCATCTTGAGGAAAATGACACTTTACACGGTACAAACATAGTACTCCATCTAACATGAGTGACACAGATTTCGACCAAAGAAGTTCAATTTATGTCAGTCATTTTGTACATGGTATAGATGTAGTCTATGTGTAGTTCTGCATGGGTAGATATAAAGGACTGGTGCAAAAAAAGGCAGGGTCTCATGTATTGAAATTGGTATGAAGTAACGAGGGTAATACTGAAATAAGCACGCTTTATCCCAAAACATGCAGTTCTTACCATAAATAAATAATAATATCCCTAGTCTGTGGTTCTTACGTACTTTGAAAATAAGTATAACCATGTATTTTAACGTTCTCGGGGAGTATGTGATCGGATGATCAGGAACCCCAAACTTACTGTTGTGCACTGACGTTTGGATTTTTCAGCTGGATTCTGTATGACATGGTCTCATAAAAAAGTTTTTGCCAGGCAGCAGCAGTATCATTGTGAACTTTGCCCCTCGTCCTGAAGTGGTAAAATATAGGATTTAGATTGTGCAAAGAATTAGTAGTTGCTTACCACAAACTTGATGAATGCACGTGTCACAAATCCCAGACTGGGAGATGTAATAGTTTATGACAGGACGACAATCACGAACAAACAAGTTTAACACTTAACAAAACACCCCATCAGACTCACACCTTTATTAAACATAACTATACATATAATAGCGCAATTACATACATTATATTATTGAAATGACTGCCGTACAACGGCCTTATTCTCACACACACTCTCCCTCGGATCCACAATCCGGTAGTTACTCCTAAAGGCACTTCGGCCTCAGCCTCTCCCCTCAGGGTCTTAATAGCACATTAATAATTTACTGGCACCGCAGTCTCTCAATATCCCCTTCCTATTGTCATACACCTTAGCACTCCCCTAGCACCTCAGCAGGGCAATAACACATTATTATTTCCATAGCCATCAACATGGCAACAACATAGTATCAGTTCACTAGCCTATCAACATGGCAACAACATAGTATCAGTTCACTAGCCTATCAACATGGCAACAATATAGTATCTCATTCACTCTCATATCTACGTCCCTGTCCGTGGCCTGACTGCCACGACTTTATGTGCCTCTACTGTCCTGCACTGACAGCCTCACTTCTGGCCTATGTGTGGCCTCCGGCCCTATGCTGGCCTATCCCCTGTGCTCATCGAGGTGGCTCTGCGGCCCGTCCCCGACACCTACAAGAATAATATTACATTGGTATAATACCCTACCATTTCTATTCACTCCACCTCTCCTTACAACCCATGAAACGTACACACACTAGTTCACCTTTCACTCACCACACATCTTACGGTAACACACCTCCATCGGAGTACACACTACTCACTCGCGCTACAAATCCATGAACTCACTTTCATCTATCGCTCATGGTGCACATTGCTATATCCAATATCAAGGACTTCCACATTCCTCACATATACTTATTTACATCATGGTAATAGACGAATATAATATAATACATCAATCATAATAATCAATCAACATTCTACGTACCAGTCATTACTGGAAAGACTGTCTCACTAGTCTTCTCGACTGCTTCCCTTATGTCCGCCCGATGGGCTCTTATTCACAGGTCCGCTCCGTAGGACCTTCTAACTTGCAGTGATAGTAATACGGCGCTTTCGCCTCATTCAGACCCCCCCACTACTCACAACAGCACGCTTAACTTGCTGTCTACTGTGAGCCCTTCTTACTCTACACCCGCTCTGTAGCAATCCCCTTAATTGCACTCACTCCACTCGTGACATCATCCCCCACCCCAAAAAAATTAATGCAATTAATTTCAAATCGCATCAAGATGACTGTCAACGAGTGAGCGTGAGCAATACCTACACTAAAAAACTGACCTAGCAGTTCCCCTAGTATATAGAATACCGAAATCAGGGGAAAATATGGGGATCAATATGGCCTGCAATATGCATATATGTGTCACATCATGAATAGCTAACTAATCACAATACTTAATACAGAATCAAAAACCATTCAACCTCTCAACCATTCTTCATATCATATTTATAATGTCAATATTTTAAAGTCGACTTATTCACACAGATCCTGTCAATGTTCCTGTCCTCCGATGCATAAGCTCCTGAAATCTTGCCCTAGGCTCGACTAAGGTAGTCGGCGATATGATTGCTGGTTCCTGGAATTGGTTGAATAACGAAGGTATACGGCTGCAAAGCCAATGCCCATCTAGACAAGCGTGGGCTGGACGAACGATTCTTCGACAAAAATGTCAGTGGTTTGTGGTCTGTCTGGATACAAAATTCTCGTCCCATGAGATAACGTCCCAATTTCTGGACGGACCAGACAATGGCAAGACACTCACGCTCTATCACAGAATACTTTCTTTCTCTCTGCAATAACTTCCTACTGACATAACATACAGGATGGAGACATTCGTTCTTCTCCTGTAGAAGACAAGCGCCGACACCAGAGTCCGACGCATCCGTTCTGAGGATAAAATTAGATCGAAAATCGGGTAATATCAGAATGGGTGACGATGATAATGCTGTCACCAAATTATCAAATGATGTCTGACATTCAGACGTCCACTGGACCTTATCGGGTTGTCCCTTCTTAGTAAGGTCAGTAAGAGAAGATGACAAGGAGGAAAAATTTGGAATGAACTTTCTGTAATAATTTAAAATTCCCACTAAGCTTCTGACTTGTTTCTTTGTTTTAGGGATTTGCAACCCTACTAACTTGTCAATTTTTGTTACTTCAGGTCTCTGAACACCTCTACCCACGATATGTCCTAAGAATATTATCTCTGGACATGCCAAATCCATCTTTGCGGGTTTAGCAGTTAACCCAAACTGGCGTAATCGTCGAAAAATTACTGTTAGTGTCTGAATATGATCAGACCATGTCGACGTATGACATGCTATATCGTCAAAGAATGACACGACATTAGGTATGTCCTTCAACACTAGTACGAGAATACAGATACTCTGGTCTCTCATGAAACCTCTGCAGCATATCAACGTGGAAAACCTTTACTGATCCATCAATGTGGATAGCGTAATCTACCTTCGAAACAATTCGCTCAATAACATAAGGACCTTTCCATGTCATCAATAACTCATTATGGTCCGTAGGTAACAACAGCAGAACCTTGTCTCCTGGCTTAAAAATTCTCAGTTTGGACCCTCTATCTCTATAGTTCTTTGCTCTTGCTGAAGCGATACTAGACGCTTCTTCTGCTATAGTGCGCGCTGAAGATAATCCTTCTCTTAAATCAACAAGGTCTATCGAAACCTTTTTAAACGGTTCCGAGACCGTGGGGATCTTCTGAAGAGGAGCCTGGGGTGAACGACCCCTATGCGTCGTCTTTTGGCACGCACTGCACGTCTTACAATATAAACGTACATCTCTGTATACTGACGGCCAATAAAAATCTTTCAGAACTCTCTGCTTGGTTCTAGTACTTCCCATATGACCCGCTAATGGACCATCATGGGCCAGACGCAATACTGTAGCAATTAACGACCGTGGCACGACGACCTGCTCTTGAACGGAAGCCACTGTGACGTACATACGGAACAGAATGCCCCCCTGGACAAAAAAAGAAGATGACCCGTTTTTATATTTCCTCGTTTTCTCGGTTCGCGCTTCCCCAAAACATGGGTTTAATGATGGGTCCTCCCTTTGTAATCTCGCCAAGCGCTCTGGCGTGATATCTAGGTTGACCGCTGGCGTAGCCAAAGGTCTAATCTTATCTTTATCAGCTACCCGTCGACGTGTTTCGACCGCGGCGCAAAAGTCAATACCTTTTGATTGCGACCATGCTTGCACGTTCTCATCGGAAGGGGAAACTACCCGTGATACATTCCCAATGATGAGCTGGGCGCCTGGAAAGTAACCAACGACTGCTTCGACTTCCCCGCTAAGGAAAGGTGTATCTATCACTATTCTTGCCATGGGTAATTTCTCAATGGCCCCCGAAAATTGGATGCACGGGACAGTCTCACCTGTAAGCTGTGAATCCCGAATGCAGTCTCTATGCACTCCCACAACGGTAGATCCTGTATCTCGTAAAACCGAGACCGGTTCGTCCCCAACAAACCCCGGATAAACCCTAAGACCACCTCCTGTATGACATGAATTTATAACGGGGATCTTTCTCCCACAAGGTAAAACACCGGAAGATAATAACTTCTCACAACTGGGACACTTAGAATACTGTCCGCCTCCGTTGTCCGATGTAACACACGCAGCCGCATGATGAAATTTATTTGGGGAACATGGACTGGAGCTACTGTCCACGTTCGCCGCTATCCTACCTGCAGGGCAATTCACGCTGATGTGATCCGCTCTACCGCAGTTCCAACACTTCGCGGCCCTACACTCGCGTGAAAAGTGACCCACGCGTCCGCAAGTCCAACACTCCGCTCCCTGTGCTGCACTAGGCCTGGGTCCCCGTGACCCATCGCGACCGGAACTAGAGTCCCTATGCCGTCGGTCATCGGCAAAGGTCACAAGTCGGCCCCGGCCATTACCGCGACCTAGCCCTCCTGCTCGGTCAAACTTACCGGATCCATATGCCGGTGATTGGTGATAGCCCCTACGCTGCCCCTGGGCTTGCCCGCTATAGGCACCACGCTGACGCGACCTGTCCCTAAGTCCTGCCGGCGACCCCTCGACAACGGCGACGTACCCAGCATCTTGGACGTACGCCCTGGCGACTGGTTTGGACGGATGCGCCGTACGGTATGCCTCCGCCAACTTAGACGCCTCCTGCACCGTCGCGGGTTCGTTCTCTTTCAGGAAAGCCACCAGATCTTTGTGGCACGACGCGTACAGCTGGTCACGGATCATTAAGTCTTTCAGTTTAGCAAAATCCGTGCCCACATGCGCCAAGTCTACCCAGTTCGCGAAATACTCCGTTAGTCTCGCGACGAAGGCAGCAAAGTCCTCCCTGGTATCTGCACGTGCCCGCCTAAACTGCTCCCGGAAATATTCCTCGGTACGCGCAAATCGGCGAAGCAGCAAAGCCTTCAGCTTATCGTAATCTTGCACGTCTTCGCGCTGTAGCTCTTTAAAGTATGTTAACGCTCGCCCCTGCAATAGCGACGCCAGGTACGTGGCCCATAATTCCTTATTTTCCCCCCATTGCAATTGTGCGTTCAGTTCGAACCTGTAAAGGAAGGCGTCTATGTCGTCCTTCCGGTCGTCGAACGTAGGGAGCTTAATCCTAACGCCACCTTTATTGGGTACCTGCCGCTCAACTGTTTCTGTTGGCGCACTCTTTTTGATTTCCAACTCCGCTATTCTTACTCGCGCGTCTGTCTCCCGCTCTTGAGCTTCTATCTCCTTTAACCTTATCTCCTGCTCCCGTTCTTGAGCTTCTATCTCCTTTAACTTAAGCTCCCTCTCCTGTTGCCTATCCTTAGCCTCTCTTTCCTCTTCTCTCTGTCGGTCTTGAGCCTCTTTTTCTCGCTCTCTATCCTTAGCACGCTCATCGCGCAAATCCGCCTGCTGTTCTTTAATCCAGCCGCGTAGCTCTTCTCCCTCCAGGCCAAGTTCCTTACCCAACTTCATTAGTTGTTGGAGTTCCGCCATTTCACAGATTTATGGTTATGGTATCTATTATAAGACGACCAACCTGTCGGTATGATCACTAACGATACGACCAGAGACCTGAGATCACACCAGATATAACAATACCCAGTTGTCTCAAATACAATTCAGAAATTTATCTTTACAGCACAACTAATTCTATATCTATAAAATGTACTGCACTATTAATAATAAAAAAGAGTAGAAAAGACAAGAATAAGGAAATTCAGTAGAAGGACCACAAGTACGTCAAGGACAACGAACCAGACTAGGACAAAGCTTCTACAAAAAAAAACTATAATGGAAAAAAATGCAACCTACTACGCCGATTACACAACACGGTACAAACAAGAACAGAGTCTGAAAAAAAAGAACGTATCTACAGATAGGGAGAAAGGGGGACAAAAGAATACGTCTTCCTGCGGAACAGAGAAGATGTCGACGCTACAATCTAAACAAAATTACAGGTCCCTACAGAACTGTTCACTGTGATGAACGAAGTTCCTAGATTAGCCCACCTCCCGAAGAGGACAAACTACGCTCACCACAGCAAACCCGCGCCACCGCCCGTATAACCTATAACGACAACAAAAACAGCAAAAACAGGGAAAAAGACAGATTAAAAGAACAGCCCACAATCCAGGGCACAAAAATTTTGACTTTTACTTAACTTTGACCCTAGATTTCAATTTCTCCCCTTCCTCGGAGCTCTGGCTGCTTGACCTCTACAGGCTGGCACGCACACTCTGCAGAAATTTAAGTACACATTAATACATATTCATCAAAATACATGCATCAATACATATTATTATTCATAAACATACATAAATCATATCATCCTGAAATTTCCATTCATCCCACGAACAAAGACAACAGCATGAATTCCTAGCACAACAGAAAAACAACTAGATATAACGAATACACAATGTCAAAATGACCACAGGTAAACAGGACGAGCCCCCAATGTCACAACGGACGAGCCCCCAATGTCACAAATCCCAGACTGGGAGATGTAATAGTTTATGACAGGACGACAATCACGAACAAACAAGTTTAACACTTAACAAAACAACCCATCAGACTCACACCTTTATTAAACATAACTATACATATAATAGCGCAATTACATACATTATATTATTGAAATGACTGCCGTACAACGGCCTTATTCTCACACACACTCTCCCTCGGATCCACAATCCGGTAGTTACTCCTAAAGGCACTTCGGCCTCAGCCTCTCCCCTCAGGGTCTTAATAGCACATTAATAATTTACTGGCACCGCAGTCTCTCAATATCCCCTTCCTATTGTCATACACCTTAGCACTCCCCTAGCACCTCAGCAGGGCAATAACACATTATTATTTCCATAGCCATCAACATGGCAACAACATAGTATCAGTTCACTAGCCTATCAACATGGCAACAATATAGTATCTCATTCACTCTCATATCTACGTCCCTGTCCGTGGCCTGACTGCCACGACTTTATGTGCCTCTACTGTCCTGCACTGACAGCCTCACTTCTGGCCTATGTGTGGCCTCCGGCCCTATGCTGGCCTATCCCCTGTGCTCATCGAGGTGGCTCTGCGGCCCGTCCCCGACACCTACAAGAATAATATTACATTGGTATAATACCCTACCATTTCTATTCACTCCACCTCTCCTTACAACCCATGAAACGTACACACACTAGTTCACCTTTCACTCACCACACATCTTACGGTAACACACCTCCATCGGAGTACACACTACTCACTCGCGCTACAAATCCATGAACTCACTTTCATCTATCGCTCATGGTGCACATTGCTATATCCAATATCAAGGACTTCCACATTCCTCACATATACTTATTTACATCATGGTAATAGACGAATATAATATAATACATCAATCATAATAATCAATCAACATTCTACGTACCAGTCATTACTGGAAAGACTGTCTCACTAGTCTTCTCGACTGCTTCCCTTATGTCCGCCCGATGGGCTCTTATTCACAGGTCCGCTCCGTAGGACCTTCTAACTTGCAGTGATAGTAATACGGCGCTTTCGCCTCATTCAGACCCCCCCACTACTCACAACAGCACGCTTAACTTGCTGTCTACTGTGAGCCCTTCTTACTCTACACCCGCTCTGTAGCAATCCCCTTAATTGCACTCACTCCACTCGTGACAGCACGCATGGGTGGATGGATGAATGGATGGATGGGTAGGTTGGACGGATGGGTGGATGGATGGATGGATGGATGGATAGATGGATGGATGGGTGGGTCGGGCGGATGGGTAATGGATGGATGGATGGGGAGTGAGACTGGACAATATGGGGTATGACGAAGGCCTTGAATGAATGAATGAAAGGGTCAATATCAGTAACGGAACTGTGTCTGTCTGCCTATTGCTGGTGTTTCTCAATTTCCCCCCCAAAACGTCTGAACTATCAAGTTTGGCGAGGAAACCACTTATAAAATCAGAATGGTCACCGATGACCAGGCCAGCCCGTCTCTTTGCCCTTTTATCGGTTTATTTGTGGAACTTTTTAAAACTTGGTTTTTCTGACAAAGTATATTTGACAAGTGTTTGATTCCATTTGTAGAATGTGCACGGAAATCTTAGTATTTGTCTCCCCCCCCCCCCCCCCGCAACCGAAAAAAAAGTGTGCAAAGAAGCACATAACGCACCAAAACGCACATGACAGGCATCAGGACTGCATTTAACCACCGTTCAAAGAGGTTATAGTGGGCAATATATAGTGTTTTCAATAAGCTAGCGTGCCATTTATAGGGTAATTTCAAACTTTGCTTCGTTTTGTCTGAAAAATAAATGTTTTTCTTATTTTGTATAATATATATTTTTGTTTTTCTTATTCACCAGGCCATACCTAGACACAGACTATATAGTACATTGTCAACAATGCAAAGTGTCCGCCTCAAGGCCCAAAGAAAAATAACAAATACCATGAGTCCAACAACATAAAATAAGCGCAAAGTGTGAAGACATTTACTGAGAAAAAGAGTGGCTCGTCTTGTTACCCCTGTCTCAGTTAAAAATACTAAAATGAAGGAAGAAATACATAAAGAAATACAAAAAAATTAAAATAAGGGTGAATTTAGTGCATCTCCTGCTGTCAAAGTAACTTTTGTACGAGGCGGCATGAAATTTTCAATAATGATGCATGTGCAAAATGCATTTCGAATTTTAAGAAAAGAAAGGAAATACTGTAAAAAACCTAAATTTTGTCAAATCTGGGGCTACTATTTCAAATAGCTAGGTTCGATTGTCGGATCTAATGGATTCCATAGAGTTCATCCTTTGTAAATCAAACCGTCAAAAACTATGACATGTGATCCTTATACAAATTTTGTATAGCAAAAAAAAAACAAAAAAGTCAAAGGTGGAGTTTTGTACTGCCATAGCTAAAATAATTAATGCAAGTGGCGGCGTGAAATTCTCAATGATGAATCAACTGCAGAAGCGCATGTTGGATAGTTCGGTAAAGAAACAGGAAGCATTTTTTATAATTCGAATTTGTGAATTGGCTGCTGATTCACACCCTTTAGAGAAAAATATGAGAATTTAAGGTGCAGGTAACTTGACAGGGCACTCTCAGCCATAAATTTATATGTTTCAATTAGATTATAACATAGTTTTATTCCCATGCTTAACGCTACAGACCTCAGCATTAAAGTCACCTTGATTGATGAGCTTATAAAGCTAAGGAAGTTCAATACTAACTTGAAAATGGGAAGACTGGCGATGGCTCCTCTGCAGATAACATAAATGATCCACGTTATAATAGAGAGGATTACTCCAACTGTCTCTGACAACAGACCACTGTCATTAACGTATTTATCACATCCCAGCTTACTCACTATGCCGAGTAAGACGACACCTGAAGGTGAAATGAGACAAAATGAGAAGACATGCGGAGAAATGATATACATTACAGGTGTTGCTCAGGTGACACTTAGTGAATTATGGAAAAGTACAAAAGGAAAAAAAATGGAATGAATTAACCACAGCCATTGTTAAAGTGGCGTTATAAATCCAGCATGAGAGAAAGGAGAAAGTTTGCAGCGGCAAATCTTCAGCTATACTGGACTGAACTCATCAGTAACCACAAATTTTAAAAAGCACTCTTTTACATCTCTAATTTATCACACGTATGTACTGCCGTTTCTGACTATTCTTATGTATCAGTTTATTAAATTTGTATATTAATCATTAGTTTATTGGAGTACAGCAGAGACAAAAACTGAGTTCATAACATACGTTATTGTTATATTTTTTAGTAATATAATGCCTCTAGTCCCAACTGGCTCATTAGTGAAAATGCAAATACCTGGCTGTGAACAGTCTGACTAAACATTTGTATGGAATGGTTCAAATGTTCTAGACACCTGACAGTTCGAAAAATACAAGAACTGAACCGTTTGATTTGAGCAGCCATTTTCCAAAAATGCGTTTAGTTTGCTCCAAATAAACGCACATGTAATACACGTCATGTATTTGTAGAGCGTTTTTAGCATCTTTATACTGCACGTCGAATACAGTGAAAATAAATCCTAAAATTCCGACATACGTTGACTCATAAGTCATGGCCAGTGCCTCAATGTGGAACGACGGCACGGAGATTCAATATTACAACGCTCTACAATTGTACCCACCTACAAAGGTAGCAATGAGTTCCATCCGAAAAGATGTTATGTCGTAATCTGAAGCTAATGCATAATTCATCATGGCACCTCGATGACACCGGTTCTGAAATACTTTCATAATCTTTTCGTATTCTGTTCGAGCCTGGAAGAGAACCCATTTTTTTGATTGATAAAAAATTGTGGCAAATTGCATCCACAGAAATTAACGATAAGATTTAAACACATTGTTCAGTGAACTAACAAGATAATGATTAAATGTCACGTGATTGAATTTCATATAATAAAAAAAAAATCATCCGCGCTCATTAAATTTCATTGTTACGTGTCAGTATTGCTCTAAAATCGCTGTGTGTCTGGGTTGGTTCATATTTGTATAATTATATAACTTGATTTAAATGTCATTGCAAGATTTTATTTGTAAATAGAAAAGAAATTGAAGATATACAATATATTTACCTAAAACATTTCTAATTATTATGTTTATTATTGTTGATTTGCTTTCTATCGCTGTTGTTGTTTTTGTTTTTGTTTTTGTTATTGCCGTTATTTGCTGGAAACTTTTCGCTGCAGCCATACCTGGATTTCAATCGACCATGCACAATAAGCTATTTCATTGTGCCTAAGTAAATATTCATGACATAATAATACTAACAGCCCTACAACGTGCAACTTCCCGGTATACAAACAGACAAGTCTGAACTCGCTGCGGAAAAGCCCGCTGAGACAACATTGACAACAACAACGACGACGACAACAGCCACAACAACAACAATGTTGTGTCATTCCTGCAGTCTGTGATACTGACAGTCGTAAATAGAAAATTATTACTTAGGATAATAGCTCCACCAATTTGACTTAGCTTGAAGTAGGTTGCTTATGGCGGACTACATGTATGATATTTTGGATGATTCCTGAAAATAAAATATTTCTAAAGTAGCAGACTGAAACATTACCTCTATAGTATTTGTTATGATCTCTCCTCTCTTCCTCTCTCCTTTTCTCTTTTTTGGTCCCTGCTCAATCACGTAAAGCTTTTTCCTCCACACTGGTGATTGCTTGTTGGTTATCAGAGAGAGAGAGAGAGAGAGAGACAGAAAAAAATAAGATCCTTGTTACAGTGTGTGCTCCGCGCCATGAGCTAGTTCATACACGTACGTCCTCTTACGATATGATTGGTTGTTTGGCTACCAGCCCTCCGCGCAGCTTTCTCTATGATTCTGTCATGCACAGATGAATTTAGTTTCGACCCGTTCTGAACACAAGTATCAGTAAGAAGTGCATAAAAAATTGGAGGGTTATACATTTGGCTATTTAAGGAGTGAAACAGACCAAGGCTCCAGACTGTTGGCTGGCCGCCCCAATATTTTGCATTACACTAACACAATAGGTTAAGTCGCGGTGTGGGCTGTGCCTATTGTGTTAGTGTGAAGCAAAATTTACAGGCGCCGAGCCACTGTTCTGGCGCCTACACCAGCCTCTGTCTGTTTCAGCCGTAACAGGCGAGCTGTAATGTAGTTCACTTTCTTTCTTTTTTTTTTTTTTTCTTGATAACTAGAACAGGTACCCAGGTACAGGTATACCATTGTGTTCAACATAGGTGTACTTTATGTCACGAGCAGAGTTAGGGTCTTGGGGAGCATTCGACTGCACGAGAGGCAGCTAACTCACACTCGGACACAACCACACAAGAAAAGTATTAAACAACTAGAGTATCTATATATGTCAGGCCGGTCAGGCCATGTTTTACATAAATATTAATAAACAAAACAAAAGACAATAGAGGTATATTCAAAGCAATAAATTCTAATTACTAACTTAATCTATGATATTCATGTAATTATGGTTCCTTATTGGATGTACTGCAATCAATAGCAAATAGGTATATTATACGAAACTAGATATCAATTTAAAGTGACAGTTGAGTCGCCACTGGCCAGTCGCCAGGCAAACTCTCCCTAAATCATATGGGCTTGAATGTTAGGAGAGCCCAGTACGTTCCAAGCCTACAGAAGCACACTTCGGCTTGTAGGTAATTACGCAGTTGCAAAAAAAAACTAATTATATATATGCACAATCATTATTCAATTCATCAACAATGTGCCATATTACTTCAATCATACTATGGAAATAATTCTATAACACAGGCCACTCGTCGTCGAGTGCCAGCTGGGGTTTCCTTAGACTTCCTATAAGGCTGTGGTTCTCTCTCTATCTCTGATCTTCTATTATGCTTGAACAAATAAGATATATTACCATTGGTCACGCCTACTGGTAGGCGCGAACATCAAAATAGCGCAGCGTGGGCTTTCAAAGGTCAGCCCACTCAGACCTTTCTTTCTAGAGCTCAGTCAGTCCGTTAGCAAGGACTTCTAGTCTTCAAACCACACAGTTCAGGTACTGGCCAACCGGAGATACTTCACGACACGATGCTTCTGCTCGTCTGTATTCACTAAATCTGAACGTTACACGATGTTTTATACTATCTGGCTACCCAGCAGTGCTAGTCCGCTGGCCCAATTAGTTCAGCTATCTCATAGGTCGAAACCTCCCACCATTTTAATTGTAGTAATACGTCTGCACTATTCTACCAGCCAGTTAACGTGCAAAAACTTGTCTAGTCATACTTAACAATGTCAACTATCCCCCCCTTGTTTCACCCCTACTCCATTACTTATTAATCACGAACATTAAAACCGACAAGCGTGACTCTAAGTTTAACTTTACATTTATTTACTCACCAACTATAATTCGCGAGGGCCGTTCAAGGCCACCAGCCAATTTCTCATGGCCCTGGTAAAACAACAAAAACTCACTCTCTGCGTGAGTTTTAACAACATCCGAATCATGACACTTTAGATTGTTGTTCAAAAGGTACCGGTACTGTATATACAGTAACCTACATATACTTGACTGCTCACCCTCTTTGTTTCGCAGCAATCAAATGAAACCCAATCGTGGAGCTCGGCCTCCATATTCCTAAAATGGCAAAACAAACCTCAGACCAATATGTGGTGAGTTGTAGAAAGGTCAGATGAAAGACGATAGCTAGCAAAAAAAAAAAAAAAGAAGAGGTATTTGAGAAGCCCTAAACACACAACCAATTTAAAAACACACAGGCGTTTTGCCTCTGGAACGTACATGGCATAGACACACAGTGAAAGAAAAGAAAAGGGATGAGTTAAATAAAATTATAAGTAAAAAAAACTTCTGGTTATGATCTGGAAGTGCGAATTTGCATAAACGATTTATGTTCTTATGTTGTTTTCATACACGTACTTCACCTTCCTCCCTATCTGTGCCCTGCTTTCCTCTTCTCTTTCATCCACACTATCGTGTGCCACATCCTATTGTTGTGTTGTTTTTCTTCACCTCTCTGATTTTTGTCATACCAGCTTTCACTTATACTACTTTTTTTCACATCGCTGTTTCCTTCAGTTTCTCTCATAGATCACATTCTCATTTATCTTTCTGTTCTTTAAATACAGGTTAGTAAAAATCTAAGTTACGGAAAAGAGAGAGATGAAATTTTCTGTTCACGCTAATTTAAAGAAAATAATCATTTACATCGGGTTTAAAATTCGGTTTACATTTTTATTTCTAACAAGCAATTGTCCCCTTCAACGAATAGGAATAAATAAAAGTAGTAATCTGGAGCAAATTAGCAATGATCAGTTTCTCAAACGATAGTTTGCCACATTCTAATGCCCTCTATGTGCGACGTCACTGTGCCTCCGTCAGTGTGCCGTCGGAGCATGCAGTGTAGTATAATAGTAAAATGGCTGTGGGTGTACGATATTTTTTTCCTGTTCAAAATGAACACACATTTTTAGTATTTCGCACACTTTAGTACAATAGAAATGTTGTTTTTGTTAAAAAATATTTTTTTAAGTAACTCAGTCTTCTAAGCTGGATTTTCATGTGTAGGGAAACGGAAATGTCAAAAATCCATCAAATTAATGATAAAAAGGAATAGCGTTGCCATGTGTGAGGAAACGGCATTTGCAGTACACATGAAAACATTCTTTCTATTTCACTACTTGAAGGGTTTTTGACGTTTCCGCCGCCATTTCCGTTTCCGGCCTTATGAAAATCAGGCTACAATCTACAAATAAAAGATCAGTTCCATTAGGTTTAGTGTAACATAATTTATGAGCCCATGCAAAACTTCCGGTAAATCCAACATTTTAAAAAAAAATCGATATTAATCCCTTTCATTCTATAAAAGACGCACTATACAAATAGAGGCCACCATTTTCTTTCTTTCTCTCTTTTTTTTTTTTTTAAACTGAGTCTTGATACTTCATAATGGAAAAACTGTTATTGTTGATGTTGTTTTATAACCAAGACAATTATAAAAGAAAAAAAAATAGTCGTGTATCCTTAGGAATCTTCTTTCTCGGTGCACCTCACACTAGTCACAGTTCAACATTTTGAAACGAAGATCACGATAATCTTCAGCACAGTCATGAAAGAGTTTCACGCTTGAGGGCAGCCAAGAATGGGTATCAATCATCGTCAATCATCAATACTAGATCTATGTCAGAAATTGTTGATGCTTGTCCCCAGTTACTGACCAATCCGCAAAAAGAAAAAGCTTCAAAATATTTATACAAGCTGCAAATGCTGCCCAGGTCATAAATAGACCATTGATAATTACCGCACCGGTGCTTTGGCATGTTTTTAAAATAATATATTTATTTGCACTATTCATTTCGCCATCGCATGTTGTCTACTGTCGGCTTTTGTAACTTTAATTTGACTGCCTTTCAAGAGCGTTCAATTCTGCATACGTTTCCCTAACACAAACAGAGTGTGTTGCATACTAAATAAGGCAGCCTGCAACTGAGAAAAAGAAGGAGAGGGAGAGAGAGAGTGGGGGGGGGGGGGGAGATTGAGAGAGGGCTACACGGAGAGAGGTTGAGGGCGGGCGCAGGCTTATCGCAGCACTGGGAGCCTCAGCCAGTGTGCAATGTAACCGTCTTGTTGTGAAGTTTTTTTTTTATTATTGTTATTTAATGCCGTTTGTATTTGTGGCCAACCTACCATATATTACTTTCTTCGTTGTACATAAATACAAATAAAAATGGATCTTAGGCTGTAGGCTTAGTGATTAAAATTTTTCACATCAAGATGACACACGTACATTATTCAAAGACTGGCTGGCAACCTGTTACTCTAATTTACAAGTGCTGGCCGACCCGTGCCAGATAAATCTAGCAGATTCTTTGTAGGAGGAATACTCGTATAATTATTTAGATCTAGGCTACATTAAAAGCAGCATTTGGATTCGATGCACGAAATACACAGATGTGATTATGTTGATTTTCGACCACCAATGTGTAAAAAGAGGTCAAGGACGGAATTTCCTATCATATTTTTTTATTCTACTCGACGAAAATGCGTCTCTGTTTTTGCGGCTCAAAAATGTTTAATATAAATAACAGTAAAGAATGATTATTTTTTTGGTTCAAAATGAATGTGTCCATGTAACTCCGACAAAAACTGATGCAGTACACCAAGTTTCATAATTTTTTATGGCATAGTCGCGAAGTTTTAGCTGCTCACAGGTTCACCCTCTAGCTCAGTTATAACACAGATGAGAGACTGTTCTTCTCACCACTAAAAAACCCGTGCACACAATTTGCGCGCTGATCGGGGGCGGGGACCATGGCGCATAGTATGAAAAAATGCTTGATATTATGGTAAATTTATGATGAAAAATTGTCACAGTGCTACTGCGACTAAAAAAAAGAAAAAATAGCCAGAGTTTTCCCACAGTGATTCAGGTTATAATTCCACAATAAGTGACAACAAAAGAGGCCTATAGCGATAGCTGAACAACGGACAAGATTCTATAGTTTCCTTATTTGGCTTTGTAAAATACGGCACTTTTCATGACTGCCGCGCGTTTGCCGCTAGGTAGCGGTGCGAAATTTGGGCACGCTAAAAGCATTAGCTGTCTTATCCTATCAATACTAGTATCTTTGATTATAGAAAGATTGTTCATTTTTGATGTTAATAAAAGACATCCCAACTTCAATGTTGAAATAGGACATAGTGATTATTATGAAATTAACATCTATCTCCCTTCTGACTTCTCAGTTATTTGACCACGCCAAACTTTTAATCGGCATCAAAAGAATATTACAGATTTCATTTGTGTTTTCAAATTCAATTCTTTCAGAAGAATGCCCCCCCCCCCCCCTGCAATGAAATTAATATTTCTATGAGCTGATACCCAATAAATTCCGTTAAAATAATTATGCTACCACTGTGTTGATGAAAGTTACGTTATGCAGTATTTCCTTGAACATTCTCATTCTCACCACCTAAAGAAACACAGAATGGAAGGTGACGTTGCGTATAAAACTGACTCCTGGTGTCCACTGATGGGTGGTATCCGTACAACTGCTCCCTGGACAATTATTCCCCGCCCCCAAGGGACAGTTACCCCTCCCCTTCCCACCCCATTTAGAAAAATTGCCAGAACAGTAATGTAAAGACTTAAGAATATTTTAACATTGCAAATCAGACAAAATATTGAGGAAGGAATAATACAGGGATCCGACAATTTGTTAATGATCTTTACAAGTCTCATCGAGCCTAGCATCAAAATTGTAAAGGCAATTTTAGGACACCCTGTTGTAGAAATCAATAATATGTTGGTTTTTAAAAACACATACTACAAGTATGTGGCTGGTACAAAATACAGACTGCTGAATATGGAATGACAAATAATAATAAGATCTGGTGTCACATTTTCATATTTAATTGTCATCACACAGTCAGAATCTCAGGCACAGAAGGAACTCTACTTAAAGTAGACAATAACAACAGCAAACCAGTCGTAATCAGTATTGAAAAGTTAATGAACGTAACGTTATCTTCCTAAACTGCAAGGTGCGATATAATTTCTTGACTCGTTATCGTCCTTAGGAAATAAAAATTTAAAAAACAACTCCCAGGCCCTTATCGAAATTCAAGATAACGAGGAGATTACAGAGGAGAAGCGATCAAGTTTACTGTTAATTACAATAGCACAATTTTCGCCGTGTGACCGTCGATTAGTCGCTTCATCCCTCTATTCACTGACAGTGAAATAATGAAAATTGCTGTGGCCACGAAACGGAATAGACATGGAGGTTCATTTCATTAACTGGAGTGGGAGTGGGGCAGTTACACTTGGGGGAGGGGGTGACAATTGTCCAGAGGGCGGTTATCATGAGGAGGGGAAGGGGCAGTTGTCCGGGAGGAAATATCCATGGGGCAATTGTGCAACTGTCTTAGGACCTAATGGGTGATAGCAGATTCTGCACTGCTTGGGGCACGAATTGAGGTGTATAATTTGTATGGAGCAGACGTCACATTCGAGAAATTTTAGCTATTTTGGGGGGGGGGGGGAACAACAATAAGCATATCTCTTTCTCTCCCTCTTTTTTTTAAAAGAAAATCTAAGCAGTTTTATGATTTAATTCTTTATTCTTTATATGCAAGAACAATGAGAACGTACAGTATAGACAGGAATAATGGCCAGCAATATTTTCATGATTGTAGCATCTGCAAGCTACCCCTTGCCCTCCCCCGTTTTTCTTGTTATACTGGTGACTGAGCATGTGTTCACTTCTTTTTTACTTTAATTGTTGACGTTCGCCAGAGTGTACTCCGTGACCTTACCCTCCCTTCCTAGTGAGTAGTTGTTGGGTGATCGTAAATATTAGTATGTTCCTGAACGTTCGATAACGTTGTGGATATAGCTGTTTACGCCAGATTTGGCCTTGAATGATGTAACCTGGTGACATATTGATACGTGATTGGTTAGTTTGTGTGTTCGGGCGAGGGCAGAGGTTACGTTTATTTCGGGAACTTTCTGTAGAAATGTCTAATATATGGACCCATGTGAGTGGTTGGTCGGTGAGTAAGTGAGTTTTTCTTCTCTGTGGCGTAGGATATTTACTTGTTCGTTGGTACCTTCCTAGTATTTTATTGTTAAGATACAGTTATTAAACTTGAGTATTATTTAATCGATCGTCGGATCTCGTGTTTATTTATTTTACAGCTGTAATAGTTTCGTTTTCTAAAGGGTTGTAGTTAGATCAACTAACTCCCCCCTACTATAACGTGCTAGAACAACCTCAGCTGTTACAATGATAAATCGACATTACATGATCTCGGTACCTCGCTTTCTGTGCGGGAAACAAGCCAACACACAATTATATTATACAATTCATTAAGAAGAATATATTCAAATTACATAGCAATGGCAAAATGTATGATACCAACTATATGCCAACAAGCACACGTTACAGCCAGTAACATAATTATTGTCACAATGACATGGAAATATTCTGCACATTGTATTATCCTAATTCTATGAGATCCTATAAATTATTACTTTCACAATTTTTTTGCTGAGAAATTGACCTGTATTGATGCCAGATTCAACTCAATGAAATCACTAACTAACCTAGGATAGACATGGCTAAGACTGCCAATAATGAGCATAATTTATTCCATGCCATATCAGAAAAATATCTTTTAATCGAGTTGACTGGCTACATGTATTTTATGACAGTCTATGGCGGATCTACCGTGAAACCAATGAAGCTTAAGCTCCGGGGCCTCTAATCCTGGAGGGGCTCTGAAGAAACTTTTTAATGAGTGAATTTTGGATGTTGCCCTATTGTTGCTGGTTGCGAAGGGGCGACCATAATAGTTCAAGCTTCAGGGTCCCTAAAATGTAGGCCCGCCGCTGATGGCAGACATACAAAAGGCGGAAATAATTTTGGATTATGAAAATAAATCAGTCATTTTGTGTTGCATGTTATTCTCATTTCATTGAAGAACTTATTTAATTTTATCATTATTTTCTGTGGTAGTAACTTTGTCTCACTTTCATCTTAACCAGGCCCGAAGAAAATATGACAGGTTGATGAAGGAATTTGAATACCGGTGTTACAGAGCCGCCATGATGAATTACGAAGTAGCTGCAGATTACGACAATAAAGTGAAATACCTGGAGATCGCATCAGGAGCTTTTGGTGGGTGCCAGAGAATGAAGAGTAGAGACAGTGTCACAACGAGACATTCGCTTCAAGCTTGCTGCGACCCCACCGTTTTTCTGTGGTTCTTGTAATATTTCGCCAAATACGCATAACAATATTCCGGCGAAAGACAAAATAAAATTCAAAACGTCATAGGAGTGCAAAAACATACTATGACGCCAAGTGAAGAACTAACCTATACTATTAGGTTATAGAGAACTATAGGCAGTTCCAGATTCCTTTCAAGGAATGGAAGTTAATATGATAACTATGACAGTAAAACTTTCTTACCACAACTTCTCATCTCTTTCCTTTTTTTTCTATGTGTATCTTAAAAAATGCCTGGAACTCACAATGAAAAAAAAAACACAATATGGCTAATTAATATCCCTTCTGTACTTTATCCTATGCCCAAGATATAATAATTTTACCAATGTCTCTGGGTTAATATTCCATGCCATACTTTATCCTCCTTCCCCGACTCCATTTTTGTTTCTCTTATCTTTAGGTATTATTTCACCTCATTTCACCGAGTAATTCATCGCCTACATAGTTTATTTCCCTGCATATGGGCACTATTTCAGTGTAATTCATATGTATAGGGCCTAATTATTATCTCATGGCCTAAACGTTTTCTTCCCTTGCATCTTATTTTACCCTAGTTATCATTGCAGCCTCATCTTTGGGTGAATTCATCCCTGAGATATCAATTTTTCCTCCTTGTTATCTCTGGATGCCGTCCATGCTTAAAGGGTGAAACTGACCAAGGCTGGTGCAGACACCAGGCCGGTGGCTCGGCGATCATAACTTTTGCTACACCCCGCTAGGTTGCGGTGTGGACAGGGCCTGTTGTGCTGGTTTGGAGCAAAGTCAAAATGTACGGGCGGCGAGCCTCCGACGTTTACACTAGCCTTGGCTTGTTTCACCCCTAAGGAAATTTTCTACATTTTTTTTTCATCACTAATAATATATTATTATGAGAAGGTCAATCTCTTGCATTCTTACCTTGTTTTATTTATCAGTTGCTTATAATATTAATGCCATTTTGTGGTTTACTTTATCCGCACGTCATATTTTTTATCATCTTCAGGCACCATTTCAGTAGGGTCTGGGCTCGTGTCATTTGCTCGTTTTCATAATATACAGAAGTTCTCCCGTGAATTACGTCTCTTCGGACTGTTCAGCATGGGCACAATGGCGATAATGCAGTTGATTGGCCAAGGAAGCACAGAAATCATTCCCTCTTTCCTGTAAGTGTTGAACGTATAAATGCCTTGGTTTGATGAGCTCTTCACAGGCGTTGAATTTCTAATGTTGTTCATCATAATGTAATAGCCTACATCAGCACATTTCGAGGAGTGCATGGATAACCATCGTAACTTAGTGTCTATACATTTTTTCAGGAGAAGCAAAAAAATTGAATAACTTTCTTGATCAGATTTTATAGTTAGTATTCAGAAACGTTCTTTGGCCCTTAGTTTTCAGCATTTTATTTCTTACACAGCTTGCGGGCTATGAAGGGCTACATTAACAGACGTAGGCCTACAAGAATCCTTATTTTTTAGATGAAGCGAAAGTTTGCCATGCAGCCCTCGGTTTATCTAACCGAAATATCATCATTCGTTCCATTAATACTATTAATTACGCATTTTGGCTTCCTGTATCGAAATTGTTCTGCTTGAAAAAAAATAAAACAATAATTTTTCGAATAAGTTGATGGAGTGCCCATGTAATAATTTTATCAGCTAAAATCGTCAGTTCTGCAGTTTAAAGGCACTTTGCTGACAGTCTGACTGAACGTGGTGTGGAGAGTCTTACATGTAACACAAGAATTGGGTTTCAAACATCGAGAAGTCCAGCTTTATAGACCCACAACATAGATGAGTGCATGTAATGTATTTTTGTATTTTTTTTTAAACGGTTACACAACAGAATAAAAGACAGAGAGAAACATTAACCGACCTTTCAGTGAACATGCAATTTCATAAGATATGTTTTCCAAATTTCTTTGCTCTCATGGTTTGAATGTAAATAGATAACTCACAGTCACAACTCTTTCATAGATAGATAATAGTCTGCTCATCACTCCATCCGTTCGATTAATTCATTCTTATACTCATGACACTACCCTTTCACCCGTCTTATCTCACATCCATCCATCCATCCATCCATCACAAGGTCAAGTATTAAATGAGTAACTGCTGATTCTCCCCATCACCCAAATACTATTACAATTCACGAAAATCAGGTCGAGGGCAGACTCTCACAAGGAAGCTGCTGCTGGCTGGCAAAGACTTGCTCATCAGACCAAATCTTATAGAATCCAGCTGTACAATCCCAGACTCGACGTAGCACAGTAAGTTTGGGGTCCATGATTATCCGACCACAAACTCACTAGTATTTGTTGACATGTCTTAAAATTAATTTGTCCAAAGCCAGAAGGAAGTGCATCTTATCTTTCGGCATTTAGAATGAAGCGTGCTCATTTCCGCGCCAAGTCAAAAAATGGCAAAAGAAAAAGTTGTATGTAGCAAAGCCTCGCGTAAGAAATAGGAACAATATCTAAATGATTTCTTGCGCGAGGCTTGCGACTTACAACTTTTTCTTTTTTCCATTTTTTGACTTTGCTTCAAGCCTTTGCTGCGATCCCCCAGGTTTTTTTTTTGGGGGGGGGGGGGTTACAATAATATTTCGTTACCAATGGTACTCCACATCCATTTGAAAACAGAAGAATCTTCCTTTGCAAAACTGCACACATTCTGTGTAGATCTACTATAACTGACATGTTCGACGTATTTGACAATAGCGCTATGATGCGACAACAATTAATACAAAAATACTCTTGTCAATACAGCCTGGGCATAGGGAAGGTCTTATCCGTGGGTTAAAGAAAGGAGGCTTTCGATTGCTTTGTTTCAGTGCCATGTTACTGACAATTTTATATTTCACTGGGGGAAATGTCTCGTACTCGGGAAAGGAAAGGAAAGAAATAGCCTAAGAGGGAGAAGTGCAGACAGGTAAATAAATACACACACAATGAAAGAGAGAAGATGATGGGGAGAAGGGGTAGAGATAGGAAAGTTAGCTTAGATTTTTCTTAGGGAGGTATCCGACTAAGCCCGGTCACACAGTCAGATGCTGTCAGCAAAATGTGCACCGAAGAAATTAATATGGCAGAATCTGACCTTGTCTGACCGGGCTTGGCATGATATGATCCTCCAGGATTTACAAAGAAAATACAGAAATTTATTGTACTTGTCTGCCAGCATCTGACTGTTTCCGGCCAAGCTTAGTATGGTACCTCCCTTTACTCTGAATTTCGTATTTGTTAGGCTGTGTGAAACGACCGTAATGTAAGATATTCCATAATCGAACTTCGACACCTATTTAGAATGCATGCTGTGATGACGTCATATGCCAGTAGAAATTCATGTTTTGACCTTTGTGTTTCTTAGGTATGCTCAGTGGTACGAATGCATAGCTTTCGACAGGGAGAAAATATGTAAAATAGCCAACGTCCCCCAAGCGGTCTATAACGCTCACAGCGATGAGGAGAGAGTATTTGAATACATGAAAAAACGCAAGCTGATGCACCAGAAACTTTCGGAACTGGAGGATAAACCTATGGACCTTGATGGTACTGATAAAGAGAGTCCAGAAAAGAAATAAAAAATGGCCGCATGTCTTTATTGGAGCCCAACTATTGCATCTTTTGAACCAAGAGATGAATCGCCATGGATTCTCTCAGAAATGGTCTTTTAAATTTGTTTGAAATTTTGCTTAGACTCATATTTTACACTAAACTTTATGGAACTGATTTTTTTTTATTTGTTAGAATGTAGTCCGAATTTGAGCTGTTATGTAGTTTGTCCATGAGATACTGGTTGAATTCAAAACCTGTACTGAGAAGTAATTGAGGCTCCCTGTGTTGCTTGTGGTAACCTGCTGCCGCCCTCTACCCCTCTCCGTGTATACCTCTCTTTCTCTCCCCATCCCTCCTTCCCCTCTTTCTCTCCCTCGTCCCTCCCCCAAATAAAACAGTCTCCCATGCACATTGTTGCACGCTGTTCCTATGACGGCTATTGAAAAAACAGTTGAAATAAATAGAAGCCGTAAAAGCCGAAAGAGGACAACAGGCAAGGACCAAATGAATAGAAAAAAGATAAAAAAATAAATAAATAAACGACCAGGTATCGGTAGTTATCAATGGTAGCGTTATGATCTGAGTATCAACTATAACCTGTTTACAAAATTTGACGTTCATAGCTTTTGCAGTTTAGTCAGTAACTGGTTCCAAGCATCAGCAAGTCCTGAAATATATATGATATCATATCTCAAAATTGAAAAAAAAACAAAACTGGCTCTTACTGCTCGGAGATTTACATGAAATTTGAAGATGCCTTTCTTTCACCCTGTAGAAGGTTCTCTTTTAACATTTGGAGGCCCCAAAATGGTGGGGAAGTTTTTTTTAAAAATTTTAGTTTGTTTGTGTCGCCGGCTGCTCGCTTTCCGATCCCTTTTTTCCCCGAGCACAGGATCCGCGAAAGAAAACACTTTCTCATGGCTGATTTAAACTATTCGACGTGCTCGCGGCTAAAGTTAGAACACAGGAACACTCTCCTGCCTTACGATGATCTCAACTTGATTATGATGGTTAAATTTTGTCGCTTTTATTGTTTACTTCGATAAATTATTGTTTAGTTTAAAACTTGCATTTTTAAAAATTATTATAAACCCTTGGCTATAATGGGCCTGAGGGCCCAAGTAGTCTTCTCCAGCATGAGCAAACTTTAAAGTCCGCCTGGAGCTCGGCTTTTAAGTTTGTTTATTTGTCTATTTATTTGTTTATTATAGTATTGTTTATCATGTAGACTGCATTTAACCAGACCCTATGAAGAATTTTTCTCTCTTGAATGTTCAAAGCCGAAAGCAATTTGTCCAGTGGTGCAAGGATCGTTTAAAAAAAAAAAATACTGAATGTAAAGAAAACAAGACAGGTTGTAACTGATTTTAGAACAAACATGGCATCTTTATCACTGTTAAGCATTGTGATAACGAAGAAGTTGGGCGAGTTGAACATTACAAATTTGGCCATACATATAATACACCGCAGTCTAGATTGGCACACACATACTATCACAAATGTCCATTCACGAGCCAGTCAGAGAATGTACTTCCTACGAAAGTTAAGAGCCTTTAATGTTGATAAAACACCGCTCTTCTTGTTCTAATGAGCCACCATCGAAAGCATATATAACGTATTATATTATGGTATGGGGTGGCAATGCCAGAGAAAGTGATAAAAACAATATTAACTTAACAACACAGACATAAAAAAACAACAAAAAAAAACATGCAACATGACAGACAAGGCATTTTTCAGTTTTGACCATCTGTACTCAAATGCTTGTTTAAGTTTAAAGAAATTCATATCCATTTTAAATGACAGTTACCATCCCCTGTTTCATCGAATCTCTTGAGTATCCAGGAGCAACAGAATAATACACCAACATACATGAAAGCAAACAGGGAACGATACAGAAGATCGTTTTTACCCTCCTCATTTCGCCTCAACAAAACATTAAAGCTAGATGTGTGCCATATTTCACTAAGGTTCCTTACCATGTCACTTTATGAATGCCTATTACTGAGTTTATTGAGTTATGATATATGTTTATGTAATGATACGTAAGATGTGTATACCATGTAGGTGTTATTAAATGCTCTGTGAAAGAGAATTTGCCTCGTGGGATAATAAGTCATACTTACGTTATTCTTATTCTTTCTTAGATGTATTAAAAACTGCTTAGTCAGGCCAGGCAGAATAAACTTTTCATTGTTGTGCAGTATTAAAGTTGTTGTGTCTATAAACACTAAATATGTCAATTTCATTCATTATTTTGCATGAAATATTTGTAGCACAACCCAAGGGGAATTCCGGACCCCTGGAAGTTCATGATGACCCTGCGAAATGAAGACTTTATCGGGCTTTACTGTCTCACCATCAACATCACCACCATCGCCCCAACATCATTACCAGCACTACCAATACCACCATATAATTATCACCCAATTACTATCATCACTAGTGACACTACCACTACTACGACTATCATCACTTTCACATATCTCTTAACATTTGCTGTTCCCCAAAGCATTTAATTTATCTACTTGCATGACTGAACCAGTGAACAGTGCATCAGTTTCATATTATATGTAGTGAAATAAATTATATTTCGGTAACATTTCCATAGCTCACTCTTCTTCATATTTACAATGGGAAAATTCAGTATTTTCATTCCTTTTATCGTCCCTGTTGAACACTAAACATTGGATACACTGTCTGTGAAGGACACTTTTGTTAATTGACTCGCAATCTCTCTCTCTCGATCACTCTCTCTCTCTCTCCCTTTCCCTCTCCCTCTCACTCTGTCTCTATTTCTCTCCTTTCCCACAACCACAGCCACTCACAAGGACATGTGACAAAACCACAAACACACATGTAAAACCCACATTTTGCTGACGTTTGTCCTGTCCACTCTCTCTCTCTCTCTCTGTCTCTCACTCTCTCTGTCTCCTTCATAGTCTCCTAAATGTACACATAGTCAATCCACAAACATTCACAGTATATAGGCCTGCACAGTATTAGTCAAACCACACTCACATAAGCAAGATGCAAAAGTCCTTCAATATAAATACCATAACAGATTGCATAAGGTACACTATATAGTGTATAGTGAAACCAAACTGCATTTATTCACATCTATGTACACACAGGCAAACTATAAATATCTGTCACAGTTAAACATACAGTCAAACCACAAATATCCACAATAAGACATAGTTAAATTATAAATATAGTCAAACCACAAATATTCACAACAAAATGTAGTCAAATTACATGTATAAATATCCATCACGGTCAAACATGCAACCAAACCACAAATATCCACAGCAAGACATTGTCTCAAATTAAATATCCATCACAGTTAAACATATAATCAAAATATAAATTCATGTGTCTTCACCAGTGTAGACATGGTCAAACTATAAATACCTACATCAGTGCAAACATCGTCAAACTTCATGCATAAATATCTGTCACAATTAAACATCGTGTACAGTCAAATACAGTCTACGATAGTGTAGACACAGGCAAACTACATTAGAAATAACTACATGAGCGCAAACATAACTTAAATATCCATCAGAGTCATTCAGTTCAACCATAAATACTGACGTCAGTGTACATTTAGTTCAGCAAACCACATATAATATATATATAAATATCTGCCTTGATGTTATACATGCAGTCAAACCACAAATACCCCCATCAGTGTATACATAGTCAATTCACAAAAACTCATATATCATATGTATTCACACAGTGAAACCAGAAACACACACCAAAATACGTACAGACAAACCAAAACAAAAAAACAAAAAATACCCACATATTAGTGTATACATAGTGAAACCACAAAGATCCATCATTGATATACACACAACCACACCATATAAATAGGCACATCAGTGCACACATGGTAAACCATAAATGGGAGCATCAGTGCACACGTCGTAAACCATAAAGAGGTGCATAAGTGCAACCGTTGATTGGCATGCCAGTGCACACAGAGTAAACTAAACACAAGCACATTAGTGCACACATAGTCAAATCATAAACAGGCACAGCAGAGTACACATAGTCAGCCGTTAAAACAACCAATGATATGATACTACAAACAACCATAGGAATGTGAACATAGTGAAACCACAAACATTCACATTATTGTACTTTAGTCCAACCGCAAACATCCTCATTAATGCACCCCTACTACAACCACAAACACCCACATATTCATGTACCCTTAGTCAAACCACAATGATCCACATTAATGTAGCCTTAGTCAAATCACAAACATATAGATTAATGTACCCAAAGTCAAACTGCAAACTTACTCAAACCACAGACACCCACATTAATGTACCCTAAGTCAAACCACAAACATCCACGTTCATATCTCCTTAGTTAAACCACAAATAATATAGTCAAACCACAAACATCCACATTAATTTTCCCTTTGTCCAACTACAAACATGTACATTATTGTACCCTTGACCCTTGGTCAAACCACATGCATGCACATAATTGTATCCTTTGCCAAACCACAAGCATGCACACTATTGTACCCTTAGTCAAACACAAACATGCACATTATAGTACTCTCAGCCAACCACAAACACGCACATTACTGTACCCTCAGTCAAACCACAAACATTCATATCCCTTCCAGTGCACACCAAGTAGTGTATTTTCTGTCCTGTCCCTCTCCCTCTTCACCTTCCACATTACAATCCTACTTCATCCACTCAACATGCCAGCAATTAAATCAACAATACCCCCACTCCCCCATTGAAAGTCATTAATGTTAACTATCTATATAAATGAGCATTCACATTCAAAGTAACTAAAACCAGTTGTTTCATGTCGTTCATTGTCACCAATTGAAGAGCATTTTCTTCAAAACTGGGCAAGTCAAATTTTGCATGAGTTATGGCCCCTTTCAGATAGCCGTACAAAATTTATTAGTGTAAGACACATTGCAAGTGTTCAGTTAAAACCTGCCATGCCCTGTTTACCTGTGCTTCAATGTCAACAATCGAAGAGCATTTTTCCAAAAATGTGTTAGTCAAATTTTGCATGAGTTATGGCCCCTTTCAGAAGACCAGACAAAATACTTACACTCCGTCCTACACTAATTTTGAATGACTATCTGAAAGGGGCTACAACGTGTAAAGTTTGACTTTCCCAGCTTTGGAAAAACGCTCTTCAATTTGAGTCCTCACAGCGCCAGTGGCAACCATAAAGATTTGGGCTCCTGTAAATTTTAACCCTCGTCCCATGTTAAGTGAACTCGTCCATGTAACACCTTGAGCGGGGATAGGCAGTGGCTAGCTCACATGTTACCCTTAACCTTGGAGTTCATGTCAGTTGGGTCATTTTGAACACGTGTTTTGTATTTACTTCAGCACGCAATAACAAAAATGTGCTGGATAAATCTCAAGTGACCCCTATAATATTTAGATAGGGTACTTTTCATGAGATACAAAATTTTTTATTGTAAACAGAAGGCTCATAGTAAAGAATGTTCTGCATTTACATTCTGTTTAAAACAGATGTCTGTGCTTTTTTTATCCCTAATTTAAGCCGTAATTATTTTTTAAGGCATGCTAAGGTGGGGGGGGGGGGAGGGGGGGGGGGGTGGGGTCCTGAAGGCAATTTTTGTTATTATGAGAAATAGACAATTTTAACTATCATAATCAAATTCAGGATGTCAGAATTAGCAGAAGAGAAAAATGTAAACGAATTTGTTTGTCTTATGGTTGCCATGGAAACGCTGCCATCTTGGATTTTGAATCCCCAAAAAGTGTCAACCTCAATGTAGATAGGCTTCGCCAAATTCTTACTGGATTTATTTGAAACTTCCCCTATGTCTTATTCAATCAAATTAAAAACTTTATACAGTAGGGAATTTCGATATCTTTTACAGATATTTTGTTATGAATTTTTGAAAATGATATGTAGTGTAATTTCATTTTTTTCCTATTTTCTACCACAAAATAATCCATAAAAAAAAAATTTGAAAAGTTAAAGAAATTTCCTTCTGTATGAATTTTTTGATTTGTTCAAACAAGTTGTTAGCCAAATTTTATACCAACTGGTCAATAAATATAAAAACTGGTTCACAAATTACTGATCAAAAGTGCAATTCCGAGAAAATCGCATTTGAAAGTGGCCTCCCGCCGGACAAGGGTTAATACAAAAGCCCACTCTTAAACAAAAATGTTATCATCAAAAATTCAAGCACTTGTGCTCAAGCTCTGATCAAAGTCATCAGCATCCATAGATTCCAGGTCTAAAAACTGTAAGAACATCAGTCTGCGCTGTTTCATGGCATCGAAGACTCTTTTTGGATTGCTGTATAAGATGTAAGTTGACTGAGGAATGCTGACCATAGTACATAGCTTTTCTCTCTCCTGAATGATGTCGTTATACCAAGCAGCGTATCTGAAAGTTAACACAATGTTAACAAAATAGTGAAACTGGGTGTTTTTACTCTGGTCTTAATAGTGTCAGTTCATTGAAACAGACAGGCTGATTTTGATTCAGTTCCAAAATACAATAAAATAAAAAATGAGAACTGTGTACATACAGCTTTAAGTAATAACTCTGTTTGACTGAATATCTTGAAAGTTGATATGTAGACTACTGGTCTTCATGACCCCTTATACAATATTTTTTGTCTTTTGTCAGCTCATCTCATCTCGTATTTTGCTTCTTTAGGTGCTTCAGGCTTTCAGGATAGGAATTTAGTAGTTTTTACACAGGTAAAGTCACCATTTCCATCCAAAAGGTGCACACTTCAGCTCAAAGACAGGAAAACTACACTTATATGGGAAATTCATTTGGTTTTGTAAAAAGGACAATAATTTATTTTCTCTGCACAAAGTAAGCAATATTTGAATATGGAAGTGGCATGAATTAGTAATGGTGGGCTTACAGTAACATTGAATGTTCAAGATGCATATTTTGTAATAAATATGAAACAGATCAAGGTAGTTTGTCACTTTGAAAAATTAGCATTGCCTCCTGAATTTAACGGTAAAAAAATTTTTAAGTCTTGGAAAATCTAAGATTGCGCTGAAAAAAATTACTGCAATTCAAGAATCAGTTTTAAAGGAAACTGCAGATCACTGAGGGCAAGAGTTTCTAAATGCACCACAGTGTCACGAACAGAATATTACGGACATTAACTCTTTCTGTACTTTTCACCGATACATCGGTTCCTCCGACTGACGCATTTGGACTAATTTCTGCTGAAGTGCAGTAATAGTGGCATCGGTTGTACCACAAAAACACTGGGAAGCTAGATGGACACAGTATCGTTGAAATGCCCAGGGGTAACAAGGAGAGTACTTTTTGCCGATGTATCGGTCCCCCCGACTGACGCATTTGGACTAATTTGGGCTGAATTGCAGTATGGAAAGAGTTAATTTGTACACTCTGCACACGCACACACACACAAAAACATGGTGGTAGCCATGTAATTGGAATTAATGTATCAAGTTCTAGAACAGATCAAAACACAAACAAACAAAATTTGAACCGTTTTCCAAGGATGGGTACCACGATTACATAACATTAGTTTATTTTCTGACTGGCTCGGAGCACAAGCAACGCAGGATATAATTACTCAGCAGCACTATAAACATTATTATCACTGTGTACTGTATATCACCTATAACAGGTAGTCATAACTACCCCCCCCCCCCCCCCCCCAGCTTACTTTTGCAATTAGACGGTTTATCCATCGGCAAAAACAATGATTAAAAATTACTCTGAGTAAATTTTAAGCTGTAATTAATATTTTATTTTTTATTTTACGGTTGAACAGGTTAGCTTTATTTATATGGTATCTAAGTACACTTGAACTACTGCTGTTGTCGGAGAATCCAAATTTAGGACTCACAGATATTAAGTACATGCATTTGTTAAACATTCTACAATTTTTTTATTTGCTTAATTTTTTTCATTTGTTGTCGTTACAGTTTTTTTCCTGACAAAAGTTAAAATACTGAGCTTGCTTTCTCTCCTTTTCTTTATTGTTTCGTTTGTGTATTATTTCTTATGTGAGGCTTTGCTACCTAAAACCAGTTCTTTTTGCCAAATTTTCACTTTGTTACAAGCCTTGCTGCAACCCCACAGATTTTCTGTTGCTGTTTTTTTTACCATATTTTGTACAAAACATCAGTACAATTGTGCACAGGGTGTAGATGAATGAATTATATATACTATCTTCTAACCCTTGGTTGTTGTTGATATTATTATCGGAGAGAAGTATCTCGATAGAGCTGTAGTTTTCGGAGGCATACTATGCATGAAAATCTTTAAATCTTCTCTTGCCTGAATATCTCAACTGTCATTTTAGTGGCTTGGCCACTTTAGCTCTTGTTTGTTCCAGCTCCACCTTTTGTACAACTGAGAAATTCATCATTAAACATTTGCACCTTTAGTATTATGATAAGCAGTTAAAATAAACTGGAATTGTGAAACAGCTTGAAAAGTGCCACAATGTGTTTTAAACAAATGACAAAGTGTGACAAAGGACTACTATATGACTACATATAGTAGTCTTTGTACACCTCTTATACATGTACATATTAAAAGCTCTCCAGTTTTTCAGGAAATGGAGACGGACCAATCAGAACTAAGATTCTGAATGAGTTACAAAACTGATCAATCCTGAACCCTAAACTCACTCTGGAATGTCAAGTCTGGGATTGTCCAACTGGATTCTGTAAGATCTAGTCTTCTGAGCAAGTCGTTGCCAGGCTGCACCAGCAGCAATGTGAGAATGAACCCTTTTGCTAATGTGGTCAGAAACAAATAGAAATTGGACTTAAAGGGGTGTGACAATCAGTTGTGTGCTCATTCAAAACTGAGCCTCAGGGTGGATAAATGGATGGATGGATGAATGAATGGATGGATTGACAAATAAATGGATAGGTAAGCAGATTTATGGATGGACAGATGGATAAATGGATGAATGGACGGATTGATGGGCAGGCAGAGGGATGAGTGAATTGATATGGATGGATAGGTGTGTACATAGGTGTATAAGTGGATAGAAGGATGAACGGATGGATGGATGGATAAGTGGAAGTATGATTGGATAGATGGATGGTGAATGGACTGATACAAGTGATAGGTGGAAGGATAGCTGGATTGATGGATGAATGGATGGATGGGTGGATGTATAGGTAAGATGTATTAGTGGATGGAAGGATGGATGGATAGGTAAATGTATGAATGGATAGATGGATGGCGAACACACTGGTGGATGCCTGGCCGGGTGGATGGATGGATGGATAGATGGATGTGTAGGTAGATGTACTAGTGGATGGATAGATGGATGGACACGTGGAAGTATGAATGGATAGATGGATGGTGAACATCCTGATGGATGAATGGATGGATGGATAGATGAATGGATGGATGGATGAATGAATGGATTTATAAATGATTGAACAGATCGCAAGATGACAGATGGATATGACTGGTTCTAATCAATGAAGTCTCCATAATATGCCATATATCTGATGCCTTGCTTTCTTTCTTTATTACTCTCTCCACTTAATATTAATCCAATCCAGTAGGATGTTGTGTTTGGATAAAATCTTTTAAAAAATTAGCAAACCTGAAAAACAAATAAACAGGCACTTATTATAAGCTGCCCAAAAAACCAACCTAAAAGATGGAATAATTTTTGTGCTCCCTTTCCCTAGAAATTGAATGATCAGCGCTGCTCCAATGCCTAAAAGGCCCAAACCGCCCAGTTGACCCAGCTTTGCCAGAGACAAACCTTCAGTTTGAAGTCGAATGAACATCATTCCTACAGACGTCGCTGAGATGGTACCTGGAGGTGAAGTATGACAGAAAAAGTTGCGTTAAACCATGGCGTTGCAAAGATGCCATTCAACAACAACAACAACAAAAACAAAAAAAAACAAAGTAAGACAGGAAAGGGTCTGCTAAACTATATTGCTTTGTTAAGATGGCATTCACACAAAAAAGAAATATATAGTGGGGGAAAACATGAGGGGTTGCGTTAAACCATGGACATTGTTGAGATGGCATGAAAACAAAACAAAACAAAACAAAAAAAAAACTGATGTAAGACAGAAAATACTGCATTAAGCCACAGGAATTACTAGGATGGCATTAAAACAACATCAACAATGACAACAACAAAATATTGAAGTAAGACAGGAAAGGTTGAGTTAAACCTTGTGCGTTACTATAACAAAATACGAAGTGACTCTTATGATCAGGTTTGATGTTGAAATGCAGCAAGATAAAGAGAGAGTGAGAGAGAGAAAGAGAGAGAGAGAGAGAGAGAGAGAGAGTTTGCGAGAAGAGAGACAGACAGACAAACAAACATACATGCACGGAGGAACATGTATATTGCATAGCCCTACGTTAGCATATACCAGGTACAACAAAAATATAATAATAATTAAAAAATAAATAAAAATAATATCACAATACACCTGGCCTTCGATCTCCCAAATTTTAAACAAACAAAAATCTGCGAGTACCGCTTAGCTCATCATTGCCGTTATGTTCCCCATAGGAAGGTCCATGACAAATCAAATGATTACCCATGTGTATTAACATGCTTTAAACTCATGAAAATTAAGAGATTAGCTCATAATCCTGACATCGCGTTTGCCACGTCGATTCACAGTTTAGCTGAAGTCTTCACTTAACGTGGAATGATGGCAAAGTGGAAGCAATGTTCTTCAGTTGCACCTACCTACAAATGCTGCCATGAATTCCATCACGTAAATTTTCTTGTCATAGCCTGAAGCTTCAAAGTAGTTCATCATTGCGGCTCGACGGCATCGGAATTCAAATTCCTTCATGAGTTCTTCGTACTCTCCTCGAGTCTGCATGGATAGATGGATGGATGGATGGATGGATGGGTGAATGGATAGATGATGGACAGACCGATAGATGGATGGATGGATGGATGGACAGATGGATGGATTGATGGATGGATAGTTAATAAAAAATAAAAAGTTTAAGTGAATGTCCCCTCCTCCACATACACACACACCTATCTATCTATCTATCTATCTATCTATCTATCTATCTATCCATCCATCCATCCATCCATCCATCCATCCATCCATCCATCCATCCATCCATCCATCCATCCATCCATCCATCCATCCATCCATCCATCCATCCATCCATCCATCCATCCATCCATCCATCCATCTATCTATCTATCTATCTATCTATCTATCTATCTATCTATCTATCTATCTATCTATCTATCTATCTATCTAACTATCTTATTTTTGCCTGCCTGTCTGTCTGTCAATTGTAATTAATAGTATGTCTACACGAAGAATTGTATTTTTTTTTTTATAGGAAAGCAATTTCTCTCTCTCTCTGTACACCTACCCATCTACCTGCCGACCGCCGAACAATCTGTCTACCTGGTTGCCTTCCTATCTATCTCTGTTTGTCTGTCTATGTGTCTGTCTGTCTATCCACCTGCCCGCCTGTGTGTGTGTGTGTGTACATCTGTCTTTCACTGCCAATATTTCTGTCTCATAATCTACCTATCTCATGTCAGTCACAGCAACAATATGAAGAACCACTTGCAAACCGTTCTTTTTCTTGGTAACTAAAATTACTAAGAAGCAACTTTTGTCACAAAACTACTTAAAAAAAACACAATTGTTATACGACGTAGGAGTCATTCAAAATGTGCTTGACACTTGCTGTCAAGTCATAACTATCAGAAATAATGTCCACTGACACTCACCTGTTGCTTGTATTTTTCATACTCCTTTTCAGATGCCACTCCTTTGTCGTCGGTTTCAACGGGAATAGATGTTCGCGCTAAGCGATTTTCCATGGTGCTGTTATTCGAAACACGACAGTGCTATGACTGTCGTTTACAGCTCGAACTTCTGGGCTTTAAAAAGGACTGTTAAAGAAAACTTCAATAATTATATATTCCCTATTCACACTGCATCCGGGTAGCTATAGTTTAAACACACGACAGACTCAGTCATTATGGCCATGCAGTCGTCTGACCCATTTATCCCGGTCGACCAAGTGCGGGCGGAGGTAAGGGAGAGGGGGTAGTAGAAGTGTCGAATACTTCACTTGAGGCTGTATAACAAACACACACTGCCAAAAGGTCAGCATGCACCTCCTGCTTTATTTTAAACCCACACGCACGGATGTTGAACCCGCACAAAATACACGCCGCTCGGTGCAATCTAACCCACGCAAGAGTTTAGAAAACTGTTGGAATTATGAGGAAAGAAAACAGCGCAGCAACCCTGCTAATAACCGGAGTTAACTTTTCTCGCCTTGTAATTATGTATATATATTTTTTCATATTCTTTTGCTTATTCACATTTAAAACTTAAATTTGATCACAGAACGGAACACGCGACAATCATTCGTTGTCCTCCACCACTCCCCAGCGTAAAAAGTAAGGTGATAATGACTGTGATAACAGAAGTTATGATGAAACACAGAAGCAGGAAAAGCTACTTACAAATAATTTGTAATGTATTAAATATCTCTAAAGCCGATGCAAACAAATAGGTTACTTCCCAACATTCTTTGTAAACACCACAATAACTGAAAACTGTGGAAATACACCATAGGCCTCTCTGCTGATAATCAAAAAGACATAATCACAATTGTCGATGCCAGTGGTTCAGATTTTACATCAAAACTCATAGTTTGCTTTAATTCTGTTCTAATAAAAAGGCAACTCCAAACTGATGTCAATCAAGGAGGTCTCATTCCTGTATCGATTCACCTGCAATTTTCAATACAGTTTTTTTTTTACTTTCAAAGTGAAGATAAATTCTTTCATTGTTGGCATTTTCACGCATGGTTGACGGAGTTTTAGGAAAATCAAATTTGCGGATAATTTTGTTTTCTAATGCTCCCGTTCTATGGTAAAGGCCAGTACGCTAAAAGGGTAAAATGTATAGGTGCTCTAATGTTTAACATATCATCCCTCTTTATACTTGTTCAATTTCCGTTTTGTCATGCCCAAAAGTAACTACTATTACTCATCCATGTAGGCCTACCTATTCATCCATCCATCCACCCATCGATCAGTCGGCCCACCCAGTACCTATACATCACCTATCCATCCATCCATTCATCTATCCGTCCATCATTCCTGCATCCGTCCATCCATCCATCCATCCATCCATCGCTACCAAGCAGAAAAAAAAACAAAAAACAAACGAACAAGGAAATTATAAATGAACAGGTTTTGGAATGTAGCCTATATGTATCTTATACAATGGCCACGGAGTAGATTAACGCAAAATTCTTGAATTTAACTCGCAACCCTCTTGAAGCAAACTCAGCAATAGTGCTGATACTAGCCTATAATTATTCTGTGCCAGCGGTAGATCTATAATGGATCGTGCCAGGTCCATTTATAATAACGCCCGTCACAACTACAGACAACGTGACTGAATTCTTTCGATCACTCAGAGTTATTCCACGGAAGAAGCGAAAATTACGTGAAGTTGGTTATATCCTTCCACAATAATACCTAAAAAGTTACGACTACATTCAGTATCTACAAACACTGGTTTTTATTTCCACTGTCACTAAAACTCGAATTTAATTTGCCCCATTGCCACAGCAAAAACAACGAACAGAACAAAAATTTCACACGACTACCGTCAAAGAATATTATTACAATATTTGCTACCGTCCACTCGGTATTTCAGTCATGAGTCGCACTTGACCTGAAAAATCAGTCATTCGAGAAAATAAACAGGAGTTCACGGTATCAAAGAATGATGACCGTATCAAACAGTCCAAACCACTCTGCAGGTAAGTCTGCGGCGAACTAGTAGACTGATACAACTATTGGGTAGGTTACTGCCAGGGCCACACAGCACAGTGAAAGTGTAACCCCCACAGACATAAATAATTTCCTGACAAACCCGACAAATCCAGGCCGTACGTCTACTACCTGTCTGCATGGCAGCGGTCAATGATGTGCTCTGTCGCGTACGGCAAACATTCTATAGTGGCTTAGTGTGTTCAAAAATGTATGCCTCTCTCCCGAAAGCTAAACTTTTGAAGCTTTGACTGAACGTTGCAAGTTGGTATGTGGAATAACTGTCCATGATCTTAGCTTTGAAAAGTCAACTGATTTAGTAATTTGCTTCTTTGCGTTATGTGAAAAATGCTTCGTGCTCTCAGGGTGGAAATTTAATCCTGTCACAGGGGTAAAGTCAAAATTTTCCGTTGAAAAAGTGCACACTTCAGATTTTGCTCTTTAAAGACAGTAACAGAAATGACGTTCTCTGCAGCACCACGTCATCAATTTAGTATAATAGTGACGTGAACTAGTAGTGGCGCATTTAATGTAAAATTGAGCGTCCATTGCACATTGTTTGGTTATATTTACAAAAAGATCAAAGACATTCATCGCTTTGTAAAATTCAAGATGTCTGTGGGTTTACCCATCAGAAAATCTTGCAAAAGGCTATAGCAATACGATGAATCAGTTTTTTAGAAGGATTTGAAAATCTAACTTCGAGGAAAATCTGTCTTTGCATGCAAAAAGTTACTGCAATACAAAAATCAGTTTTTCGAGAAAATTATGGGATAGAAAATCTAAAGTCGCGGGAAATTTGAGTTTGCTTGCAAAATATTACTGCAACAGAACAATAATCCTTTTTTTTATCCAAGAAAATTGCATGAGACTGAGGGCACGAATGTCTAAACACATTTTAGTTCGGGTATCGGATGTTGCTGGCGTGTGATAATATTCCCTCTAATTGTCAGTGTGCACAAAAATCTCATATTTTTTCCCCCCATGACAGAAGTATGTGTGTACTGAATGCTTGTATACATGTTGTAAACCTGAATTTGTTTGAGGATAGGTTTGGCACAGGCTACCTGTCATGGCTACCTATCATGCCTTTTAGGCACTGTGAATATACATCTGAGTTCTACAATAAGAACTACAGACAGGTACACTATTCTGCACGAGCAGGACCTCGCAGTGAGTTAATCGCCAGCGGACTGCTCCAGATTTGCTCTGGTATATGAACAGAAAAGGAAAATTACAGGAAATCACGGAAATTAAGGGGGGGGGGGTTCTACCTAGCTCAGATTCATGAGCCATACAAATGTGCCCAAGGATTCCACCTTGATCAAATTCGGACGCTGAGGTATTAGGTGGACGGGTCTTAGATAATTGCGCTAGCAACAGGTAGCCTGAGGCATATTAAATTCGAACACTCGAAGGTGGACGGTCAGTACAAGGCATTCCATCACACTCTTTAATAGCCCGTTAGGTTCGCAGCCCTATTTCACTTCTTCAAGCCAAATTATTTTCAGAACGGCCTGTTCAGCAGATTTCGAGCCTACTGGTAATAAATGGGATTTCTTGTCATTTTATTATACTAGAATTCATAAATTTATTATCACGAAGAAATAAAAGTCAGAAAAATGAAGTCTCGGACCTTTTTACTTTTCCTTCAGGTTTCTCCATCTCTACGATTTTTAAAGCTAAAATGTGGCCGAAAAAAAAAAAAATGTCGGCGAGCCCCGCACATTAAATCAGATTTTGTGTCGTTATTTAAAACAGTCCGTGACCTTTTTGAGTCTCCCAATATCATCATTGGCATTAGAACTGTTCTTTGGTTACGTTTTTATTTTTATTTTTTGGAAAGATATGGCAGCTGGGATAAATTACCTCCGAAAAAAAGCAAATGCTGTGGTAGGGCAGGCTGTCCTGCTACAGAATGAGTTTGTTGGGAGATATCTGAAATAATCTCTCACTGTCTCTCTCACTCTCTCTCTTTCTATCGCCTGCTCTCTCTTTTTCAGTCTCGCTGTTTTTCTCTTTCCTTCTCCGTCTCAGTGTCTGTCTGTCTGTCTCACCCGTCCCTCCTCTCTCTCTCTCTCTGACCAAAAAAAAACAAACAAACAAAACACCAAAAACCGAATGTGCGCCAGAATTAGGTCAGAATGATTTAATTAGTGGCACACATGCTGGAAAACTGTATAGCGTATGGTCTTTCCCTACATATTCCTTTTTGTTTTTGTCATGCTTGCAAAACTGTCGGTGTGCTATGTACAACACACTGACGAGAAAGTGCGAAGACCAACCGACCCAACTCCTCTCCAAATGTTTAAAGTTACAGCAGTAAAGCGGAACCATTATTAATCTCTTTCTCTGTCTGTCTGTTTGTCTGTCTCTCTGTTTGTCTATTTCTCTCGCTTTCCGCCTGTCTGTTTGTGAATGTCTCTCTTTTACTCTCTTTCTCTGTGTGTATGTGTGTCTGCCTGTCTATCCGTCTGTCTTGTCTGCTTGTCTGTCTGTCTGCCTGTCTGTCTGTCTTTCCGTTTGTCTGTCTGTCTGTTTGTTGTCCCCCCCTCTCTCTCTTTCCTAATAAAAATGTAATTATAAATTAAGTATCCTCTTTTACAGATATTTAAGATCTGACCTTAACTTAACAGGGCTTTTGTGCTATTTAAAAAAAAAAATAATTATTAATATTATTGATTCTACATAACTCACAAGGTTATTTCCGCCCCTCCCACTTCTTTCTGCCCCACAGTAGTAGGCATCCTTCAGTCTAGGAAGACTATGGAGTTACGCTCTGGGTGTTTTTTTCTAGTACAGCGTCTGGTGTGGCTGGCCAGTCCGATGCGGGAATGGCAGTCTCTGTGGCAGAGGGCACAGATGAAGTCTGAGGCTGATCTGACTGCTTGGGATGCAGTTTTTCTTCCTCTCCTCTTTGTCTCGTGCTGCTGAGCAAGTGTCTCTTCGAAGTTGGAGAGACCTGTCTGCACAGTCTGTCTCCAGGCTGACCGTTCTAGGCCTGTTGCTTCCCAGTTGTTCTGGTCGATGTTCAAAGCTTTTAGGTCTCTCTTGCATAATTATGTCTTTGAATCGTAGCTGTGGTTTACCTGTGGGACTTTTCCCTGCACGAGTTCTCCGTAGATGAGGTCTTTAGGGATCCGTCCGTCGTCCATGCGCACGACATGGCCGAGCCAGCGCATGCGTCTCTGTTTCAGCAGCGTGTACATGCTGGTGCATCCAGCTCTTTCCAGGACAGTGCTGTTTGGGACCTTGTCCTGCCAGGTGATGTTCAGGATGCGTCGGAGGCAGCGCATGTGAAAACCATTAAGCTTTCGCTCTTGTCGGGCACGCAAGGTCCAGGACTCACTGCCGTACAGGAGAGTGCTCACGACGCAGGCTTTGTAGATTTGGATCTTTGTGTGTTCTGTCAGCTTTCTGTTGTTCCATGCTTTCTTTGTTAGTCGGGTCATGGGGGTAGCTGCCTTGCCGATGCGCCTGTTGAGCTCTATGTCGTGTGAGAGGGTATCTGAGATGGTTGTGCCCAGATACACGAAATCATGGACGACATTCAGCTCCTGGCCCCACAGTAAGAAACAAAATACATAAATAAATATTGTATAAACAAAATCCAGAACTATTTAGTCTGCTGGTTTCACGAAGTTGCACGAAGATAGGACATCCGAGATTTATTTTGTAAGATAAAGTGTGGAAGGTTTTCTTTCTGCCAAATGATATTTTGGTTACCCACGAAATACAGACAGAACTTTTTTTTTCAGTTGCTGACATGCGAACAACAAATTCAAGGCCAACAAATCACACAGAATGCTAAGACAATGCTGCACTTGTTAATTTCGCCCTTTGACAGAATGCCCTCGGTTTCAATGGGTGCAAAATGTCTCCCAGATCCAACGGAGTCTATAATCTTAGCATGCCGTGGCAGAACCACAGGGCCGTTAGATGTCGTATCATGGAGTCATAGGAGGTGCACCACAAAACCGTCTGAGACAACAATGCCGATAACAGGGGTGGTCAAACCGAGGCTCGCGAGCCACATGCAGTTCTTTGACCATCCGTGTGCGGCTCGTGGAAATAATTATGTTGTCTGAGCCCTTTTTTCATCAAAGTCAATGTGAATTTTATATTTTCTTAGATCTATAGGCTTCCCATAGTTCATTGCCGTATTCAATACGTTCAGTATAGTTAAAACAGTCATCAGTCAAGATTTTCAAAACATTTGGTTTATGTGTTTACTTTGTGATTATTGAAACTAATACAAATTAACAGTTTAAATACATTGTACTGCATACATGAGTAAATATTGTTGCATACGTGTATTTCTTCATAAAATTTATGTAGTTTTTATACCAAAATCTGTATGTAACAATAAAAACGTGTGTGTAATTTTGTTCTCATCCTGTGGCCCTTACATTATATTAAGCAAGTTTGGCCACTCATGGTCTATAATATTACTTTAGTATGGTAGCACCACAAAAGCCGCCAGAGTAGCATCACAAGGCCTCGAGAGGCGCACGACATCGGACGTTTTGAGTCGCATGCTACCTTGGCGGCCCTGTCACGACTCCTTGGCGGCCCTATCATGCCACCTCGGCGGCTCACTCATGCCACCTTGGAGGCTCCGTCATGCTACTTTGGTGGTCCTGTGATGCTATTTTGGCGGCCCTGTCTTAGGAATTCTGGGGCAGACTGGGTTGATTTGCCCGAAATTACAACATAGCTTTGGCTTTCTCTGGCGGGTGTTTTTATTCTCGCTTTGCCCGAACTTACCCCACTGTTTTGTCTCTCTTTTTATGTGGTGGGGATGGGGGGTTTGGGGAGACTGCCATCTGCCTCCCCCAAAGAGAAGGTGTTTCCCGTTTCTTTTTCGTTCCATTTACCCCCGGATACTTTTCGTAAGTAAATTTATCCCCACCCCGTTACATTCGGTAGTTGAGTTTACACTTCTACTATAATAAAGCGGTTGGCAGAGGGGAAAAGTTTAAAATCCTTTTCCTATTGTTATCACCTTAAGTTCAAATAACAATAACAATAATAATAAGACATAACAATGTTGTATTTCGTATTTCATAGAGTTATCCTCCTTTGAATTAGACAATACATTGGCAGTGCGGCAAAAATATAAGAAGTACTTGCATGAAATAAAATTGAGGAGTTCAAAATACAGATAGTTAAGACCAAATGGTGGGGAAAACAATGTGGGTTTTTTGTTGTTGTTGTTGCTGTTGACACAATAGGCCTACTTCAAATTTTCTACTCAACCTCAGATCTTTGAAAAAAAAAATTGTAATTATGAAAAAAGAAACAATATCTACAAATCCAGGTCCACCAAATTTACCCTTGGATAGGCTCAATTTTAATAAATTTATCTCTGCCTCAAGTAGGGAACCACTGCACTAGGGCATCTTTCAGTGTCGCGGTTCCCGGCGCGCTGCTAGAGTAGTGATGAGGTGAAGATCAGTACCTCAAGGGTCGGTACCAAAGACGGTACCGCCCCCGGTCCTACTATCCACAAAGGAAAACGCCTGAATAATCCTATCCAGCGTTTTGCATCCCGAAAATGAAAGGAAAAAAAGCCTCTGAACTGGCCCGCTTAGCGATATGATGTACGGCACTCGATTTATCGCTTGCAGGAACATGTTAAGTGGATGCGTACCGGTATGTGGTGAGTGGATCTGGGGAAATCGGGCTTAAGGTGAAAGACCAAATTCCTGAGGAAACCTCTCCAGACAAAGGAGAATTTTCTACCTAAATTGAGATTTGCCACTTTTCTGCATTCAGTTAAAGTATTTTGCTTAAACTCGTCTTAGAAGTATTTTATTTGGAATTTTTAAAGAGGTGTAAATAAGTTTCACCTAAAGCCCGATTTCGCCAGATCCATTTACACATATTTTTTAAAATATGAGCAGTGAAGCTTCCAGTTCTTTCAGTACACAAGCGAGGAAGAGTATAATAAATCTACCAGGGTCTGCATCCTGACACAGTGTGTACACATTCTTGTTTACGGCACACCAAACCCTTTGTTCTTCGGCCTCTATCGTTTCCTGCCCGGCTCTTCCTTTAAGTGCATGCGATGATCCACATGTACGATTACCTGTTGTAGTGTGTACTCATGCCTATCTGAGGTCGACGAGATCTGTGTAGAAGGGTCCCCATTCTTGTGCACACCTACCTGTGTTGGAGGAGGTATAAATCCTGACGCAACGGGAGACTTCGCAAGATAATAAATGGGGTAAGGAAAACAATACTGTAATTTAGAGTACACCAGCGAGGATTGTTACATTACGTTTAGCTTTGCATGAAGAAAAATGCCTGCGCCGCCGTTGTCCTTCAGAATGATCCTTTTACAATCTCTAATTCTTGGACGAATGTTAGAGGATAATCATCTAAGAAGTGTGTGAAATTGCTAGGTTGTAAATATGCTATGAATGGAGGAATTGGGGAAGGCGTGATGCGAAGTCGACAATTTTTCTTTTATTGATCCTACCCGGGGTACCCAACGATGCTTTGGATGAACCTGCTGGACGGCCAACCTATCAAAATCCAACGCATAGGATTGACGTCAAGTCTGCACAAAGGAATGACATCAGCTTTTCTAAGGAGATCCGCTGGCTATGGCATCGCTCGAACGTCGGTTTGGTGTTTGAATCCGCGCCGACGGTAATCCCACCCATGCTATGGAAATCGTGTACAAATCTACGTTGGATTGACGTAGGGATGCTGACCCGGCTGCTTCCGCCATTTCTCTATTTGTCTTTCCGTCTGAATGTCGGTCTGTCTGTCTCTCCCTCTCTCTCTCTCCGACCGCTCCCTCTCTCTTTCTGTCTCTCCCGGTTATCGAAATCGGTGGTTTACTCAAAAATGTCAGTAGGTCAGGTCAGTTTGACCCCCGTCATGACAGTTGGCGCACATTACAAATTATCTTTCTTCCTTGCCTTCTCTCTTTTTTCTTTCTTTCTTTCTTTCTCTCCTTCTTTCTATGTTTCGTAATCAGTAACTCACTCATTGACCCACTCTTTCTTCTTTCCCTTAAATTCTTTCTCCTTCCTAACTAAAATCCGTGGGTTCAATGTTCATGCGGCTTTCTCTTCCACCTCATTCATACTTTTCATTTCTTACTTTTTCCTTGTCGACTTTACTTTCTGTACCGTTTTCATTCATTAGTTGGGGGTTGGGGGGGGGGGGGGAGGGGGGTATCATACTAAGCCCAGTCAGATACAGTAAGTGCTGCCATAAAAAATATGTACACCAAAGAAATAATGGCACAAACCCTCCGACCGGTGTAGCAGGCCAGATTAAAGCCCCGCCAGACTATACCCGGGGTTAAACTGGCCTAGCCCCGAATATACCCCGGGGTATATTCTGGGCTAGGCCAGTTTATACCCCGGGGTATACTTTGGGCTAGGCCAGACTATACCCCCCCCCCCCCCCAGTCCAGATTATACCCCCTACTTTAAAAAAAAAAAACAAGTCATGACCACAGTTTATTTCAACTTTAGTTTAAATTATTCACTATCACTGTCATCAGATATCATATTGAAGCATACATTCTTGACTCTTGTAAATTATGGTACATTTAAGAGGAAATGAACATACACTAAAAAGCATTGATACACAAAAGGATTGAAAATCCATTCAAAATGATATGCTTAGACTTTAACACTAATTTTACTTGTGTCTGTTGGTATTAAGTATTGGTTTTTTTTGGTGTTTTTTTTATAATTAGCTATCCATGAGTTAAACATATATTGTACTTTTTTGTCTGGCACCAATGACATACACTTAGTGGCAAGGTATGAAATAATTATAAGACTTATAAATGTAAAGTCTTCTGAATTTTATTTTAATTTTTGAAAATCAGAAATGTGCTTGATGCGTCAGAACAATGATGCAGAGAGAAAAGGCTGGGAAATAACAACAACAACACTTTAATAACCCAACTGACAGATGATGCAATTCCATCACCCAGCAGACATTAAATATTTCACACAAAACTAAACACATACTAAAATTTTTTCACATGATGCTTAACCTGTCCAGATCCACTTGAAACATTACAAAATGCTAATCAGTAATATACAATAATAACAATAAGAACACCAAATCATTTTATTTACTCTTGAAAATATAGAGAATATAATCAATATCAAAATCATCATCATCATCATCATCTTGGAATAGCATAAAGATAAGGGGGAATATAAAAAACACATATCATTCTAGAATCTGTAGGCAACAATGTGTGTGTACCAAATATATACAGTAAAAAATGTGTTAAAACTTTTCAACTATTCAAGTAGAACTGGACAGAAAGCTTTAGTAAAGTAGCTTTTGCTAGTCGTGTAAACTGACAGATTAAATCCACCGAGACAACAGTGCATTGTAGAAAATAATTACAGTATGTTACGGCAAAAATTCGATGGATCATGTTGCGTTAACATTTCTTGTTAGTAAATTTTTTGAAAGCTTATTTGTAGAAAGGTATACAATTCATGTAGCTCATGGTTTAAGTCACTGGATTAGTTTGCAGGGCATTTGAAGTGTTATAGTGAATAAAGGCATGTCACTTGCTGGTGAAATAAAATTTAAAAAACTTAATGTTGTATCCTTGAATATTTTGCCTGAATATGGGAGTATAATCTGGACTGGTGGAATATAGTTTGGCCTGGCCCAAAGTATACCTCGTGCATAAACTGGCCAAGCCCAGAATAAACCAGGGGTACAAAATAGACTAAGCCACTTTAACCCCAGTGTAGCAGGCCAGGTTATCTTCCCGCCGGGCTACACCAGGGGTTAAAGGAGCCTCGCCTATTTTATGTCCCCAGGTATATTCTGGGCTAAGCTGGTATAAACCCAAGGGTATACTTTAGGCTAGGCCAGACTATATTCCACCAGTCCAGATTATACCCCCTATTTTTATATATATATATACAAGTAAAGACCACAGTTTACTTCAATCTTGGTTTAAACCGTTTTTTTTTATCACTGTCATCGAGCGCCATAGTAATACTTAATACATACATACATATATATACATTCTTGACTTCCGTAAATCATAATACAATTCAGATGAAAAAACATGCATTATTATGTATTGATATACTATGGGTTGAATATCCATCCAAACTGATCTTAATCGCAATGGATGAAATAATTAACGGACGCATTTTAGAGACTTTTTGTGTGCAAATACACAGTTGTTAAATCTTTTGGCTAGGGACGTGTCAAGCTTAGGAAAGTAAAGACGGACAAGGTCTTTTTAATTTTTAAAATTTTATTTCACTCGTGAGAGACATATCCTTATTCACTACAACACATAAGTTCAATCTTTCAAATGCCTTGCAAACTAAGCCAGTGTCTTAAACCATAAGGTACATGAAATGTATGTCTTTCTACAAATGAGCTATCAAAAAATAATATTCACTAACAAGAAATACTGTTAATGTAACATGATCCATTGAATTTTGACTTACATGCCATAGATCTGATTACTTTTTACAATGAACTACTTTTGTCTCAATGGACTTACTCTGTCGGTCTACACAACTGTCAAGGATATTTCACTAAATCTTTTTGTCCAGTTCTATTTGAATAGTTGAAAAGATTTAACACATTTTTCATAGTTGATACACACATATTGCTGCTTATAGATTCTAGAATGATTTGTAGGCCTATCCTGCCATTTTTACACTCCCTCTTATATCTTTGTATTATTCGAAGATGATGATAATGATTCTGATATTGATATTTCTCTTTATTTTCAAGAGTAACTAATATGATTTCTTATTGTATATTACTGGTATATTATTACTGTATATTACTGGTTAGCATTCTGTAACGTTTCAAGTGGATCTGGACAGGTGGAGTTCATCAAACGAAAATATTTAGTGCCTATGTAGTTTTATGTGAAGTATTTCATGTCTGCAGGACGATGGAATTGCACCATCTGTCAGTTGGGTTATTATTACGTTTTAACTTTTTTTTAATGTGTGTTCTTTTCAGGCCTTTTCTCTCTGCATCATCGTAACAAAAAATACAATGCATGTTTTACTCAAGGCCAACCAACATCAAAATAATAATAATAATAATAACAACAGACACGAGTGAAATCAATGCTGAAGACTAATCATATCAGTTAGAATGGATCCTCAACCTTTTTGTATATCAGTGCATTTTAATGTATGTTTGTTTCCCCTAAAATGTATCATGATTTACAGGAGTCAAGAATGTATGTATGTACACCAATTTAAACTAAGGCTGAAATAAACAGTTATTATTATTTCCTCTAAATTGTATTATAATTTATGGGTGTCAAGAATGTGTCCATGTATGTATTAATATGATATCTGCTGACAGTGATAAAGAATAGGCCTAAATAAACTGTGGCCTTGACTTGTTTTTTAAAAAAAAGGAGGGGGTATAATCTGGACTGGGGGGGGGGGGTATAGTCTGGCCTAGCCCAAAGTAACCCCGGGGTATAAACTGGCCTAGCCCAGAATATACCCCGGGGTATATTCTGGGCTAGGCCAGTTTAACCCCGGGTATAGTCTGGGCGGGGGGTATATTTTGCCCTGTTACACCGGGCTTAGTATGATAGGGTATTCCCGAACTTACGAAGAAGATAAAATGAAATTATGGTGTGCACTTGTTGTCTGTCAGCCATAATTGTCTGTGGCCGACCGGGCTTAGTATGATATGTAGACATTCAGTCGCTCGCGATCGTCGCTCGAGACCAGTCGCGCGAAGTGTATCCTTATGCGCTAAGATTCGCTAACGAAAATCCGGGGTCAAGCGATGTCGCTCGATCGCTCGAGTCAAAAGTGTCTCCTTATGCGCGAGCGACGTCTCGTCGCGTGTCAAGTCGCCATGTTTGACTTTTTTCTTTGCGAGGATAGACCCAAGACCCACTACGTCAGGACGGTGCAATGAGCACTTCCGTCCGCCGAATCAGGAGTTTCTAAAAATAGTTCGGCGCGCACAATCATAAACACAGGCATGCTGTCATTACATGCGATTCGTCGTTCGTGTTGATCTTGGAGAAAATCCTGCACCTTATTTGTAATTACTGCTGATATAGACCATTATCAATCAATACATTTGACACTAGTGGCTGTAAAAGAATATGATGGTAGCACAGGTGAAGGGCTGGCAAGACCTAGCACAACCTTGATAGAGACTGTATATTTTTTTCTGAAGCTGTTTTTCCAAACAGACATTGCAAAATGCTAAAGTCAAGACAACATACGCCACCACTTTCAAAGCAAGTTAAAACATCTACCCCGCACACTCAAGCACAAGTATTCCAAATACTACTGTTGCACACCAGATGATGTTGTTAATTTGTTCCTGACAATTCGACTGCATCACCGGGTCAGCCTAGGAAATACATGTAGTACATCAAAACAGAAAATTTCATAATAGAAACTTGGAAAACTGAAGAAACTGCAACATAAGTAACACTTTCTTCTTCTTCTTTCGTTCACCAAATCTAAATCTGCAGATTTGTTCTTTTAAAAAAATCTATGGCTTTCTGCAGTTGTGACAGAGCACCATAGAGTTTGACATTCAGGTCGGTGGGTTTGGGCCAATATGTTTCCCGTAGTGCTAAGAGGAGTATGCAGTTCTGCAATATAATGCTCTGTGTTTTGAGGAGACTGGCTGCACTCACATGTTTATGGCAGATGTTCCTATTTCAAACTTTGTGGACATATAGTGGTGGAGCCTATTGTGGCCAGTTCTTAGTCTGAACAATATCACTTGATCCTCTCTGTTCAGGAGATGATATTTATCCTGTTGGTTTATTTTGCTGCCGTCTGTTGTTTTTGATGAGGTTTTTCTTGTTACATTAGTTTAAGAGGCACTGTGGCTGCTCCAAGCCAGAACCCTCCTTGGCCAGTTGGTCTGCTTTCTCAATGCCTGGCACTCTAAAATGTGATGGTGCACAATGTGATGGTATCCACTGTATGACTATCCTGTTTCGATTTCCAAGGTGCGTAAAACATTTCTCCAAGTCGTTAAGCTTGCCATCTTGAAGGGCAGTAACACTTTCAAATTTCATTATCATCACGTATCCTTATGCGCGACGTGACATTGAGTCGCTCGCGATTGTTGTCGCTCCAAAATCAATGGAGTAAGATTTGTGAGAAGCCATCTCCTTATACGCGACGCGACGTTTGGTCTCGAGCGACCATCGCGTGAGATCAAGTCATGTCGCGATCGGCTAGGTGGTCGCGTCAGACTGTCTGGAGGTGTGTCTGATTTAAAGCATAGTCATTGGCCGAAATATCTTGCGTGTGCTGATTCATTGTGCGCACCATGTGTAGTACTTTTTCCTTGCACTACATACATCTTGAACGTCTATCCCAAGACCCACTACGCCACGGTACAATAGATAATCTATTCAAATAATTGATTTAATTATTAAAGCAAATAAATGAGTATAAACTGCAGACTTTGAATGAAGTTCTTACATACACAAGACCATAAGGGAACTGTACATCTTCTAATCTTATGAAAAAGTGTAGGGATAACCAAGGTAGCCGAACAAGAGTAATGAAGTAGGAAAAGAGACCAGATGTGCGATTGTTTCAATGACTAAAACAAATAAATGGGTACAAAATTCAAACTTTGAATGAAGTTCTCACATACATCAGACGAGAAATTTACGTCTTCTAATTTTACGGAAAAGTATAGAGATAACCAGGGTAGCAGAAAAAGGATAATGAAGTAGGAAAAGTGATCAGATGGGCGATTAAAAAAACAACAAGAACTCACCAAATTCCATCCGTAATATTCTGATGATAATGAAATTTGAAAGTGTTACCGCCTTTCAAGCTGGCAAGCTTAACGACTTGAAGAAATGTTTTACGCACCTTGGAAATCGAAACAGGATAGTCATACAGTGGATACCATCACATTGTGTACCACCACATTGTGGAGTGCCAGGCATTGAGAAAGCAGACCAACTGGCCAAGGTGGGTTCTGGCTTGGAGCAGCCACAGTGCCTCTTAAACTAATGTAACAAGAAAAACCTCATCAAAAACAACAGAAGGCAGCAAAATAAACCAACAGGATAAATATCATCTCCTGAACAGAGAGGATCAAGTGATATTGTTCAGACTAAGAACTGGCCACAATAGGCTCCACCACAATATGTTCACAAAGTTTGAAATAGGAACATCGGCCATAAAAATGTGAGTGCAGCCAGTCTCCTCAAAACAAAGAGCATTATATTGCAGAACTGCACACTTCTCTTAGTACTACGGGAAACATATTGGCCCAAACCCACCGACCTGAATGTCAAACTCTATGGTGCTCTGTCACAACTGCAGAAAGCCATAGATTTTCTTAAAAGAACAAATCTGCAGATTTAGATTTGGTGAACGAAAGAAGAAGAAGAAAGTGTTACTTCTGTTGCAGCTTCTTCAGTTTTCCAAGTTTCTTTCCCGAAATTTTCTGTTTTGATGTACTATTTCTTAGGCTGACCTGGTGATGCAGTCGAATTGTCAGGAACAAATTAACATCATCATCCAATGTGCAACAGTTGCATTTGGAATACTTGTGCTTGAGTGTGCAAGGTAGATGTTTTAACTTGCTTTGAAAGTGGTGGCGTATGTTGCCTTGACTTTCGCATTTTGCAATGTCTGTTTGGAAAACAATTTCAGAAAAAAATCTACAGTCTCTATCAAGGTTGTCCTAGGTCTTGCCAGCCCTTCACCTGTGCTACCATTATATTCTTTTACAGCCACTAGTGTCAAATGTCTTGATTGATAATTGTCTATATCTGCAGTAATTACAAATAAGGTGCAGGATTTCCTCCAAGATCAACACGAACGACGAATCGCATGTAATGACAGCATGCCTGTGTTTATGATTGTGCGCGCCGAACTATTTTTAGAAACTCCTGACTCGGCGGACGGAAGTGCTGAATTGCACCGCCCTGACGTAGTTGGTCTTGGGTCTATCCTCGCAAAGAAAAAAGTCAAACATGGCGACTTGACACGCGACGAGACGTCGCTCGCGCATAAGGAGACACTTTTGACTCGGGCGATCGAGCGACATCGCTTGACCCCGGATTTTCGCTAGCGAATCTTAGCGCATAAGGAGACACTTCGCGCGACTGGTCTCGAGCGACGATCGCGAGCGACTCATTGTCGCGTCGCGCATAAGGATATGTAGGCTTACTCTTTTCCTGCCTTCAATAACCTGCCGTGGACTGGAAGCCACATGAACAGATCTCGCCTGGCACCAATTTTGATTCGCTCTTCTATAGTGTTCATGTCCATGTCTGCCGGCCATTTTGGTGAATAACAGTTCGTCATAGGCGCATGGCTTGGTGATCTTCAGAGTATTGTCTGTCATGCGAATTATTTATTTATTTATTTATTTATTTATTTATTTTATCTCCTAGAACTTGTCGTTGGCCCAAATTAGTGATATCTAAACTTTCTTTGAGTGATGCTGAACTAGTATATAATACAGACAACTGACGTTTATATATTTTGTATATAAATGTATATATATATAATACATAATATATATATATATATATATATATAGAGAGAGAGAGAGAGATAGATATAGATATTCACGAGTACTGATAGATACGTTCATCTATCTTGTCCAAAAACACTCGTGCAGCTCATTCAAATGTACATGACTTGTAGCCTTTGCGAAATGCTCCCTTAGACACTCATCATACAAGGATTTATCAAAACTCGTTTACTACAACTTTCGTGGGCACTTGTGGTAGGGTCTCCTTCTGTCTTATCCAGTGGCGGATATACGGTGAAACTAATGAAGTTTAAGCTTCAGGGCCCACACTCCCTAAAACAGTTCCAGCTTCAAGGTCCCTAAAAATGTAGGCGCGATACTGGTCTTGTCTTTCTAGCACAGTATGACCGTAATAGTGTAGACGTGCTTTATCCAAACTCAAACTTCTCAAAACGTCTCTTCAAAGAAAGATGTGCGACGAGCACTCATGCACCCGGGATAAAGAGCAAGACTGCATCTGATATACATTCAATTAGCTCCAACTCCCCCAACAGGAAGAAATGCAAAATGAATACGAAACATGACAGCAAATTAGAGACTTTCCAGATAGTTTCCGTTTCGTACAGTAGTATAATCATTTAGACCTAACTGCGTGATAGAACAAAGTTGGCTTCACCTTCTGGAAACGTATGGTGTTGATGTAGGAATCGATGGAGATGACATAGGTAATGGTAAACGCCTTCCAATATCGTCTTTCTTTGTTGATTTGCGAGATGTATAATGACCGCGTGGGGCTATTACATTGCTGCCAACCCTACTTAAACATTTTGTCATCATTTTAACAGCTTGAGATGTGAAATGAAATTGTAAAGGGAAGATAATATCAAAGGCCGCAACTCTGTTTTAACACATTTCTCAGGAGAAGCCAAAAATTGAATAACTTTCCTTATCAAACAGTTATGCTGTTAAAAAAAAAAAAAGTTATTCAACCCTCAGTTTAAGAATTTAAACCCCCAACTTATAACACAGCCTACTCTCTGTCAAGGGCTGCAAGTATGCCCAAATATCTCAATTTAAAAAAAAAAAAAGGAGAGTTACGATAATTCACCAGACGCTCCTTGACGCTTAATCAGTCTACAAGTACTGACGATAACAATCACTATACGATAACTATCACTATAGCAGACATTGCATAACCATCATGACTACAATAAATGTAGGCATTAATGACACAATAAAAACAGTTATTATGGTAGGATAATGGTGACGGAGACGACAATAAAAGTGCGTGTCAATGATGCAATGAACACGTATCACTGCAGGATAACGGTGACAGCTACAACAATAAAGGCGCGTGTTAATGACCCAGTGGTGTGGTCGGGTTTAATAGAAAGTACCATTAGAAAAGAGAGATGATGGGAGTGAGTGAGGGGGAGAGAGAGCGGAAAGAAAGGGTGGGTGAAACAGAGAAAGTAGAGGGTAAGAGAGGGGGAGCGGAGGACGGGAGGGCATAGAGGCAGGGAAGGAAATTGGAGAGAGAAATCGCTTGTGAGAGAGAGAGAGAGAGAGAGAGAGAGAGAGAGAGAGAGAGAGAGAGAGAGAGAGAGAGAGAGAGAGAGAGAGAGAGAGAGAGAGAGAGAGAGAGAGAGAGAGAGAGAGAGAGAGAGAGAGAGAGGGGGGGGGGGGGAGGAGGAAGCAGGTTTATCCCGGTCTAATCTAGTAAATGAATAAATAAATAAATAAACAAATAAATAAATAAATAAATAAATATCAGAACTGACTCATTATTACCGTACTCGCCTTTTGTCATCTTGTCCCCTATCCACAAAAGGTATTAATATTTTACTTGACTATTTTCCCTTTTGATATATCGATTATTTGCTGGCAATATTTTTATGGAAGATATCGCCCACCACTACTCATAAAATGTTTCTCTGGGAAAATTAAAGGAATGAACTCTGTATTGTTCGAGGCAATAATAATGCGAAGTTGTCTACCTTCCATCATTTTTTTTTTTTTTTTGAGTCGTTGGCAGGGTTAGATTAACCATAACGCAAAATAAGCAGGTGTTTCGGACATCAAGAGAATGGGGGCACCACAGAAAAGTTTCATTGCCGGATTTACCATGAACCGTAATATGGTGCAAAACTGCAAATGGTGCAGCTGAAACAGGGTCCACAAAAAGAGGCCCCAACAATAAATGAAAAAAATGACAGTATTTGCTGGCGTTTAAGACTCACTTTTATTTTTATTTCTTTTATTGCACGCGTGTCAAATGTCGCCCTGCGTCGAATGGTTTATTTTTGTTTGTATTTTGAATTACACGTACAGTATATGGGGGCACCGAACTCTTTTAAGTGCCTTTGAAGGTCTTAATAAGGCCGTGGTCGTTGGGGAAGGGAGAGGGGCGGGCAAACTGGAGACCAAACCATGAATAATGAAAAAAAAAAAAAAACAACTGGTCTAACTTCATATTAATTGTTTTTGAGAAAATTGAGTTCGAAGTTTTTGTGTGTGTGTGTGTTTTTAATAGTAAGCCTAAAGAAAAGACAAGAACTAAATAGCGTATTATTTTGGTACGAAGGACTTAGACTTTTTGCCCTAAAAAGATTTGAAGATCCTGCACAGGTTCATAGGTTTATCTCATTTTCCAGCAGACTGGAATATACACTGTATAACCATTTTAAAAAAAAATTATTATTCATGGACATAATTTATCTCTGATTATGCCATACCGTTATTTCTGGACAGAGGGTCTCATAGTGTGGCGGCCAGTGCCGACACGGCATCGGGCAAGCAGAATTCCCCAGGGGTGGAAGCCTTCAAGAAGCAGGCCTGGTTGGAATATGACCATCTGTACGCCGAGTTCGAATTCAGATGTCAGCTAGCGGCAATGATTCGCTACTACGAAGCTTCGAAACACGACAAGAAGAGCTACTATGTGGAATGCGCCGCAGAGGTGGGTGAAATTGTTGGTATGACCCCAGTCAGCAACCTTGCGGAAATCCGATGTATGGGATTGATATCAAGTTTTGCTCATTGGATCGAATGACATCGTTCCTAAGTAGATCCGCTGGTTACGACATCGCGCCGTCATCGGTCTCATGTCGCCAGCTCGCTCCTATGGTCGTCCTACCAATCCTATGGAAATTCCCCAACAAATCTACATCGGATTAATATAAGGGTACTGGCTACGGGAATTGTGGGGACACGTTTTGGACGAATGAAGATTTTTATTCGGGACAGTGGAAAGGTGTTTTTTTGGGGGGGGGGGGGTATTTTTGTGGTGGTATGTTAGGGCGCAAAAATGAGCAAGAAAACCTTTCATCTGTTTAAACTAAAGAAATTTAAAATCTTAGGCAAAAAGAATGACAAAGATCCCTGTGAATGTGAACAAGTAGGCGGCAAAACTCAATGTTTTATTTTCCAGTTTGTGACTTGAAAAAATTAATGGAAATGAAGAAGAGTGCGACATGTCATAAAGATTGCTTTCAGGCTCAGGCTTGCATGGCCTGAATGAGAGACAAAATTTGAGAAGCAGAATCTTTCTTGAATACATGTAAAGGCATATATCTTAAGCGCAAAGAATGGCATGGTTCATTGCGAATATGCAGGGGACACCACTCATTTCAATTTTTCAGTTTGACAACATTTTTTTTTTTTTAATGTTGGTGTTTGTCTAAGGAGCGTTCTAGACACAGATTCATGGCCCTTTGCAAGAGATGGAAAATTAGGAGAAAAAAACCTTTGTAAAGAAATGTCTTGAATACAAAGACAGGCATGAATAAGGAACGAACAATTAAAATTCATTTTAATTTTTCAGTCCGACATTTTTGCTTGTTTGTATTTTTAATATCGGTGTATATCATAAAAAGTATGCAGTGTCATATTCATAATCATAGGTAATAAGAGAGGAAATATGAGAAAAAGACAGTTCCCCGTGTACCGTACAAACCAAATCTTGAGCACAAAAAAGACAGGCGCAGGTTCCCGTGAATAAGCAGGGGACACAACTCAAATCGTTTCAGCTTGATTGTTATTGTTGTTATATATCTTGCCCATGCTGGTCTGTCTTTGGTGTGAAGAACGTGTTGATACGGCATCCCAGTTATCGTTATGAATTTTCACTCTTTCCTCACACGTCCAGGCCATGGGAGTCGGTTCAGTGGCCAGTCTAGGGGCGGGGCTTATGAAGAAAGCCAATGTACTGTCAAGCCGACTGGGTGTGGCTGGAATCGTTGGCCTTCCCCTTGCCTGCTTCCTGGAGTTCATGGGCCAAGGCAACAGCAAGACTATACCAACCCTTTACGAAAAAGCTGAAAAACACAAAAGAGCTGGGTCGGGTTGGCAGAGGTTGGCCAGGTTGGCAAAGTCTTACAGGTAAACCGATCAGACTTGCCTTCTGTCCTTTTGTTTTACATGATTACCCTGTATTTAAAGCGTCTGGAGGGGTATGAGACATATGGAATACTTTTTAGTGAGAAAAAAGAGATAAAGGCAATTCAAATAAAATGCAAGTAGTAATGACTGGGCGCACATTGTTTAAATAAATGTGCTAAATACATCACCAGTGAAGAGCTTTGTATTATTTTTTGTTCTCCTTGCTGTGGAAGTCATAATTAAGTAAACATTTCAGTTTGCGTTTAGAGGGCATGGGCAAACCTGCACTTTGAGGTGTTCCTAATTGAAGTTGTCATGTAGTTGGCAGGTCTGTAAAGTGACTGCCAAATTAACGACTGTAAAGGAGAACTGGTTAGGAAAATAGCTCTTTGTGAATGCAATATGACATAATATAATGCATTTTTAAATTGCGTGTCTAAGAAATTTTCAGTAATAATTGACGGCATAATATAGATATCAAAGAGGAAATCACTGGTTAAACAAACAAGCTAATATTGTAATAATCTATGAAATAATGAAAGAAGTAATGCAAGATTTTTCTTATATTATGAAAACACTTAATCCGGAGAAGGCCTGTATTTTCACTCCAGGAGAATACCATTATGCCCTCTGAGCGGTTCATCCGAAATTTACCCATTTCAAATGATAAATTCGTTATTATAATACCCATAATTTGGCATTTAACCATTTTTTTTTTAAAGTTCCTATACACTGGTATCACTCGGATCCATATCGCCGGTCAATGTCTTTCAAAGAGGGCAATGTGAAAACTCTTGTTCTCTGAAAGTAGCTAGCTGGGAGTCAGTCAGTTAATATACATGGGGACAAATCTCCTGCTGTTTTAATGAAAACCTAACCTTAATCCAAACCATGGTCCTAACCTTAAAAATGTCAGAAAACCTGGGCATTTGTGTCAGTACAGCGACAGTCTTGGTGAAGAGACAGTGACACACTTATGTGAACTGCAGGAAATCTAAATAGTCAAAAATCTCCTGGCTCGGTCGTAACGATAATTTCGTTTTCATAATTCACCAAATTTGTTCCTGTTATCTGTCCTTGTAGAATCCTGATGGATGATCCCCGGTATGACGTCAATCAGTATGCAGAATGGTATAAAGAACTAGTGCTGGCCAGGGAAGAAATCAGTAACATTGTGAACGTGCCCTTAAGCACCTACAAACTATTCAATGATCCTAAGCGGGTGCTCAAACCACTACGCAAAAAACAGATGATGTTCCAGCGCTACATGGACATGGAGGCTGGAAAGGAACAGGTTGACGATAATGATGATGAGGACAGTGGTGATGATGAAGGATGAAGATCTGAGTGAAGTGAAATCCTCTGAGAATAAATCTATTGTTTATGCATGTTATGAAAATGAAAGAATATTCGCATATTTGTTAAAAGAGAGAGACAGAGAGAGAGGGTGAAAATAGAGGGAGGAAGAGAGAGAGAGAGAGAGAGAGAGAGAGAGAGAGAGAGAGAGAGAGAGAGAGAGAGAGAGAGAGAGAGAGAGAGAGAGAGAGAGAGAGAGAGAGAGAGAGAAACAGACACAGAGGGAGGAGGAAGAGGAGTAGGAGGTATTACCTTCAAGGTATGTGAATCCTTTAATACCTGAATATCTGAATACTTCCAAGACTTGTTGTTAATTCTTATCATTACGAGGAAATCATAGGGCCTCGTGTTAAAATGTTTGTAACACATGTACTGTCGCGATGTGGGTTAGATGGGGAGAATTCGACTGACACTCTTTCGAGGTCCGCTCCCACAATCGACGAACACACAAAAAAAATACTTGCACTCTAAAAACTAAATAAATCAATTGCTTTGATTTTTAGCAGAACTGTAGGGCAGTTTAATTACAGGAATTAATGTAACAAATATAATTATAAATATAAATATCAATTCAAAGGCAACTGAATCTAACTAATGAAACTACAGCTTTCTATAAAGACTAACTTATTCACTCTAACTACTTGCAGGTCATATGAGTTAGATGCCAAATAGAATCCGCGCACGTGGCGACGGATATAACAGTTTAAATTCTATTAATTCAATGAGACATGTTATGATATGGACATTTCCTCTAGACACGCCATGGAGAATGCTTGTACAACCATGCGTTGTCTGGCGGTAGCTCTGAAACTGTCTTCAAAAGTAAGTAGAACGGTTCACTTTCATCATTACAAATTAGTATGAACTCTCACCATTAGGCCCTCACTGGGAGTGAGAGCGCTGGATGTAAACGCTGTGGGTTCATATCAAACCAAGTAGCTTGGGCTCTGGAGCTTTAAAACATCACGCTCCTCACAATATGGACTGCTCAACTGCGTCTCTATGTCTCTCATCTGGCTGAGGACTATCGCCGTCCACCTCGTAAATGGATTGTCTACATTTGGCATCTATCTAAGCTCTGCACGGGTTTAAATACTAAAGCTATGTCTCGACCTTCCGTCCAGATTCATACATTTGATTGGTGCAGTCGCTTTAGCTCAGCCTGCAATATTAATTTATGCTTGTCATGGCCTTGCGCCAAAATCAAGGTCAATTTTACGGTCTAGACAAAAGTTAAAATGCGAAACATTAACCACTAAAATCTTCAAACCCCGTGCTTTCTACTCTTATGCACGAATTTCCGAACGCCAACTAAGCGTCTAAATAAACTACCTTTACTCGCCCCTTATCTATGTCAGGCCAGAGTTTTCTGCTATTGTATGACAGTACACAATACAGCCTGCTACTGTCACCCCCACTGTCTTGTGGGTCATCTCGGGAGAGAGGAAGACTAGGGGAAGGTAACCCTGAATACAAATACCACACTGCCTTGTGTGTTGCTATGATAGCAAAGGCTATGGGAGTAAACCCAGACAGAAAATCAGGAGTGGAGACCCGAAGGTGGTTGTCAGGGAGAACTGCATCAAACTGGCTTCCAGCATCTCCTGCAGCCGGACTAGTTCCAAATGTATTGACCTGGTCTCTCCCTTGGGTTTAACTAGAATGGCAGAGAGAGGGGTGGTGCCTCTGGGCAAAGCACCATCTCTTAAAAATAGCCCAGGCAAGGCAGCAAAATGAGGAGGCGTTTGCTCGGGCTTGGCAAGCGTCTGTCTCTCCTCTATAAGCCCACCCATTTCCGATTTGGAGAGGACACTCCAGCCATCCGTTACGGATGGGCACAACACGGGAGGTGGCAGTTACCGGTGATAAGCTCAATCCATTTGGCGTACGGATGAGCGCCAGGGGTCCCCTCTGTCGGTGGGAGCGGCTTTTCAGCTGCATTGATCAACTACCGCCCGCCGTAACCTGGGCAGCCCCCAGGCAGTTGGGTGTTGTTCCGCCACGTCAGCCTGCTTCATAAGGTGGTTGGAGCTAGACCAAAAGTCAAAAAGCTGACGTAAAGTGTGCACCTGGCAAAAACAGAAAAATACTAAAACTTGGTACCTGGAACGTCAGAACAATGCGCCCAGGCTTGCAACAGCAAGATCTCACTGATATTGACTCCATCAGGAAATCCCAAATTATTGATCGAGAACTTCAGCTACTAAACATCGACATCGCTGCCCTTCAAGAAACTCGACTTCCCGACTCCGGGTCAGTCAAAGAAGAAAACTACACCTTCTTCTGGCAGGGCCTTAGCAGCGAACAGCCGAGAATCCACGGCGTGGGCTTCGCCGTAAAAAACTCCCTTATCAATTCGATCGCAACTCCAATTGGAGTGTCAGAACGCATCATGACACTCAGACTGAACACCCGGTCTGGTTTTACCAACATTATCTGTGTCTATGCCCCAACACTTACCTCCTCTGACGAAACCAAAGACATTTTCTACGAGGCATTGCAGAGGACTCTCCACAACATCCCTCTCACCGAAGGCCTGCTAATTCTGGGTGACTTTAACGCTCGAGTGGGAGCAGATCACTCCGCATGGCCAAAGTGCATTGGGCACTTCGGCATTGGCAACATCAACGAAAACGGGCAGCGCCTTCTGGAGCTATGCTCCGTAAACTCATTATGTGTTACAAACACGTACTTTGACCTTAAGAGATGCCAAAGAACATCATGGCGCCATCCCAGGTCTGGCCATTGGCATCAATTAGATCTTATTCTCTCAAGGAGGAAGAGTTTGGGCTGTATAAAAATAACTCGTTCCCTCCACAGTGCTGACTGTGACACCGACCATGCACTGGTAGTCAGCAAAATCAAAATTTCGGCCAAGAAAATATACAGATCAAAAGCCCCTTCAATCCCTAAGATCAATGTAACAGCAATCAGAGATGAATCAAATAGAAAGTCATTTGAAAAGTTATTTGCTGAAAGCATGGATAATGTCAGCCAATGTGACTCGGTAGATGAAACATGGAACACTCTCAGTTCAAAAATTCATGACTGTGCCATCAAGTCTTTTGGACAGCATAAAGTTTCAAACAACGACTGGGTAGCCCAGAACAGCAAAATTCTCCTACCTCTCATTGAGCAAAAGAAATCTGCTTTCAATGAGTATAACAAAAATTGCAATCAGAGTACAAAAACTTGTTTGAAAAATGCAAAAGCTAAACTTCAGCTGGAGGTAAGACGTTGCGCCAACAAATACTGGACAGACTTGTGTAACAGCATACAAGAGGCAAATGAAAAGGGAGATATGAAAACCGCCTTTAGTCAGATGAAAGTAGCTCTTGGGCCAATCATCACCAAAAGCGCCCCACTTAAGTCTGTAAATGGTGAACCCATCACAGATAAAAATGAACAACTGAATAGGTGGGTAGAGCATTACTCTCTGTTGTATTCAACTGAGAAAAATATTCCACCAGATTTTGAGGAACACCTCCAAAAACTGCCAATAATGGCCGAACTTGACGCTGAACCTTCCTTAGTCGAGCTTTCCAATGCAATCGACCACCTGTCTGCTGGAAAAGCCACAGGAAGTGACAACATTCCTGCAGAGGTATTAAAAGACCTAAAAGGCCCACTATTACCACACCTGTATAATCTGTTACTGCAGTGTTGGAAAGAAGGCGTGATACCACATGATATGAGAGACGCCAAAATTGTCACACTTTACAAGAACAAAGGAGACAAAGGCGACTGCAACAACTATCGAGGCATATCCCTCCTCAGCATTACTGGAAAGGCTTTTGCTCGCGTCATCCTCTGCCGCCTTCAACAACTGGCGGAAAAAGTCTTACCAGAAACACAATGTGGCTTTCGAAGCAAACGATCAACTATTGACATGATATTTGCACTTCGGCAAATCCAAGAAAAATGTAAAGAACAAAACAGGCCGCTTATAACATGCTTTGTGGACCTAACAAAGGCTTTCGACACCGTAAGCCGATCTGGCCTGTATGCAGTCCTTAAATCCATAGGCTGTCCACCAACATTGCTAAAACTTATTGCATCCTTCCACACTGACATGAGGGCATGTGTCAACTTTGAAGGCTGCACATCCAATTCATTTGCTGTAAACAGCGGTGTGAAGCAGGGATGTGTTCTTGCTCCTACCTTATTTGGTATATATTTTGCAGCCCTACTCAAGAATGCCTTTGGTCAATGTTCAGGTGGAGTACTTATTAACACCAGAGTGGACGGCTCCATTTTTAATGTTGCCAGACTAAAAGCAAAATCTCGTACAGAGCATATTATGTTACAAGAGCTCCTCTTCGCAGATGATGCTGCAATCGTGGCCCACGATGAAACCACGCTCCAGGCTCTCATCAATAGCCTTGCCAAAGCCTGTGACAAATTCATGCTAAGGATCAGTGTCTCAAAAACTGTAGTTTTGACACAAGGCTTGAGAAACCCCAACCCAATCATGCTGAATGGCTCTCCTCTGGAGCAAGTGGGAAAATTCTGCTACCTAGGCTCAACCATCAGTGGTAGCACAGACATAACAACTGAAATAAATGCCAGAATAGGAAAGGCGGCCACAGCTTTTGGCAAACTCTCAAAAAGGGTGTGGAACAATAGCAAGCTGACCATCAAAACAAAGGTACTCGTGTACCAAACTTGCGTCCTAAGCACCCTGCTGTATGGCTCAGAGACATGGACCACCTACTCCAAACATGAAAGATCCCTCAACTCCTTCCACCTGCGCTGCCTGCGCAAAATTCTCAAGATCAAGTGGCAAGACAGGATCTCAAATATCGAAGTTCTGAGCCGAGCCAACATTCCATCAACTCAGGCTCTCCTAGGCAAAAAAAGACTGCGGTGGCTTGGACATCTCCACCGTATGGAAAATGATCGCATCCCCAGACAAATTCTCTACGGGGAACTTGCTACTGGCAACCGACCCAGAGGTAGGCCACATCTGCGATTCAAAGACACTTGCAAGGTCACGATGAAAGCATTCAACATCGACCCCAATGAATGGGAGAACCTTGCAAATGATCGAAGCAGATGGAGACAAAAATTGCGCAGTGGCACGCTCGCAATAGACTTCAAGGCAAAAGAAACATACCTGACAAAACGACAGAGGCGGAATGAAAACACTCGCCAAAGTGAACCCAAAAGACTGACCTGCAATCACTGCCATCGCACTCTCGGGTCAAACATTGGTAGAATAAGCCACGAGAGAAGCTGTCAGTCAAAGTGAAAGTGAATATTCTAGCTGCTAAGACCGTCTGTAAAGACGCTAAAGGCCATATGTATCTATGTTAATCAAAATCACGGGGTCGAGAACTGCTCTGTCATTCCTAGCTATACATTTATTCTGTCTCGCCCCTCCTTCTCTCCATCCATCAGAAAAAAGGTGTTTCAAAACAAACTGTTCACGAGAACAGCTCAAGGACAAATTACGCTGGTTATAATCAACAAGATCGTAAAAATTAACTCACTGACGTCGTGACCTAGCACGGCATTTATGATCCCAATGTAATCTGGTGAGTATCTTGTTTTTATAAGTATGTTTCAAGTGAAAACATCAGGAGGGGAAATGATTCTCACAATCCTGTTTATCTAAGTTTTTGTCATATTATTATAGTTGTTGTGTTTAACAAATAGTGCACAAATCTGTACATCAGTCAGATTTAGTACAGCTATAGTGAACCCCGCATTTAGCCATGACAGATCTATATTTTGATGTTCTTTGCTATTGTCTGTTTGTTATAACTTATTGTCATTGTTATTATCCACATCAGCCCTTCATCATCCCCAGCACTGGACTATCTACCACTAGCATCAATGACGGCATCATCATATATATATAAGGAATATATAAGATCTGTAAGAAGTTTAAGGCTGTTGTCAAAGAAAACTAAAACTGAGCGCTACTTTAAATCGTTTATTCCATCATCAACTAGGATGTTACAATAATGTCGTCATCTTGATCGTAATCTGTGCACAGTTGAATTATGTCCTGCGTGTCAGGTCAATGTGTTTTGGTTAGGGATGCATATTGTGTGCACTGTTAATTTTGTTAATTTAGTTAATTTATCAGTGTGTGTGTATATATGTGTGTGTGCGCGCTATGTACCACACTTTCTGCTTCTGTAACTGTATTGTTATGTATTCAATGATCAAAACAAATTTCCTTGTACAAGGACGAATAAAATTTATCTTATCTTATCTTATCTTATCTTATCTTATCACTTTGTAAACAACAGCAACAACAATAACAAATGAAAATGTTCTTGTATTTTCAAAAAATATGTTTATCAATTTATATCAAAATCATGAAAAACAAAGTTTGGGCATCATGATATTCATCAAAATGGCTTTAGAGATTTAGTTTGCCATCATCATTTATTTTTCAGAACTTCATGGTGCAATTTTTAATTTTAAGAAATAAAACTGAATGTTCTTTTTTAAGTGGTCCTGATTTGTTTATTTCATGTATTACATGTATGATGTCTTACATCCGAGTTTCAAATCATATTATGAATAGTAATAATTCTTGCTCTACTTTTCAAAAACTTGAGCATTTATGAAAAGGATGTCTGGCAGGGTTTTTCATAACAATTTATTACTTTCTTGCTGATCAAGATGATTCCGGTGATCACGGGGATGAAATGAAAAAAAAATATTTCAGTTATAATGAAATTGTACTATCGATTTTCAGTGGGGCAGAAAAGCACAAAACCTAGGTAATGATGAAATACAGTATACATTGCATGTGATATTGATAATACGGCAGTGATTAAAAAACACACTCACGTACACACAAAGAAAAGAGAGATGATGGATGGATGGATGGATGGATGGATGGATGGATGAATGGATGGATGGATGGATGGCTGGATGGATGGATGGATGGATGGATGGATGGATGGATGGATGGATGGATGGATGGATGGATGGATGGATGGATGGATGGATGGATAATTAACTAATGAAAAAATGCAAGAAGAGAAATGTTTACCGAGAGATTGTATTAGTAAAAGTCACTGAAACAAAAAAATTATTGAGTTTCACAAGATAAACTTGTTGACTGATTAAAAAATGATTGAGCCGTGACCCACTTGACATAAAGTCAGCACTTAGGCCCTCAAGCACCACAAAATTTTTGGCAGAGAACAACAGCATGACGTAATCTTATCAGTCCACAAAATCAGCACCCACACTATGACCTTAAGTGCTACCTGCTGTTCGCGATAACAGACAGTGATCCCCTCCCCCTCTTTTTTCCCCTCGAAGAATTTTTTTTTTTAATCGCTTGCTTGCTTGTTAGTTTGTTTGTTTGGAGACTTGTTTTGAAAAATATAATGACAAAACCAGTTCCGAGATATTATAACAGAAAATAATGTAAGTTCTTTGTAATTTTTTGTCAAGAACTGGCACAAATATGTAATTAGGATTAGTAATAAAAGAAACCATAGCCAAATAACGATTTTCTTGCAACCTTGCAAGTAATTTTACTGTCACAGGAAATTACAAAAGATCAGCCTTCTTCGATCACGTATTTTGTTCGATTCTGGTGGTGTCAGTGACATGCTATTATTATTATTGTGTGGAATCATTGATATCTGTCGTTCTAACTTTTAAGGTGGAAGATCTGTCAGGTTTCATAGGTTTACTTTGGCTCGAGCCATTTTCTTAATAGTAACAATAATACTTTCTCAAGAGTATGATCTTACACAATAATTAGTCAGCTAGTAGCACATTTACTGAAAAATATATCTCAGATATCCACGGTTATTTCAGTATTGACCATCTGTACGTAGCTTAAGTGCTTGTGTATTTATCCTTCATAACTGATAGTCACTATCCCCTGTTTCATCAAATTCTTTGATCATTCAGAATAACATTATATTATATCAAAGAAAACAGCAAGATACAGAAGGTCGTTTTTGCTCTCCGTATTTCGCATGGACATTATAGCTAGATGTGTGCCATATTTTTACTGAGGTTCCATGCCATGAAACTTCATGTATTAATTAAGCCTGTTATTGATTCTTGAGTTATGATATTATTATGTTTATATAATGATGCGTTAGATGTGTGAACCATGTACTATGTGCTCTTAGGAGCTCTGTGAAAGTGAATTTCTCTAAACGGGATAATAAAATGATCCTTATCTGTCTCATCTTATTTTATGTCGACAAGGCCCAAGCTGTCCCCGTAATATACATCATGAAAAAAACGTGAATCGATTGATATTTAGAAGCAACGTGGGCTTTTACTTTGTTTACACAGCATAACTAAATCAGAGTACCGGGACATAAACAAAGTCATAAAGCGAAGATTTGAAAAGGGGGCTGGGGATTATACTAGAAATCATCCTGTAAACTTGAAGTATGAAATACCGAATGAAAAGGAAATAATGTTTTCAATCCAGATGAAGGAAAACAACACAAAATAAACACCAAAAACATTTATTACACTAACAGATAGGAATAATCATCACAACGATTACAAACAGTTTTAAAATATGTGTCATACCCGATTGTTGGCTTGTCGTTATCTTAGATTAACATAGACTAAACGAAGAAAAAATATGGCCCCCCAAAAAACCCAAGTTGTATGTTGCTAGGCCTCGCAATTTTTCCACCCAGCTACATTTTTGCCTCTGACGAAGGTAAATATCTCGAAAGCTGGATTTGTCTTCCCTTTTTCTTTGCATTTCATTGTTTTGTTTCTGTATTATTTCTTACGCAAGGCTTTGCAACATACAACCTTTTCTTTTTGCGACACTTTATCTTGCTGCGACCCTATGGACTTGCTGTGGTTTTTACAATATTTCTTCAATAGACTAAACAAGCATGTTTCCCCAAGGCGTGCTGCAAATACATTAATGACCACTATTATTTTTATTTTAACAATTCTTGTTTTTTTGTTTCTTTTTTTTTTGTTTTTTGTTTTTGACGGTGTTGCTTTTGCCACACATGGAGGAGACTTGCATTCGTGATTAATTAAAGACAGAAGAAATTTCGTAATCCACAGACCTGCAGCAGCAATGAAAACAATCGATATTGATGTGATTGCCAATAAAAATGACTCACGAGCATTGATATTGATCAAGTGACTGATATCTTCTTTGTTCGGATGGAGAGGTGGATGGAATGAGTGAATGGATGAATTGTTTGGCGGATGCATGATTGAATGAATATTGTGCGAGTGACAGAGTGAATAGATGTGGAAGAGAGAACATCACCGCTGACAGAAATAGCAGTCATGGCAACAAGGGCAAAAATAACAAATAATATAACTTCAATGATCTGAATTGCAACGCAGGGTTAATTATACTTTCATTTTTATATATATCGAGGGCTGGCAACCAGACTCTTTCGTATCAAAAATAGTCAAACTGAGAAAATCCAGTCTGAAATTCGTAACCTTAATGAAACTTCAAATAATTGCAATAATTTAAACACGGTCCCATCCAATTAAATGCAACAACATCAACGCGGTCACACGAATAGTTTTATTAGGTTATGATGTAAAGTCACACGCCTTGTGTCTTGGATACCTGCAGGCATTTAAAGCGATAATAGACACTGGACACAAATCCCATCCCGCGGGCGTACGTCAATACGACATAGAACTGTAAAAGGATTTCAGTAGGGTTGGTAGAATTTACCGTAAGTTCGGGTTCCCTACATCAAAAGTTGGGTGCAATGTCGTAACCAGCCGATCATAGGGGCGATGAGCGAACTTGATGTCAATCCTACGCGTCGGATTTCCTTAAGATAGCTGACTGGGTACCCAATCAGCAAATCTTATGTTAATCCTCGAGTTTGCTCATCAATGAAATGACATCGTTCCTATCTAGATATCAGACATCGGCCCCGGTTTGACGAAGGAAATCCGCCCCTAGGGCAATCCCAAGAACCTTACGGAAATCTTGTACATATCTACATTGGATTGATGTACGGATAATGGCTGGGAACAATCTGAAACTTGTATAGAGTAGCACAATGTTACTGAATGCCTACCTGACCACAATGAGCAGAGCTGATCTAAACGAAGACTTACCGAGACTCCCATATTTAATTACTCTTTAGGTCCCTAGCGCACTGGGTGTAGTCTGTTCCCAGCCAGAATCACAACGACAATCCCACGTAGATTTGTACAAGATTTCCCGTAAGATTGGTAGGATTACCGTAGGCGCAGGTTCCTTACATCAAACTGACGTCGGCCCGGTGTCGTAAGCAGCGGATCGACGTAGGAACGATATCTTTTCTGTGTGAAAACTTAACGTCAGCTCTATGCGTCTGATTTCCCATGGACTGCTAGCTGGGTTTTGCGACTATTTTGTGAACCATGAAGCTAAATGGGATCCCGTGCACTAGTGAGATTGAAACAAGTCTATCTCGATAGTTGGTTCAAAGGAAGTTCGAGTCTGTGTCAAACAGACTTGACTCAGTACGCTGCTTTAAGCCTTATCTCAACGTTAAAAAGAACAGAAAAGTAACATTCCTAAACGTCAAGTTCTTTTATCACAATAATTAATTCTGACTCCTCAAGTTCCTATCCAGCCTGTGCTTTCCTAATGAGCACAATCATGTTGTACAGCAGCTCTAGCACTGTCAGACCGGAGAGAGGGGACAGGCCCAGCCAGCAAAGCCTGCGGAAATCAAATGCGTAGGACTGACGTCAAGTTTGCTCGTAGGAGTTACATCGTTCCTACGTAGATCTTCTGGTCAAGACATCGCATTGACGTCAGTCTGATGTAGGGAATCCGCCCCTAACGGTAATCCCACTAACCCTAAGGAAATATACGTCGGACTGGGGTGGGGATGCTGGCTGGGGTGGGGGGATGGGCCTACGATTTTGAGGGGGTGTATTCCCACTGGCAGAGGCAAGTGGGGAGGGGGAGGGGGACCCTGACCTTCGATAATCTATATCGATACTTGTCTCAAAGGGGATCCACAGCACAAAACATTAATTTAAAGAAAATTCATAAAAGATTCATACAGATGAAATACTGATACGTAAATGCAGATGCAGTAACTTAAACAGCTTACCTGTATGTTACCTATACCTGTATGTTCCAAACTGATTATAATGTATCCCTTTATTAAATCAAAACAAAATTACCTAATAATTACTCAGCCCAACAACCCTAGGGAAATCCAAAGTGTATGACTGACACCAAGATTGCACACAGGAATTACATCGTCCCTACATAGATCCGCTGGTTACGACATCTCGCCGACATCTGTTTGATACTTTAACCCGTTGGTAATCCTACGAAAACTACAGAAATACACATCGCAATGGGATGGAAATGTTGACCCGTAGAATTGACGTGCAGTTTTCACATTAGAATGAGGGTGTTCCTACGCAGATCTGCTGGTTACGACATCGCGTCGACGTCGGTTTGATGAAGGGAATCCGCCCCTACGGTAGTCCCATCAGCCCTATGGAAATATATACGTCTGATACGCGGAGGGATGCTGGCTGGGGGCGGGGGCCGTCGGGGTCTATTCTCGCTAGTAGAAGAGGAGGGGCGGACTCTGAATCTTCGTTTATAATGAATATAGACACGTGAGTCAAAGAGAATCCACAGCACAAAGCATTCATTTAAACATTCTGAATTTAAAGAAAATTCCTGAGAGATCAATACGGATAGAATATTGATAAATAAATCCAGTTACAGTGACTGAATCCAACTTACCTGTGTGTTCCAAATTGATTATATATAATCTTTATTAGATCAAAACCAAGATACTTTATGATCAGTTTGAAATAAGGCCTACATTTCCCAACCAGCCTGGGCCCATTTCCTGCCCTTCATGAGCCCGGTTCTGTAGTCTCGCCATAGCGAGGTACCCCAAGACTACTGATGTTTCCATGGAGGTATAGGGAAGGAGTAAAAGCAAAAAAAATAATTCGCAATGAAACTCCCCCCTCCTCCACTCCGATTCCTCCCCCTCCCTTCCCGTCATTCTTTCTCCCGCACCGAACCCAAGATTTAACAACAACAACAACAACAACAACAACCGTTGGTACAAAGAGTTTATCTGATTATGAACACTCTGTGCTTTTTAAAATTCTATATCTCTGCCCCCAGAGATTGCTTGGAACTCCAAGGAACAGAGTTACAATTATTTATTTCAGAGAGAGATTAAGAAAAAACAAAACAAAAACGAAACAAAAATAACAACAAAAACACCTCACAAACCTGGCGAACATCAACAAATTCACACAAAAATGTAAAGAATTGGAAAAAGGAAAAAATATGCTGATAAAACCCACTTACCTCCATTTGCCACAATACGAATCTTATCAGACGGTGGATGGGGTCATGCTGACCTTGTGTATGCTCTTGTCTTTAAACAATGTAAGAAAACCGTAAAGCGCGTAGGCATTCTGTAATATTCTGCCTATCGTCTCGCTTCTTTCTATACACAATATGATCATTGTCGTGTCGACGTACTTTCTCCAAACTCAAACTCAAACTCTATAAGCCCTGTTGTGCACAATCGTGACAAAATGTACAGGAGCATTTTGTTTATAAGAAATAGGTTGGTTTTAATGACGTTAGTCTTTGAAGAAGGAAAAAGGACTTAAATTGTCTTTTACATACATGCATACATACACATACTCTCAGAAACACACACACAAACACACACTGCTTGTATTGGAGTCATTCATAAAGTACGTCCAAGGAACTGTAGATCCTAGAAAATTATGCCTTTGCTTTGTAGAAGTTGTGATGCACACACTTATTTAAGTTCATCAATATGAAAAGAGGGTGGGGGGGGGGGGAAACTATGTCACACCACCATAGCAACTGTTTCAGTCCCTGGGATACTTTTTCCAGTTTTATTATCATTATTTACCTAGTGCCATAAATGCACTTACCGCTTTTCTTCAGAGCTGGCCTAGATCTAGAGGCAAAATCGAGCACTCACGGCCATGCTCACGGCTGTGGTCCAGTCCGGCGCGAGAGCCCAGCATGCTCGCGGACAGGAAAACTACTGTTATCTGGATTCTGTATTATGATGTCTCTTGATCAGACAAGGCTCGCTGTGTTTTGTATTGCTTGAAGAGGTGTATACCATACATTAAATTATGCCAAATGAAATTATAATATTTTTTTAAAATGATTAAAGAATAACTAGGAAAGAAATAACATTAATCAGGCAAATCAAAAAGTACTTAAAATAATATTTGAGATTTGTGGTCTACCATCAAAATGAGAATGCGTGATTTGACAGAAACAGATGACACAGTGCCAGAGCCCGTGCAATAGGCCTATCAAGTTATTGAGAGCAATCAGCAGTTACTCTGCGAACTACGAATTTAGCGAGTTGTTACGCAGTATAGGTGTACCGGAAGTTGATGAAAAAACCAGGAAGCTGTCAACAACAAAAATGAATGATTGCCTAGCAAATACTTAGAAAGTGGGATTTGCATCATTTGGGCTGTAAATGGCTGAAGACATGCGGATGGGATTAATTCCTTTTACGGCGAGAGGCAGTGAAGCATCAGCCTATGGTGCAATTCAACGGATTTTATCGTCGACTGCAGTATAGAGATGTCCCAAGCCAGCTGTTTGCGTCTAACTTGATAATCTCACATTTTCAGCGTTGTGCAAATCTCAGCATATTCGTGAACGCAGTTTGCACTTCCCACGCAATAATGTGTTGCCCCCAGGCAAAAAGCTGTTTGAAGATAACATAGAAAATGTGAGCCTTGTCGTGGGATTCCAACCATGACACCTAGATGTAGCTATGTAGATTATACTCACAGTCACACCCTGCTGCATGAGTTGCTTTTGGAAAGAATTCAGGAATTTGGCTATCGGAAGTAGCTTAGCACATATCAGCTGTGTAGAGAATAGTAACTAACAGAAAATACAGAACACTGAACAGGAGCAGCTTTACACTTTTCAATGAGATTTCCATGTGACTTATTTCTGTACAGGGTGGCACAGCTGCTTTATTTGAGTTGACAATTAGACATCATGTGATTACCTTTTTGTTCCTCAGAAGATTTGTTGCTCAGATACCAGTGCAATTTCAAAACTGAAGTGAGGTCAAAATGTCAGCTCGGCTTGGAAGTGCCAGTTCATCTTGCTCTGTCACAGCCTTTGATCCAAATGAAATTCCAATATCAGTGGACTTGGTGGAAACAGCCCGTTTTCTCCTAGACCTCCTGAGCGAAATATCAGCCAAACCTGAGTTATATGAAGGGCCTTTGGTTGAATGTGCAGTTCAGCGATATGAGAGGTATTGGCTCCCATTGGTGGCCAAACATCCTGGTCGTCTATTACCAGCACCCTTGGATATAGAATGGATATGGCAATGTCATATGCTGTGCCCTGAGGCTTACAACACTGATTGTAAAAACATCGTAGGGAAGTTGATAGACCACCATTTGGTAGATAGAACTCAAAGGAAAGAACTTTTGAAAGATTCAGAACGATTGTGGAGAATTGAATATGCTGATGTGCCTTTTTCTGCATGTGATGCTGTCACCCCTTGGTTTGACTGTGAATTTGTTTCAGCTTTGACATATGATTTAGTATTGGCTGTTTCAAGACAGAAAGTATTCTACTATCAAGTCAGTCTTCCTCATTACCGAGATGAGAAATTCTTAAACAATGGATTGATGCGTTATAAGAAATTCCTGTTTCTAAAGTGCCACAACCCTGGAGTGTTTCTAGTTCCCTGCTATGATAATGATCTCTTGTGGCACACTCATATGCTACACCCAAAATTTTATAAAGCTGACACAGAAGCTTATTTGGGTGGAATGCTCCCTCATGATGACGCTGTCAATGACAGGTCGCCAGGTTCAAAACTGGGCCTTGCAGAAGCAAAAACTCGGAACTTGTGGCGAAAGGTATTTAATGAGAAGTATTCCCAGTTTGGAGCCATGTTTAGAGGAGAGCCCCCAGTTTCCAAGCTGTATGCTCTGAGTAGAGAAGACATTCATAAAGTGTGCACGAAGCAAGTGAATGTGCTTATTGAAAAGACTCGCGTAGCAGGGCTTCCACCAGGCAAAAGTTACAAACTGAAATTATGCTACAATACAGGATACCAAAATTTCAACCGTTCATTGTTTGTCACTGAAAACATCACCACAGTGAAAGGAAACTCTCGGACTTTAGAGGACTGCAGAATCAATACCCATTTTCAATTTGATACTCGCTACAACGACAAATTGATTGCTAGCCTTCAGCAGAAATCAGGAAAACTGTGTTTGGGGACCAATGATGTGGTTGGTGAAGGAAAAATTGATATGCAAAAGAAAATACAACCACTCCATAGCAGAGGTCTTACAGCAAATGATGATATTGACTGTGGAGATGGATTGTCCATTGGAGTGGTGAGGATTTATTTTCTTTTTTAAGTTTTTATAGACACATCATTCATGTGATATTCAAACATACTACTTACTTTGCAGATATGAAACAAATGACTATTTGAAACAACAAAGCTGTGTCTCTACTTAGTCATTTTGACTGCAAATATTAACCTTATGTCAGTTGTTTTTTTTTCTAGATTTGAAGTAATGTGATACATTGTGAAACCACACCCTTTCTTTCATATGAAAAAAACTTTTCTTTCAGAAAGTTTTACGGTCAGGGTGTCACAATAACACTTAATGCTAATAACTCCCCCACCCCCACCCCACCCCACCCACCCAATTTGTGGATGCAGGCATACACCTAAAAATAAGAGAAGAGGAATGTTGTACTAAAATGTTTACACTCACATACTGGCAGACAATTCGAATTTTCCTTTCCCAAAGCTATATTAACATTTAGTGATCTATTGTTATATTAAATGTGCCTGTTTGATCAATACACATGTGTCATATTCCACAGGTCTGGAGTTGCCCAGCACCTGCCTTGGGACCTTGTGTTTTGAGACTAGAGCCCGATGAATATGTGGGCTGTGAAATGCCGGCAGACAGAGAGCAGTTGTGGGGCCCGATACCTCTGCCCCGTATCCCACCTGGCTTTGACAATTTCTGTTCTGTTGCTTCTCACAGGTGAGGGAAGAGCAAGTAAAATATCAGAATGCATATAATTGTCACTTCATTGACATACTGACAAAGATCTCTCTTTAAGAATGTTGGTCTCCCCTATGACAGTGACTAGAGTACTTTGGACATGACAATAAGCCCATGATGCAGAGGTTGTAATATTAATACTAATACAGTAATAGGCACAGGCCAGATTGGAAATAATGGCTTCATTTGAAAGTGCTCATGAAGTACTTTTGTTTTGATTTTTAACCCTCACCCTGTACAGGGCGGCCCATGTTTCACAAGCGCTCACGCCGCACGGGAAAGCTGACCGTGCCATGCGCAAGCCGTATTTTCACGCATCGGGTCACTGATCTTTTTGAGACGTAACCACCATCTTATTGTTCAGAACACTGTATCTCTTCTAAATCAAAGGCATTGTGACATGGACATGTTAATCAGTGAACCACTGGTCGGAATCACAAAGACAAAGCTTGCAAAGGCTCTCCCCATACTTTCAAAGATGTAACATCGCTTTTTGAACTGTTGCTCAACAAATTTGCAATATTATCTCATTTTCTCACAAGCTGACCACCATCTGGAGTTGTCTAATGTCTGTATCTAAGAACCAATCAGAAACAAGCTCTGAAATAATCTTTGCCCCAAATGCCCACTTAGTAAAAATAGTATGTGTCAATCAGGATGAAACCATTTGCGTAGGGCTTAGGAGGGCATGGCTAGTTATCATGCTTCGTTCTCATGAAAACTACAGCTGTCAGTTTGGAATCATAAGTCAGATCATTGGTTAGAGACTGACAGACTAAGGTTTTGCTGGTTAATTCATTATCATTATAAGGCATAGCAGCGAATGTTTTCATACCGATCAATAAAAACCGAACCACGTGGACAGCGTTTGTGGTCATTTCATAGCGGCAAGGGTCAGTACCCCAGATAATATTCTCCGTTAGTAAGGTCACTGACCGTGCAGCGGGCTTTACGGGTAGTCAGGTAGTGCACGAGGTGAGAGCTAAAATTAAAGAGAGATGAGATATAAAAATAAATTACAAGTACAATTCCGGTTTCAGACACTGTTTTGGCATTTATTTATCCAAATTTCATCTGTATTAATCTTTTCTGAATCCACCTTGAAATGAAATAATACTTTATATGTTAACAGGTCGATCCTTGACTCTCTCCACAAAATCAGTAGTCTTTCCCAACGCACCCCCGCCTCTAAAAAGGGGAGCAGACTCCCATCAAAATCATAGGCCCGTGTCAGCTGCCCCCCCCCCCCCCCAACCACCAGTCTGGCCTGCCTAACAGATAGAGAAAATGGACCAAAGAAGGTTTTCATGGAAGCTGAATTGATTCATCTTTAGTAGTTGTAACCCGAAATGAGGTCATCAGGACAGCAAATTCTTAGGAAATTAGGGAGTATCTCTTTATTTCAGCACAGACTTGGGTTTTCAAGTAGGAGAGTGGAGCTGTAGAATGTCACACTTTGTTGACTAATGAAAACTTATTCGTATTTAAAGCTGTGGATTACCACATCATCAATTCATATTATATTCGGATGCAATTTCGAAAGTTTTAAAAGTCATGGACATTTTGCTAGAAATCCAGATGTTTTCTCAAATTTGAGACTCTCTTCATTTGATTTGTTAAGGAAAGCTGTGTGTTTAAGTTTGTCAACTATCCAGGTAAAAGTTCTTATGTTTGTTCATAATAAATAGTAAAATTTTAATGATGGCATGAGCCTACAAATAATAATATTATTATATAACATAATGTATAGACAAAATATGGTAAAAAAAAAATAGTTGTATGTAGCAAAGCAAAGAAAAAAGTACAGAAACAATGCAGTAATTTAGTAAAAAGCCAACGAAAAGGGAAGACAAACCCAGCTTTGTATTTTATTGCAACGTTTCTGTATTATTTCCTGTGCGACACTTTGCTATGTACAGCTATTTCTTTTTGCTGTATTCTATCTTTGCTTCAGGCCTTGCAGCGAACCCACAAATTTTCTGTGGTTTTTATATTTCATCAACTTAACTGCATGTGTGACAGTGTGCAATGTCGGCTGGTATGTTGGTATTAGGGTTTATAAATTTGTTGGTTGAGTCTGAAAAGTGAAATGTGAATCGGGTTCTTGCTGCAGTCATATTTACAAATTGGACTCTTTTTTTTCTTTTCCCTTAATTTCCATTTTCTCAGTTTATGTAATATAGGTGGTTTATATGAAAAATTTATTTTAAAAACTATACAAATGGAGGAAGGTCAACAGAGAATGATTTTAAAAAATGAATTTCGTGTGATCTCAGGTTGTTTAATCATACAAGAAAGGCGGTGTTCACAGTAAGGATGATTCACAGTGAACCATTACTGATGTCAGCTATCCATGTGTTCTATGGGGATAAGCTTTCGGCTGTAGCTCACTTGGTGGTTGGAGATCAGCTTCCGATCCCTCTCCAGGTATTTACATCACAATTGGTGACATTTGGTATAATTTGTATGACTTAACAATGGGCAAAGGGAAGATGAAGGTTGTATTCCACCATTTAAGGAAATATATCACTTTTTATGAGCAAAAAGAAAGAATTTATATAGGAAAATTATTGTTCTGAGTTAACTGAAAGTCTTCACCAGTGTAAGCCAGTGCAAGAAATTCTTAGTTACCTGAATCCAAAAATCTTCTTATAATAAACCATGTAACAAGTTCTTAGTTACCTGAAGGTCTTCAGTATAGTAAGACATGTAACAAGTTCTGAAAATACGATATGTTATGCAACAAATTCTTAGTTACCTGAAGCCAGAAGTCTTCAATATAATAAGCCACATAATTAGTTGGGAGTTACCTGAAGGGCCTCAGTATAACAAGCCATGTAATAAGTTCTGAATTTAATGAAAGTCTTCAGTACAATAAGTCATGTAACAAGTTCCGAGTTACCTGAAGGTCCTTAGTATAATTAAGCCATTTAAGAAGTTCTGGGGTTACTGAAGGTCTTCAATATAATAAGCCTTGTAGCAGACTCGATATAATAGGGATTATTTAGACCTAATTTTCAAGTGTATGAAAATTACACAAAGACTGATTATATGCGGAAAATGATAAGAATGTATACATACAATTGCAGAAGTTCATCTGAAATACGGATGTTCAAAATGCACTTGATTTGACCTGAGAATCTTTCAGTCTGGCAGAAATAATAGTGGGCAGAGACCATTGCATTTGATTCCATGATGACGGCTTGTTTTACAGGAGTTATTCCATAAATAGATGGTGAAATAGAGCCAGTGAGGTTGGGAATGTCGGTAGGGATCCATTTTTCCCATGTGAACTAATGGTCTGTTTCTTTTGTGCAGGTCAGCAGTACTAAAACATCTGTGACCTTAAACCCAAAGGAAGGCCAGCGAGCAGTGTTGATCAAAAACAATAAAGGAGACTGGGGCATAGCTGTTGGATGGTGGGAAGGCCTGCCGAGGAGACTGACAGGGAGAAAAGGTGAGCTATTAAAACATTCATGACAGTCACATATCCTGACAGTTTTATTGAGTCAGACTTATCTGGCCATCACACAGTCTAAAGAAGTCAAGGGCCAAAACACTTGTTTGATGGGGATGCTCTCCCTTTGAGGATCTCCTGAAGTCTTGCCGTGCTAGGAGTTGTAATTCTTTTTTTTTTTGTTCGTATTTCAGTGGATATCCTCTGTCCTTTTAGAGATAAGCTTCGTTTTTCATTTAAAATATGTAGCATATTGCTCATTGCCATAGACAAAGAGAACATGTTTAACTCTTTCTGTACTTTTTGCCGATGTATCGGTTCCCCCAACTGATGCATTTGGGCTGAATTGCAGTATGGAAAGAGTTAAGAAAGCTCCAGGCAGTACCATCTAATCTTAGAAGGAAGTAGAAGTGTTTGTAGTTAACATATGTAAAAGTTCCTTATCTATCTATATCAGTGGAAATAAGTGTAAATATTCAGTCTTTTTATAAAGTGCTGTTTTGGTTATGATTAGTTAAAGGACAAAAATATTTTTCTTTTTGTTTTTGTTTTAAATATGAAAAAAAAGGTGAAATGCAGAATCTCCATTTCGTATTTAAGATTAAAGCAGGATTATTTTTTTTTGTACTATCTTTTGTCCAGGTTCGTGCAGTGAAGGCCATTTGGAGGTGCGATTTTACCATCTGCCTGACAAGAAATGGCACTATGTTTCCTTTGATCGACTTTACTCCTTAGCAACTTCAAAGTTTGAAGTTGGAGACTGCATTGTTGAGTTTGATAGTGGTTTCTTTGAGATCAGCTCTGTCGAGGGGGAAATTGTGGAAAACTTGGCTCTGATATTCAGTGTGGCATTGATCCATGTCTTATGCCAGCCTCGACCATCAAATTGGAACCCCAGATTGACTTCAATTAGACGAGAGGATGAACCTTTACCGAGGTTAGGTGGTTCCGAAGAGATTGCCCTATTACTTGCAGCAGGGGTGTCGATAGCCACACCCTGTAATTATGCAATTAGGAACTTGTTCAAGAAGAAGAAACAGCAGTTTGGAGAGTCAAATGGGAAGTCAGGAAATCAGAGACAGAATGAAGACCAGTATGATCACAATGGTGGCCCAGCTGTGATACTGCATGAAGCTGAAGTGAGTGCTGGTTGGAGTGAAGACAAAAACAGTGGAGGAGCGAGTGTTGAAAATGTCCTGGAAGCCGGCATGGTAGTGGGAGGAGCCCTGGCAGTCATCAAGGAGCAAGAGGACGACAAGGAAGACAGTGATAAAGGATTAGATGAGGAAGATGATGACTTGGCGGGAGTCACTGAGCGAACGGCTTTGCTCCTGGCATCTGTGACAGATGGGGAAGCGGATAAAGATACACATGAAAGTGAAGGAGAGGATGAGAATGGTGCAAGCGCGGATGTTGAAGATGAGGGAGATGATGATGATGATGATGAAGGATCTGATAAAGAGAGTGAGGGAGTTTTTGAAGTAGAGGATTACAATATTGATGCAGACAGTCAGACTGGTTTATTTGGCAATGGAGAGGATGACAGTGATGAAGTTGAACTGGAGGAAGAAGAAGAAGAAGAAGATACCGGATTTGGTCATGCCAGCTCAGGTGAAGACGATGCTGCTAATGGTACAGTGTTTGCAGTGAATCACAATCATGAAGCCAGCGGAGGAGAGGATGACTTGCCCATGGGACACTCACATAATAACAGTCATGATGCTGGTTTTGAAAATGATGTTGACACTTACTACGATGAGTTTTACAACATTGATGGTGATGAAAATGTTAATGGCTTTGGTGGCAATGAGGATGAACATACTGGTATGAATCACAGCAATAACGGACAAGAAAGTGCTTGGGAATCTCATGGACATGGAAGTGGCAACTCTGCAACAGAAAACCATATTCACTTTGGAGGATTTGGCCACAGCAAATACGGAGAAGTACATGATGGTGGTAGTAGTGGATTCGGTGTGGATGGTCATGCGGGAGGATTTGGTAATGACACGCATAACGGTGGCGATGGCCATTATTCTGGATTTACTGGAGGACTGTTGTTTGGAGGTAGTGGTGGTGGTGGTGGTGGCAGTTATGGAAGTGGTAGTGGAGGCATTCTTGCAGATGGAGCTTGTGGAGATGGTGGTTGTGGGGATGGAGGTGGGGGAGGCGGAGGTGAGTAAGATAACAGCGATTGTGTGGAATTACAAAAAGCAAACAGTTCATCGCTTGAGATGTTTTCTCAGATCACAAGGCAAATAGAGTAATTTTTTTTTTTTGTACCCATTCTTTTGTGTCATTGTTTGCATATCGAATATAGATGTTCACACTGAACAAACCTTTCACCTGAGATACAATTTGAAATTTTGTAAAACTGTGGCATTTTGTTTATGTATTGTTGCAACCATTTTTCCACTGTTTTATCCAGCTTTTTTTTTCCCACTCAATATGTGAAACTTTGTTTTTAATACCTTTATAATGGAATCAATTTGATGAGATGAATTAACTCATGGCGCGGAGCTATCAGTATGTTCATTGATATAACAAGATAATGATTTGCACCTGGTGGTGAATTATGAAAAAAGAGCAACACATCACTCTTTTTGTATACCCCCGCTGTACATATAGATATCCACCCAGGTATTTAAGCTTTAAGTTGATAAGTGTAAACACCTGTGTCTTGATATTGATGTTTATGGTACAAAACCAAAAGCAATTGAGGAAACTTCTCTAAGTCTCTTGTATTCCTTGTGTCACAGAAATCTAGCATATATAAGCGCACACTTACATTTTGCAATTGTATTGCTTACACCATGTTGTAAACAAAACAAAAAAAAATAAGTTGCTAATTGTTATGATGAGATACGTTCATCGTTGCTCTGGCTATGGAAAGCAGATGTCCGGTTTCCAAAAGGTTCATCCCTCCATAATGTATGATTTATTTAGAGTGTTATAACTTTCGTCCATTATAAGACAAGACAGAAAATCTCAGATCTGTTGTGAGTTTATGTTGGGGGAAAAATCCCCTTGTTGAGAATGTTAATGCAATTTATGAAACTCATCCTTTTGTAGTTCACATTCACTCTGAAGAACATTCATAATAGTGAATATTTCCAGTAAGGGACAGTTCAGTGTGTTCTGTTTCACAGGAAATGTTTGTAGGGACGGAACCTGTTCCAATAGTATCTGGATTCCACCACAATTTTTTGGCGAGGACAAAATGTGTTGGTTTTTTGTTTTTTTTTGTCTAAATTTCAAATTTATTGTAAGATCAGAATGCTTGAAATGACACAGTTTGACATTTGAAATGCGTGAAATCCATTTTCAGACAGGGGCGCGGACCCCTGACCTTTACTTTGACCACTTAAAAGAATTTCAGGCATTTTTGGGTACCCAACGTTATAAAGTTATCATCATTTTAAATTTGATTAAGAATGATTAATTTGGCTATGGATAGCAGAATTTTGGCCTCCAAAGTGTTATATTTTTCAATGAATTTTTCAGTTGAAGACTGTGATGTACATTCATCTTGTGAGTCAGAAATTGCAGTTCTGTGGGGAATAGTCAAAATCATAACATTGTTTTGTTTTTTTGTTTTTGTTTTCAAACCTGACTGACAGACACCCATTTTGATTGTACCTACCGACACACATTATTGCCAGTCACAATCATGAGAATTTAGTGGTTTGCCAGCACACACATACACAATGAAAGTACACTGGGATCTTTCTGATGCCTAGATTTAGAAATGTGGAAGAAATAGCTTTAAAATGATTATATGAACATTTGTGCCTAGTAAATTTTTCTGGAAAGATATGGAATGTCTTTTACAGTTAACAGAAATTGTGAAACAGCCAAAATTAAATACTATATATATAATTGATGATGTTTCTGTATTTGAAATAATTATTCTCTGTTATTATGAAATGTTGTATACTGCTGATGCTTGAATCTAATAATGCTGTCCAATCATGTCACACAAATTACTGTGTGAATATGACTATGCAGCCTTGCACGCAGACAAGTGCGCTTGCTTCATCACTCGCACACCAGCATAAATGTGTTCCCTCTGAACAAGATAACTGTACAAGTTTCATGTTATTGGCCACAGTTGAATGATTTCTCTTGTGCAGATAGATCATATAATTTATGCTCTCTGACTATACAGATTTATGGAGTGAGCCATTTATGGAAAGAACTTCCATTTCTAACATTTTTCATGGAAATTGTGTGCAGAGCAATAATAGATCTGCACTGTTATGGAAAATGTTGAGTGAGAGTGATAGGGACAGGTTAGCATAGTTACAGGATTTGTGAGTCTGTGAGGTTTTCATGTTGTAGAACCAAGAGATTATGCATACATCAAAGCATCAAATAATGATTCATTATATCCACATGAAAGACAGAATATCATGATTCAAATTGGTGGTTTGTCCCTCCTTTAACTGCTGAGATAAAATAAGCCCAGTGTTTGTTATAAAGTGTACAACTCGTGCCAATGTAATTCCGTGTGGTAGATAAGTGAGTTTATTAACCCAGCTTCCACTGATACTTGTACAAGCCTGACATTCTATATATATCTATTAGACTAAGCCCAGGAGTGAATATCACCTTCACAGATAACACTTTCCTGTATATCACATGCACTTTTGAATGCAATCTTACAATGAAGAAATAAACACATGCATAATATCACATATCACAATTTCCAAAATTTTGAAAGAAGAAATACAATTAGTGAAGTGTATTTGTCATTGATAGAAAAGTTATTTGGTACAGGCTGCAGAATATGTTGTCGTTCTTGTTTATGATGTTGTTAAAAAGGATCCCTCCAATTTACATTTCATTGTAAACTTTTAATAATGGTACATGGGACATCTGGATCATGTTGTCATAATTCTGAGAAAAAAGTTTATCCAGACACTGAATAATTCTGAAATTTTATGGTAAACATTTCATTATGAATTTATCAAGGACAAACTGATTACTTTCATTATAATATATGTGAGAACTAAAAGTGTACTTCATGTTTATGCATACATGAGAAGTCACTTGTCCTTAAAAGCGATTTTTTTCATAAACAGTTAGCAGTTGGTTCTTCATAGCTGCATGTTTTATAATGAGTACATGAACCATCCTTCAGTCCTCTCATAAATGTGGTTCAGTGGGTTCAGTGATTGTTAACATGCTGAACCAGTTTGCTGTGAAAAGAAATATTTACATGGAAGCAGAAAAAGTCCATTGTATTCCACTGTTTGTTTTCACTATATTGTACATGTGCCCTATAAAATCAAGATACCCACTACAATAGCTATAATATAACCTAGCCTCCTATTGCTGTTGTTGCCTGAAATAATTGAAAAGAATTCTTTGATTTGAATAGGATTTTTCTTACTTAATCATCAGAATAATGTGATTATGTCTGCCTAATAACCCATGCTGTTTATTTGATAAACACAATATTCTGTGATTTGATAACATTCGCAAAGATTATGTAAGTCACGCTGATAATGAGAATTGATCCCATCATTCTTAGTATTGATTTTATAAAAATTCATTTTTGATGAGCTTGGATTCCTAATTGAAGCTTTGTCTGCCTGTTTGGTTCCTTTTTCACACTGTTCATAATTTCTTGCTTGTATAATTTTCCTTAGTTTTCCTGTTACTATTTAGTGACTGCGCTTTTAATCTCATGTTAGCATAAATAGCTACATGTATTATTTTAAAACATTTATGACAATACAGAAACATTGTTGTTAGTTGAACTAAAATGCCTGTGTAATGTTATACTAGATGCCGCTAATCTAGCAGCATTTTCTTGCTATATGGTTTCAGTTTGATAGCGTGCTTAAGATGCTGGTGAATGTATTTTTGTTTAAAGCCAGTTCAAGTAGAATAAGGATTTTGAAAGACTGACTGGTTGTTTTGCACTATATTTGGATGACTAGAATGATCATTAACTTATTTGTTTGGCTGAAGGGCACGATTTTTCATTAATGAATTACAGGGTTTGGTAAAAATTGTTTTGTGTGGCCTCACAGTTTCGTTATGGTTGGAAGTCAGAGCAGCTGTATGTATTAGTTTTGTCACCTAGGGTGTCATTTTTAAGCAGTGTCACCCCAGCCTGAGGTCAGAAGTGGAGGTTGAAGTTTGGAGAATACAGATAATCGAGAATAACTTTTACAGTGATCTAAAGTTTTATGACAGATCCAAGGAGGCATTTGTGCTTTGCTTGAATATTTAAGTGAAAGAAAAGAAGGAAAAAAGAAAAAATATTTATGTCAATCTCTTGAATGATGGTAATTTTAATACTTTGAAATGTTAATTGTTGGATAAGCTTTGCATTTACGTTCAGTCTCGCAACACTTATTAGTTGTATATATGAGAAAGCATTTGTTCCATTATTGTTTATTTGGTTGCTGTTGTTTTTTTTATCTGCTCACTGTAGATACAATCACATCCATAGTTGCATAATAAGGAAACACTCTCATTGATGTTTTGCTTATTGATATTACATTTATTATTGCAGTAATTATTATAATTTTCTTACAGTTACCCTGTAATCATTTAAATGCAGAACAACCAGACTAGAACTAGTCTTTTGAAACTGAAAGTAACATGGGAGATATGAAGTGTTTGGGAAAAACTGAGAATTTCCAGCAGTGTGGATGCTTTCAGTAGATGCACTAATGTTGGAAGATGTGAATAGACTATAGCTATTACAGCATAATTTAGATGGTTGGTAACAATCTTAAAGTAGAAAGAAAGGGGTTTGACATTAAAGATACCCAAATTCTACTTTGACTATTTCTTACTTCAAAGTCTCAGAATGAAGTATAACTTGTACTTGTTTTCTTTATCTTCAGTTATATGCATTATTGATGTTGCTCACGCAGTTGAAATGCAAACTTTGTGGCAACTGTAACTGACTGTGTAGTTGATTGCAAGTACATTAAGTTTAATAGAACAAACAATAAACCAGTAGTTATGTATATCATTGGTGATGTAAAAAGCCCATTTATATGCATTAAAAAAATATTGGAGTCTTTTTTTAATCCATTCATCCCACTCAAATTAGGAACATGTGTTATATATATAGTACTTGATGGCAATGGGAAACAGTATTGCAGCCTTTTAGAAAAATTTTTGTGCAGCCATAAAAAGTGTTTTCTTTATTTGCCTTTCTTTAAAAGAGACCATAAGTCTAACTATTTTCTCTTTCAATAACAAATACTGTTTCTGGTAGGCTGGGAATATGCACAGCATGAAGTTGGGCACCTCATATTTAATAACAAATTTGAAAAAGAAAAAGAAACACAAAACTTGTGTGAATCACAAATAGGCATCTTGACCAAGCAAAGCTACTCTTTTTTTTTTTAACGTGACGAAGGTCCTTCATGACCGAAAGCTTGCTTTGTTTATTTTTATACCCATTTAAAGGTTATTCTTCTTTGGTAGTACATTGTATAATTTAGTTCTGCGATTGTTACATACTTGAGGGCTTTGCGAAAGACAGTTTTTTTTAATACCATATTTTAACATTATTCCTCAACAGGGAATTCAGTTTTTCTAAAATTGAACTTATGACAATGTTTCCTTATGTCGTGGAAAAGAAAAAGTGTATGAGCTGCTTACACCACCAATGATATTTTGAAAATGACAGACGCCATGAGTGTGGTTAGTTGCTTGTTACTGTGTTTTTACTCATATGAATTTTTATACTCATATCAACAAAATATTTTGTTCTTATTTGACAGTAAAATGTTATAAATTCTTTCAGTGACCAGTATGTTCAGTTTTTATTGTGATGCTATATATATGTGGTCATTTCATAAGTTTTTTATTTTATTTTTTACATTGATATTATTTCATTTGAAAGTGATACTACCAGATAAGTCCGTCTCTATCATAGGAAGCTGAAATGGTTTCCACATGTCTTTCTTTTAATGTTACACTGTAATTGTTGAAGATTGTAGGAAATACCACATGGTTGTATTTGTTAAAAGTACTAATGTCAATCATAGTCGACACCTCACTGCTTTTTTACTAGACAGTTTTTTATGCTTGTCAGTGCTAACCATGCACTTGATGACAATCATAATCATACATTTTGTTTATGTAGAGAATAATTGTTGTTTTATCAAAGATTTGTATTGATGATAATGTCATGTCTTTGTTGTATGAGACACAATTTTGCATTAATTGTAAAGTCTTATTGATTGTGCCACACCGGTAATTTGAAGTAGATGCATATTATATGTTTGTGTGAGAAAGGCTTGATGGGTCCACTGATGAAGTTTTGGATCTAATAAGCCTCTCACAGAATTGAGGAATACAGTAGACAATGGTTAAACCGAAATTGGCGGGACCTCGGGTTTGTTTTCGGGTTAGGAAGATTTCAGTTTAGCGACAGGAGGCTTGAAAAATGCCAGTCTCAAGAGAAACAGCCTAAATCACTATTAAAGAGGACAAATGTAAGTGCATTGACAAAACAGACTCAACACATTCTCACTTTGCTCTGCATTTTTTACTGAGAAACTCCGGATGAGATTGGGCAATTTAAACTCAGAATTAGGGTGGGTGATAGTTTATGCCTACAGACATGAGAAGCATGGATTGCCGGAGAATGTGGACAAACTCTGAGAACAGAGAGACATGAGCGTGGATGGAGAGTACAGAACCGCCGTCCTGCTGATCTCCTTAATGTTACCGACCACAATGCCATGAAATACGCTGTCCACGGTCACTATTATTGTCTACCAGGCAGATTGAAGCCTGCTTTGATCGGGTTTTTTTTTTAAGGGGGGTTGGGGGGGGGGGGGGAGGGTGATACATTAACTTAACCCAACCTGTGGCAAGTGCGTCACAGTGGGCTGCCCACTGAATCCAGCAATTTTCTTTTCGGTTTAACGATAGGGTTACTTCGGTTTAGCTCTAGTTTGTTAACAAAGATAAAGAGGAAAAAAATTGAGGATTCCTATTTGCCTCTGGTTTACCGCTGTTTTCGCTGTAGCCAATTCCAGTTTAACCGTTCTCCGCTGAAGTCTGATATTTGTTGAATTGGTTATGAATTCAATCTCAAGAAGGTATGTAAGTTTGGCAGTTTTAATAATTTACTTTAATCAATCAGAAAGACATTCATTGCTTCCAGTAAATGTTTTTGAATCAGTTAAGAATTAGTTTAGAGAGATTGTTAACAGCCATGCAAGGTTATTTGCATTGGAAAAAAAACACACGTAGAAATTTGGGAAAAAAAACAACAACATTACTGGATGAATTGAAAATTTGTTTGCTATGAGAAAGAGAAACTTTAGAGTCAGCCAAGCATCTTGGCAGAGGATAATATTTTGTTATTCACAGCACTTATCTGGTAAATACTTCTAAAATGATATTGTGACTAATAAAAAATATCATCAAAGTTTTAATATTTTTTGTAATTTTTGGCACTCAAGTCCCATTGTGTTATTAATGCAGTCAGCGTCATTTGTAAATATTGAAGATAACATTAAAATAAAGCCTTCAGAATTTCTAATGTTTGGATGGGTTTTATGCAATAATGTCTAAAATATAGAAGTGTTTAAAATTTGGAGATCATATAATTGTGATGAACAGAGGAACAGGGAAAGGCCAGTTGTGGTGTTGCAAAAGTTTAGAGTTTGTTAAAGTAGATTTCTACAGTCATCACTTGGGGATGGAATGCCTTAATATTGTCATTTAATTTCTTCTTTTTTTTTTTTACAGGGCATGCTTTACAGGGGAGATTATTTTAATTTCAGATTTAAAAAATGACAAAACATTTAAACCATTGGGGAACCATGTTTGTTTCAGATTGAAAAAAAGTAATAATTGGCAATGCCTTTAGGCCATGAATATTTCAAGATCGATGACAGAAAAGGAAAAAAAAAAATCAACAGCCGATTAGCATGGAATGGCTGATCATTGTCTTTACCACTGAAGTTGGGATATTTACAGAGTATTTTCTGTACAAATAGTGCATTACAACATACATTTATGGGAATTTTTTCTGTGTTCTTTGATATTTTGGCCATGTTCTGAGGTTGCGGTTGAATCTTCATCAAGTGGAGAAATTATTTATTTGACATCCTTCTTAAATTCTTGGTTCTCATGAAGGTTCTTTTTTATTGTCATGAACTAGTTAAATCCCTGTTTTTATACAGGGACCTTGAAAGCTTCATTTTGGTTGGTCGGAGGAGTATTATTGCTTGCCCATTGAACTTGTTGTCAGAGCCGTTTTAACCCAAGGGCACACCAGGCATTTGCCGAGGGGCCCCCAGGGCTTAGGGGGCCCTATGCATGCAAATTTACATTGGTTTTTGAAACAGGAAAATGTAACCTATTGCTTTGCCCAGGGGCCCATGATGATGTTAAGACAGCCCTGCCTGTTGTGTGCAGTTTTTCGACAGTGGGTAAAAAGGTGCTACAGGCATTCTGATTTCAGAATCTCAGAACAAATTTATGTAAGAAAAAACAAAGGACAAAGCACAGACAAGGTTGAAATCACCATGTAATCTTCTCTGTGCAGCTCTTCGCCTGCCAAGGCATATATTTCTATAGATTTGACAGATTTCATCAGGTTTATTTTCAACAACAGACAATGGACATAGTTTCTGCTACTTATAGAGTTACAGTGCATAATAATGTGAGAATCATCCTTCCCTATGATGTAACCTGTTAGGGGAATCAGTCATATATTACTAGTCATCTATATATATAGTATATTTAACCACCTAAAAAGAGATCATAGTCTTGCCAAAGTTTTATTAGACTTTATTAAACACATTGCTAATCCCTGTGAGAATTTCTAGTCACTTTTTTTATTAACCAGGAAATATTGAGATTGTTAAACATTTATGAAAGTTCACTGTCCAGTTTTATTATTAGTCACTGAACAACTTTATTTCTTGAGGGCATCAGCCTAAGGCCATTAGCCCTAATATTATTCACAGGAAAGATAGTGGTTTTTATGTAATATATTTAATAACTTTGGAATTTTGGTGCATTGTGCATATGTGTATCAACAGCATTATTGTTACATGCATTGCAAGTCCAGGCATTTTTTGTTTTTTTTTGTGGTTTATTAAATTATTATTTTAAACTGATGTGAGAAATAACTCTTTTTTTTTCACCTTAAAATTTATTGTCAACAACTGTTAATTACTTATTTTAAAACCAAATATTATGTCACCCACTCTTTTAGTATTTCTCTGCCATTTCTAGTCTAAACTTTTGAAAAGATTTGTGAAAGAATGTGTTAGAATACTTTCAGAACTAATGAATTGTGATGAGAGTTGTGTGGAATGGATTTGCCTTTTTCTCCTTTTTATCTTTTTTGTTTTGTTTTGAGAAACATTCATATACTTCCTTTACAGTTTTTTGTTGTGTGATCAAGACAATTATTGCAGTATGTCAGGCAGTAATCTCTGATTTCAGTGCTCTTTGTTATTTTTCTTTTTCATGAGATCGTCCTTAATATGGCTGAAAGTAGATAAGGCTTTTGCTTTTTCAGACAAATTTTCCATTTATTTATCGAAAGTGAAAACTGAGTCACTTACTTTAGATGAAATTTGATGATTCCAGTGGTGAAATTAAACTTAAGGGAAATAGAAAGAAAAGCATGTTGATGTGGCTCATTGACATACTTGTTAATGTGTATTGATTTTATCACAAGGATCATGAAAGGTAAAGGAGAGACTATTGCAAAAACACTAGACTGGTTTTAATGGAAAACAACTTTTATTTTTCTAATGGAGAAGCTCTTAATGTCATTAAAGAGTGTAGTGAAGATGATTGGATGGGGGGGGGGGGGTGTCTTGTTGTTGTATTTAGGATAAGTTTTGACTGGTTTTGAGCCAGTTGTTTCTTTTTCCATGACTTTGTTGAAATGATTATCTCATTGCTGTGTGATAATTAACCCATTGTTTTGCTCAGTTCTATTATTTCAATCAATGTTCTGTCTGATTTTTTTTTATCCCATTTGATGTCTCTTGTGAAAAGAACTGCTGTAGGTACCAGCAGGACTTCGGCACTGCCTGGTGAATGACCATGGATTAGTAATTGCGTTACTAGATGACAGTGGTGCTTTTGAGTTCATCAACACTACAATTACTGTCTAATTCCTGTCTTAGTTCAGACCTTCACTGCTGTGAGTGTCAAGACACTGTATGACTGCAGACGATCTAAGCATCATACAGTGTCACATTCAGCACTGCGGAGCAGCACTGTGAGGTCATTCTTTATGGCATAACAGATTTAAAGAATTCAGTAATGAACATTGTTACTCTAGGCTTTTGAGAAACTTTTTTATTCTAAGTCTTTTGGAACTTATAGTGATGATGATGATAGTGCCATGAAAATGATGGATTTTGATTTCAAAATAGTGTCACAAATGACAGCAATAAATGAAAGAATGGGATCGCTGCATAGGGTTCTAGAGAAGTATTAATTTTCTTAGGATATTCTGAAAGTGAGCAGCAGCGTAAAGTCTGGACCGAGTGAGGCTAAGGTTTGAGTTTGGAAATGACAGAGAAATGTTTCTGTTGTTTTCATATATTTTCTGTCAACAATATGACTTTGCTGACCCTGTCTTAAAATCACATTTGTGTATTCCTACAACTGCAGATGGCTACTGTTCTTCCCTGAAGGAATTTATTTTTTATATATTGAATATAGGGAAGGAAAATAATTTAAATCTTTATTTGCATTTCTAAAATTAGGTAGTCCAAACTGATTTTTACTTTTTATCATAATTCACCAATTATTGATGGAGCTTGCTTTTCTAAGAATTTTGATACCAAATTTATTATTCTGGCTTGAAGACTTTGAAGTGTTGGTATTTTCAAAAGTGAAAAAACACCTTGAATTTGCTACTTTTTCCAAATGGCATGACAGTCCAACTTTGATCACCCGTATAATGACGGTTTATTGAGTCACGGCCTTGAAAATTCTCAGTTTCCCTGTCAAGGAGGTGTACATTATGCTTACTTTTTTTTGAGGGGTACAAATATAGTACACGCATTTCATTTTATTTTGTAGGTCATCAAACTTCATCCGACGTCAGTTGTTTGTGAACTCTTAGACCCCTTTCACACGGCGTGGGTCAACCCGCACCCGCACTTATGTGCGGAGCCCGTGCAAACCTAAGGCTGAGGTTTTCAATGGAGCCTTTCACACGGCGCGGGTGCGGGTCGTGCTTGTTTGCGGGCGAAATGTTTGCGCGGGTTCCCCTAGGGTACCCGCACCCGCGAAGTTGAAATTGTACACCGTATGGAGGAATTTGTCCTTGGCTGCGCGTTATCCCGTATTTTGTTTTGATTGTGACTTTTTTTTTTCTGCAGAAACAGTTTGGATGCAGATATTGATATAAAACTGCTAATATCATTAGTACTAGGGAGGCCAGTTATGTGGAGCAGGTTCTTTCGCCAATCAAAGGATACACTGATAATGTACATCCATGTCACCTCTTTTGTCGCAAATACAAGATATAGGAGGATAAACCGATCACTGTCCATATTTCACGACTGTACAGTGTAAAATAGAATAAAAAACTGGAGAGATCTAAGTGCGGGTGCGATTTTCACCCGCGCCGTATGAAAGGTTATGCGGGTGCGGGTGGACCCCACGCAAATGTGCGGGCGCGGGTGGACCCGCGTCGTGTGAAAGGGGTCTTACAAGGAAGACAAAAATAATGTTGTTTTTTTTTAATGAAAAGGGGGCCAACAGTGTTCTGCCATTGACTTACCTCTGAGTGTAGGACAAAGGTGACGAAATCAAGCATTGGGTGAGTCTATAATAACGGCTGGTGCGACCATGTCTGACTTTGGCACACCCTTATAATACAAACGCTGAAGTTCATTTGCGTCTAATTTTGATCCTGGTCTATTAAAGTTTCCGCCAGTTTCTCAGTCAACAAACTTTTCAACAAATAATTTTTATAGGAATTTCAACTCAAAACATGATGTAAAATACATTGAATTTAAACCTCAATTATCTGGCTTTCTGATTTTCAAACGTGCGGCTACATCGGCGCGACACTCTGTGATCCTTTGTTATGAGGGGGTCAAATCGGTATGCGCTGCTAGGGCGAAAATGGCAAGACTATGTCTTGGTCAAGCAATAAAAACACACAGCTGCACACATTAAACAATACAAAAGGTAGTATATCTTGACAGAGGAAGAACTGAACTTTATTTGATGTAGGATGCATGCTGTTTCACATAAACACATAGCAGTAATAGCCTTGTAATGTTGGCCTTAAATTATGCCAAAATGGGATTTTGCCCCTTTAGCGGGGCAGTTTGGACTACCTACTAAAACTGTATTTAAGATAAGTAATACATTTCACATTAACAGTCTCAAGGTGCAAATGCCCAGAGTAGAGATCGTCGTAAAATAAAGATCTAAATATATCACTTAAAACAATTTTTTCCTTTCTAAACTTTGGTCCTTCTCATATGCATGATCTCATGGCAGACCCAGCAATTTGTTTGTTGTATTTTGTTTTCAGTCTTATGTAGTCTTTCAAAGTTATTGTGGTAAGTAGTGTTTGAAGTAGCTGCCAACTCAGACCTGAAGAAACAGTGGCAAAGCCATCAGGTGTACTGATAATAAGATAAATTGTTATCACATCAAAGTGATGTAAGTTTGTTTTTTTTACTAATCAACATTGTTTTTAGTTATTCTCATCTGTTGCAGCCTCTTTGTGATATATAATATATTATTTGATTTGTATTTGTTCCACAACTTTCTTCATTCTGTACGTATCTTTTTCTGTTTTGTTTTGTCTATTGCCATTTTAGGATGCTTTTTGTCTTTGATGGATCCAAATGTGAAGATATCATAAATATTTGTTATTACGTATCTGGAAATTTAAGAATATTCAAGTTCACATTCACCTTTATGCGTCAGTTAGTAAATACACGAATCCCTTATTGTTTGTCCATAGAATGACTTTGATTGTAATTTATAATATGTATTTTTTTGGAAATTATCATTAATTATTTGACCAAATATCTAAATCTAGGACTTTTATGCCAGGGGTTTCTTTTCACTGCCCTCATTTAAAATTAAAGCAAATAATTCTCATCAGGTTACGGTTTTTGCCTCTGACATATAGCAAAACTTCTCTTCGGAGCGGATCTCGTTTTCTGCATGTAGGTTGACAAATTTTGCAATGATATGTGGCGCTTCAAACTGAAAGTGCTGTCGTTTTCACTTTGCCTCCCAAAGTATTGAAATGCCAGCATAAACAATACTGGCTTATAAATTATAATCATTCATGCTGTTATTACTGCAATCATCCCCTCTCTAAAGTTAGTGAAGGGAAAACCCTATGGCAAAATGAACAGAACAGGTGGCGTAGAGATAATACTGGATTACCTTATAAAAGTTCAGGCATTTGTACATTTATGAGTTCATTTTGACTTACCTGTACTTCTTACCTTCAAAGCTTGGTATTGTGACTTAAACATTGCAGATATCTTTCTTGTCATAAGAGAATCACGATATGACTTTGCTAGGATTAACTGCATCTGGCTCAGTTAATCAAAATAGTATCATAAGAACTGAAATGTGAATGATTCGACCATTAAGACCTAGAAAAGCATCTATTAGGACAAGATTGAAAAGATTTATTTTGCACATGAATCTGTAAAGAAGACCTGCATGTAGTTCTGGTTTAAAATAAAGTGTTAAATAGATTTTATTTGAATAGGATTTAAAGTAGCACCTCAGTGGTATGTATTCAGTATATGACAACTTGCCGTAGTAGCTATTCAATAATATGACATCTGGCGTTTAGCACCCTTAAGTTTGCTTCTCTGTGCTTTTTTATTATTATTTTGTTTTTATTTTGTTTGCTAAAGTAATAAATTTGTCTCTTGATTTTTTTATTATTTTTTTTTAAACAGAGAGGATGTCCATTATGTACCAGCCAGTATTTTGAAAAAAATATTTTGCATTTTATAGTATTAAGCATGGATCAGATCATGTGTGAAAGTTTGCCGGAAATTTGCGGTGGTGCCGGAAAAATTGGGGCCGTCGGGCCTCATGCCGGAAATCGTCCAGGAAAGTTTCTTGTTATGTGTTTTACACTTCTTGTGTTTGTGGCATTGATCCGCGGGATTTTGTGAGGCAGAAAAAATTTTGCAGGAAATTTTGAGTTGGCTAACTTTCACCCATGGATCAGATTTGTATTCGCTGCTGTCATAGATCACTGCATGAGATCACTCATGGTTTAAGTACTTGCTTTTTTGTTAAATATACTTTTTATGAAATAAAGTGTCAGTATGTTTTTATTATTTGTATTTTACATTTGATCTCTACATTTTGAATCAAAACCTTTTTTTGTATAATGTTGTTTAATTTTTTGCAAGAATTTGGAGTGAAAGATTTCCATGGAACCAGTAAATCTTTTGAGCGCATGATAATGTCCATGTCATATAAGAAAATGAGGAATGGCTTTCCAAACTTTGTCAAAAAATGTTTTTTTTTAATTTTTATTTTTGTTGATTTATTTGAAATTTCATAAACATGTGTATTTGTTATACTTAAAGCCATTGAAATTGCCAGACTAATTGGAAGAATCAGATTTGTCTGCAGGAAGTCTATCCAGAGTACAAAATTCAAATCTTTGACAGACTTTGAGAAATATGTGTGGTATTTGTCTTTGAAAGGTTTCAGAATTTTGGGTGTTATCGACATTAAGGCACATGACAAACATTTACTTTTTTTCTTTCTTTTTTTTTTTTTGAACCTTTCTCTCTTTTTACCAAAAACTTTCAGATTTTTTTTTCTGTGACATAAACCACACTATTGTTCCTAGTACATTTGTTTTGCAGTGGGGTTTTTTTTTTTCCGCACTGAGCTTTTTTCTTTGTTGTGCAGTGAAAAATTTTCACATAATGTTTTACATTTTCAGAATTATTTTCTGTTGTTATCTTTCATCTTCTTAAGTTACCATGACTCATTTTAACAGATGTGGACAGGGAAATGATGATGTTTAAAAAAAAATAAAAATTAAGACATCAAGTTTATTCCCTTATTTAGATAAGATTGGTTTTGCCCAATACCAATACATGTATTTGTTGAAATCTGTCAAGAGCAAGAGTTAACAAAAATGCTCGGGAGTTGAACTTTCAAAAGTGTAATTGTTTAACAGTGTCAGTTAAGAGCAAATAAAGACGATGATTTTTACATATATTATTTAATTTTGGATGAATGTGTGGCGTCTTATTATTTAGCAAAAGTTTATTAAACTATCACTCAGCTATGTCACTAGGTAACCCCTTCATTCAGTAGATATTCACAACCATCTGAGCTGAAGCATAGAGAATAAAAGAAAAATCATATAGTGCAGGCATTTCCCACTAGTAGTTTAGAATAGTATCCAGTTTGTTTTCTCAAGAGCTTTTGTGGATGTGCAAGTTAATGTAAACATGTGAATTTTGTTGTTGGAGATTGCAATCTTCAGGCACCCCTCAAGCATTGTGATTATGTTGAGTTAGTGTTTTTGTACAATGCAATCCTACGATGTAATAAATTTACCTTATCAAATGACAATAAACACTCCCCTTGTTTTCTGTTGTCTGTTATTTAACCCTTTTCGTACCATTATGAATCAATTGAAAAGATTTTATATATTTATAATGCATTAATCTATATAAAAGAACAATTTTCAGGTACATATATTTACAGTTTGTTACACCAAAAAAAATGTGATAACAAATATGCAAAGGTGGAATTCAAATGCATAAGGTCTTGCAAAGTGCTTGCTTGACATCATGACATAGTAAATTTGAGCAGGATCTTTGATCTGCATGATTTGGGAAGGCCAGTGATCCCATATATGCAATGTGAAAATAAGAATGCACAATTGATTCATTTTTGTATGGAATCTGACTGGAATTTGACTATTAAGTACTTCATCATGCATTATCATTTTGATAATGATACCAGAAACAGTACGAAAGTCTTTTTTTGCTTTTACTGCCGTGTGGTGGACTGTATCCTAGAAAAAAATGAATGAAATATCCTGGAAGTAGTATTGTTATACAGCAAAGTGGCAATTGCAAGGATGAGTGTAAAAAATTGTAATTAATATTTTGAACCAGATGTTTTGTCAGTGTTTGTGATTTCTTAATGGAACATCTGATCAAAGCGGAGTTTTAACTGAAAGATACTCCCCGTATTGTGCTTAAATTTCTTTACTCTTTATATATATATATGCGAAACAAAGTTATGAATAAAATATAAAGCACTTTTGGTCAAATGCAAATGACATCTGATACATGTCCTAGAATTTGTCTATTTAAACACAGTATTTAGACTGTTGTAGTCAGATCCCAGAGCACAGAATGTATAAAATACTATGGAGTCCTCCACCTCCCTCCCTCCCTTTCTCCCCAAACTGACTTCGTTTTTTTTTGTTTTTTTTTTTTGAGGAAATTCTGTTTCTAAGAGGAAGATAATAAAGAAGAATGATATCCGTTGTATTCACAATGATATATTGTATGTACTTTTTTTGTCATCATTGCTTTCGTGAAACTGGACGTGATCTAAGTCGTTATACACCTTAATATATTTTAAAGTTGTATAAATATTTTATCATAGTGTGATTGTTTGAGTTTATTTCCCATTAAATTGGAAAGCAAACAAAAATTGCCTTGTTTGTTGGTTATTGCTTTGTTTTGTGAGTGTTCACTTGTTTGCATATCACTGAACCCATGGCATCCACTTCAGTTATTTAAAATTCCACCAGATATTGAAACTTCTGGAATGGTAAGGTGTGCACGAGGGGAAATACACAAAAAGCTAGGTGAAATTTTTTTTCTTTTAATTTAAAAATTTGAATCTGTGATTCGAAAGTGTGGTGATAAAAATTAACTTTAGCCCCAATATTGAGTCCACAGCAGCGTTTCTCAACCTTTTTTTTATGTCCCATGCCCCACTTCAGTTTATAAAAAAGAATCACACGCCTCACCATGATTGGACAAAGTTCGTAGATATAATACAAAAAGATCTTTTGACAAACCACCAACACAACACAACACAACACAACATAAACAAACAACAGTTTATCCATACAGTTATGTTAAGATATCATATATACAATAAAATTAAGATTTCTATGAAAAATCTCTACGCCACATTCTGAAATCCCACGCCCCACCAAAATATTGCCACGTCCCACCAGTGGGGCATGTGCCCTACCTTGAGAAACACTGGTCCACAGTAACGATTCAACACAATAACACTGGTCTACAGTAACGATTCAACACAATAACACTGGTCTACAGTAACGCTTCAACACAATAACACTGGTCTACAGTAACGCTTCAACACAATAACACTGGTCTACAGTAACGCTTCAACAAATTAATACTGGTCTACAGTAACGTTTCAAGAAATTAATACTGGTCTACAGTAACGTTTCAAGAAATTAATACTGGTCTACAGTAATACAGTAACGCTTCAGTGCCGTGCTGGATTAACACTGAAGCAAAAAATGTTGAAAACCCCGAAGTTTTTTTTTTTTTTTTAAGAAAGTTTTTTTTTTCGGGGAGGAGAGGGGGGGGGGGCATAATAGGAGAGGTGGGAGCTATGCAAGTAGAATTTAATACATGTTTTTGTTACTCACCCAGTGGCATGACGTGCAGGTCAAAACTGACAGATCTTCTTCCTTGTTTCTTTTGTGTATGCGTGTGTGTGTGTGTGTGTAAGAGTTTGTTAAAGCGCCCAGAGCTTGTCATCGACGGGGTTGGGCACTATATAAATGCAATATATTATTATTATTATTATTGAGGAACAGTGTAAAAAACCCTAGGTTTGTTTTTTGGTTTAACCCTCCAGGCCACATGTATCACCAGTGATACTGGTGATACATGTGGTATCACTAGTGATACATGTGGCCTGGAGGCAGAAATTTATCATTCGGTTGCAGTTCCCACAAGAACTTAAGGCGGGCAGAACACAGAATCAACCAGATATGATCACAAAAAAAAAAAAACACCCTTTCATTATGCCCCGTGGAACAAATTCTCATAAAATCAGAATTTTTCCACAAGCAAAAATTTGGGGGGGGGGGGGGCGGGGGGGGGGGGGAGGAAGGGACTATAGGATTGAATCGTCTTTTTATTTTGCCTGACGAAGATCTTTCAGGACGGAAAGCTGGGTTTTATTTTTCCCTTTCTAGTTATCTCGTGATTTATTTTGAAGATATACTGTAGTCTCTCTTTCTCTCTCACAAGCGCTTCATTATCATTATTATTATTTTATCATTATTGGAATTTTAATCGTATTTTTCTTTTATTCCATTAAAAAAAAAAATCAATTTTCAAAGAGTAGCCGTTTTTGCTTTGTGTGTGAAAGGCCTGTACGTGATACCTTTTTTCGTCGTTAAATTTCGTATTTAATTTATACTTATATTACTAGATGAGATACTCCGCATTACCCATGACAAACTTGTACTTCCATCGCCCCCCCCCTCCCCGCGATCTAGAAGTTTCCCATAATAATCTACAGCAGGGCACTAAATGGCACTCCGCGCCCTTAGAATGACAAGGTCCTAACTCCCTTCATCCACTTCTGAGAAATCGAGAGTTCAAGTTTCATATGGTCATAGCTTTTGGAGCAAAGAATTTGTTTTCTTTTTAGTAATACTTACAAATTACACACTGAATCTGCTTGATACTTTGACAAACAATGGAGAAGTAGGGCGTAGTGTATAATTCAGTTCAGCCAGAAAGTGGAGATAGAACCGCACGTGCCATTCTCAGGGGACGACTGCGGCTGGCCTCATCAAAGAGTGCAAAGAAAAAAGTTATTATTGTTTTACTGTCATAATAACATTTATTAAAAGATTGCGTGGAACTTTAATAAACATCACAGGCCCATACTAAAGAGACTGACTTAGGCTGATTAGATTCATTAGATAAGGTCAATTTTGTAATTTTTGAAACTGTCACTCGGGCTGTAACGCTGACAAAAAAAAAAAAAATTCCACAGCAACGAAATAATTCCCTACATTATTATTATTTTTTTAATTCATGTAATAAGATTATTGTCAGCATTCGGGGTATCCCGCTGATGGCGTCTTAATGTACACACATTAATACATCTAAACATATTTTTTAAACACAGAAAGTCTGTGGGGTCGCAACAGAGAGGAACATACAATAAAATAAAAGCAAAAAAAACAGCATAGAAGCTGACAAGTATTTTGCATAGCCCCACGTTGCCAATAAACACACGAAAACTATACATTAACTTCTATTTGAATGAAATAAGAAAAAGAAACAAAAAACGTATATTTCGGTTACCAAGGATATTTCACCCAAAAGAACAATAAAGGAAAACGAAACAATTTTTTTTACAGAATTTGTTACTGTGAATAAATGAATAATAGGTTGGGCGACCTAACTGTGATCGATCATTACACACGGGGTCTAGAGCATTATCTATCTATCTATCTATCTATCTATCTATCTATCTATCTATCTATCTATCTATCTATCTATCTATCTATCTATCTATCTATCTATCTATCTATCTATCTATCTATCTATCTCTTTGTTTGTCTCTCTGTCCATCAGTCAGTCCGTCTGTCTGTCTGTCTATTATCTATCTGTTTGTCTGTCTGTTTGTCTATCTATCTATCTGTCTGTCTGTCTGTCTGTCAGTCTGTCTGTCTGTCTGTCTGTCTGTCTGTCTGTCTGTCTATCTATCTATCTATCTATCTATCTATCTATCTATCTATCTATCTATCTATCTATCTATCTATCTATCTATCTATCTATCTATCTATCTATCTATCTATCTATCTATTTGTCGGTCTGTCTCATTTGTCAGTCTGTCTGGCTATCTATCTAGCTATACACCAATTGAAAGTCATCTCTTAGCTATTTCTATAATTCATACTTCTATCATGTTTTTATATCAGTGGTATTTTGCTTTGTTTTTCTGTGGTGTTTTGTTAATTATAAAAGCACTTCGATCATCATAGAATAATACTAATTCAGTTATAGCATACTTTCAGGTCTGGTCGAAAATTTTCATTTTTTTTTCATTATTAACATCTTATGTGTTACATACACAGAGAGAAGTCTCACATAATGTTTATATTACTACTGATTCCCATACAAGACGCGAAAGAATGAAATTATCAAACTGTAACGAATGTGATAGTTTCAAACTTTTAAATGGCCGCCCCCCCCCCCCCCGCCCCACAAAACAACAAGAACAACAATACTAACATTATTGTGTACTCTAGGACAACAATACTAACATTATTGTGTACTCTAGAACAACAATACTAACATTATTGTGTACTCTAGAACAACAATACTATTATTGTGTACTCTAGAACAACAATACTAACATTATTGTGTACTCTAGAACAACAATACTAACATTTTTTGTGTACTCTAATCTCACTAAATAATAGCATAATAATAATAAACATTATCATCATCATCATCATCATTACCACCAACATCAACAACAACAACAATAACCAAACCTTTTGTGAGAGGATGAACGACTTTCTATTTTTAATGTGCTTTCATGGTAACTCTAGTGCGTGAGTGAGGGACGGCCACTCATAGTAGTTTATGGACACTTGGCCGAGTACCATTAATTGGATTATTTCCCTTGTGATACTAGCGCGGGACCCGTTATTCACATCACGGTGAAAAGCGCGCATTTTGATTGGTCATTTGGAAATGTTGACCACCGGGCTTCCAACTCTTATATCATGGCTTTAAGTTTCTTACAACTCGCTCCTTCGTTGTTATCCACCGACAGAAAGACGGGAACCCGAATTCATTGTTGAGAGTAGGCAATACCCTATCGGTACAAAATAGATACTCATGATAACGTTTGTTATCAATGGAGATACGTCGTATTAATGGACGAAAGTATCCCGCACAAATTTGTCCAATGTTGTTAGTCCTGACACTTTGAAAATTTATATTAAAACTATTACCGGGTTTCTGGTATAAGTAGTCAGTTAGAATTTTAGCAGCAAGTTTCTACTTTATAATGGTACTAATTTCGTTGTACTTTGATGCACAGGTCCTATTGAAATAATTAATAAGAGGATCTCGGATTTAAAGTAAACCACGAGTTAGACGCATGTTATCCCCGATAAATCCAACCTGGGTCAAATTTATTCAATTATTGCTGGAGGGGACGTTAGAGTAATTTCTGCAGTTTACTGGGATATCTAATTGACTTTTGTGCGCACCCTTTTGACCGCTCTGTGGATTCGATTGTGTTAGGACCCTAACCAGTTTTATTGTCGGGCTGGACTCCATGCCCAAACATTTCACTTGTCCAAAACTGGACTACGTAATAGCCCTCTCGGACGTCCGCGCTGGCTCATAAAGATGAGGCCAGTTAGAGTGGTCAAGCCGATTCAGGAGGCCAACAGCACTATGCTGAGGCCCCCGAGAAACAAAAGAACTCATCCGTGGTCAAGCAGACTCCATCAAAGACGCCGCAACAATAGGAAGCACAAGTGGACCTTGCAGTACAATAGATCGGCGGCGGCCTGCCGTGGCGCGCCTCGCCCAAAACATGGCCTAGTCCAGTTGCGCCAGTAGCAGAGAGACTTTGGGTAAGTTGGAGACTATTATATTAGAAGTGACTTTAATTTGCGCACCCCCCTCCCCCTTTCGGGGATGCCGCGTAGAGAATGCTGATCTACAGAGACTATTATGAGTCCGGCTCAACGGTAATTGTCATTGTCATTAGACGTGTAAGATGCGCGGTGCAGTGCAGTGTCTTGATATTGTGACTTTATTGTCAAAGTTAACGTTTGCGGTGCTAGATGATAATGATGGCTCGCTAACCAAGCTATCACGATTTGCTTGTGTGCATATATATAGTGTATGTGTAGCATTGCCTTGTTGTGGTAGGCAGTGAGGATTTCCTGACATGTTAATGTGGATGGCTTATGTTACAGCGAGCGGCACTATACACTTGATTGTATTACGGGTATTTGTGTACCTTGCCAGTACCACTATGCTATAGAGAGCAGTGTGATTGTGATTGCGTGTTTAGTGTTTAAGATGTGTAATTAATTACATGTATTGGAGATGTATAATATTAGTTGGGCCTCACATGGGTGAGCCCCAGGATTGTTCTATGTGCGGCGGTGGATGAACAATGTTTCAGTGAGTTTGCACATGTTGCAATGAGTCCCGCCTATAGATCTACCTATTATAGATTATAGATATTACAGACGTGCTGTGTTTCATTGAGTTCGTAGGTTGTGTGAAGGACATAGTTTCGAATGTACACACTACTTTATGTATCTAGTGGTGTGTCATACGCATGTTAGCCTGGCGGCATAGCTCCGCGGCTAAGGTCAAAGGGCATGACCCTTCAGTATCGATTGGGAAGGGAAGTAACCAATACAATAGCCCTGGGGCGGGTTAGTACTAATAATGGGAGTGGGCCTATGAGGATGGCCTGCATTGGGATGCAGCGTCTGTGTTATGGACGGTCAGTGGGCCATGTTGGCCACTGCGTTATTAAATGGAATGGCCACTCTGGATGTGCTGTACACCGGCTCAGTGGAGCGAAACTATTGTGTTCTTGCCCCTTCATTTGTTATGTCCTTCATACTTTGATTAGTACATTAGTTTATGTTGCCAGTGTACTAGGAAACTCCTTGTGTATATGATATAGCCACTTGTAGTTGTTATTCATTAACCGTAGCGCTATTTTATTCCATGCATACATATCCAGTTGGTTATTGCTTAAATTCTATATTATGTTGTTGTTGTTTGATTTAATACTTAATACTATTACTATGTATGTCCACCATTGATTGTCTGATTAATGTTGTCATTATATCCTAATCATATTTTTGTCTTTTTCTCTTGTTCCAGCTTATGGCTGGTTGGGCTTTTTATTTGCTTGGTAGGGTTCTCCTATGCCTTTTTTGTTTGGTAGTGATACCTTTGTTAGGCTTTTTGAATAAATGAGATTGCCAGCAGAACCCTGTGTTTGTTAATCCTGTGTATCCTTAAGGGAGTTACTATTGAACCCACGCAGTAACCACATTAGCCACTCGTAGTTCATCCAACACTTTAATACAAGCTTATGAAAAACGTACGTGGAGGCGGGGATGAAAGGGGAAGGGTTAATGTAAAAAAAACAACAACACCAAAGACGTCTGTAGCCTGGTTGTGGAGTTTCTGCTTTGTGGATGGCCACAAACCAACACTATACATAAAATAATTCCATTAAAAAAACAACTTAAGCTTTAATTATTCATTTCATAACGAAAGTAAACACAACTATTTTTTTCAAAAATTCATTTTGTCCCTTGAAATATCGAGGTCTTGACGGTGTGTTGACTGATAGCGTGTTTGATGTGAGCGATTTTAACTTTTCAAAAAATTCCACACGCATTCGTTATTACAACGAGTGTTGATTTCTGAATGTCGCCATTAATTAATAATGAGGCTCATTTTAAAAATCTGTTTGATTAAGTTCTGATGTTTGGAAATGCTTTCCTCAGATCATGGCAAAATTATGCAGATAATGATTTGGATCCAGCGTTTGGAAGAGTGTTTTTTCTCATTTCGTGAAGAAATTGTGAAGAAATATTGCAGGTTGGATGTAAATGTTTTGTAGAAAAAATATTGTGATTTCATTTCTGCGGATATAAAGACAGTAATAGCAGAGTGTGTCTATTGTGTTTTGTGTTTTTGAAATTCGATCGTTTTGTGGATTACTGAATTGTCACACTGTGGATTATTCGAAGGTGATGGACTACTAAAGGTAAGATTTGTTACTTTTAAACTTGTGGAAGGAGTACCACTTGAATTACACAACTTTAGTCGGGTACATATTTCATGTTCTAAGTGCTAATCGATGAGCAGTGCATTACTATAAAAACATCGATTGGAAGGTCTTCCCCCCGTCCGCGCCACTTACCAAAATGTTAACAAACAATAGGCCTAATTATGATGATGACCTCCCCTAACCCGCGCTTTCGTTCATTCTTTCTTCTTTCTTTGTCCCATACAAATACTGAACCCAACCTTTTGATAAGCCCACTCAAAATTCTCCTCTTTAGTGTATTTTCTTGACTGGCGTGGACGGGCGGAGGACCTCCCCATCGATCTAGAGGACTAACTCGCACCGGTGGGGGGGGGGGGGCAGAGCCCCCGTGTGACGCCCTGCTCACATCCGGTTCTAAAGACGCGTCCTTGAAATATCTTTACTATGTGACTCAAGGAACTCCTCCCAAAGTGTTTCTATGATAATTTGTGTTTTGCTATACTGCAAATGTTCTAATTTGCTTGTCTGTTAAGTCTTTGGGAACATTCCACACGTCCCCCACAGGGTCCTGCTATTTGTAGACATATCATCATCTTATCATTATTGTGATCCATTGCGTTATTACTATCGTCCACGGTCGACCCCCCACGACCCGATAATTACACCCAGGGTCCCTGTCCAGCATTTGGGGGGCTGTGTGTGTTTGAGGAGGGGTGGGGGGACTCTCTATTTCAGACTGACAGCCGACAGCAAATCCCAACTCTCTCTCGCTCGCTGATCTGTCTGTCTGTTTGTCTGTCTTCCCGCCAGCCCACTTGCCTGTCTGCCTGCTTGCCTGCCTACCCATCCATTTGAGTATCTATCTATATGTCTGTCTGTCTATCTATTCCGTAAGCCATGAAGTACAGCCAGTATTTGATCACACCAGTTTACAAGTGATTTCTGTCCTCTTTTCGGAAAACTTGAGTTCGAGACGTCAGTGAACTTCAGATGAGGCGTCCCCTATTGATTTCAAGTCCATATGTTGAGGTTAAGTAACTACACGTAAAAAATATTCTAGATTTTTTATAATAATATTATGTTTTGTTCAGTGGCGACGCGTAAGAGGTGCCACACGGGGGTTTGCCCCGGGTGGCAAAATTCCTTGGGGAGCAAATTTTCGAAAGAAAGTAAATTAGAAAAAAACAAAACGCGACCCCCCCCCCTCCCCCCCCTCCTCAAAAAAAAATCTCACAACGTTCGGACAGTCTACACAGTTTTTCAACATGTCGGGACAAATAAACTTAGGTCAGGGGGCGCAATACTTGCCTTGTACCAGGTGCTGGCAACCCACGCTACGCCACTGGTCTTGTTCAGAAGAGCTCAAACTTTGAAGTAAAAATTCTCAAAAGTGAAGTCCAGGGAGATGGAGCACTTGTATCTTGCGGTGACCGTTTCTCAGTAAAACACTTTTTTTCCCCTATGTATTCATAAAGTATGTGGACGCTAGAAGGGTCTTTGGGGGTGGGGGGGGGGGGGATGCAGCATATGAAATGCGTACACCTGCATGGTTGGGAAAGGGTTTCAGGGTAGCATTATGTGCGTTTGTCAGCAAAGTGAGTTCTTGAATTATATAAAATTCAGTTGTTCAGAACGTAACAGTTCATGCAAAATGGCACTATCCGTTTTCGAAAAGCAATCACTTATCATGGGCATTCACTATTCTAATAGCCTTATGCTCGTACAGCAAAGGGGGAAACAAGTGAAAACCTTACATGGTAAAGTAGTATGAATATAGACGAAACTCTACGCAATTTGTTGAAGGTCTCTGCAGTCTGTGTATGTTTTTATTTGATACTTGGCATACAATAGCATAAATGAATTTTAGGAAAAGTAAACAAAAATTCCACAACTCTAACTGCGTTATATGCAAAATGGCAGCTGTTTAAAATGGGGTCAGGTCATGATCCGATCACCATCGCACGGGTTAAAATTTGATCCATCATATTCATATCATGATGCAAAACAGAATGAAAGTAGCCTAGGATCTCAATTGTTCAGACACACACTCTGGACCTCACATATTCATAAGCACATTTTGACCTCACTTATTCATACACACACTTTGGACCTCTGTAAAAATTGGAAAAGACAAATAATCTTCACACAAAAAGAAGACCCCTGCAGTTGATATTATAGCCTATGTCAGACTGACCCCATTTGAAAATAATATGCCAGTAGTTGTCTTCGAACATGTTTTATCCAAAGATTCAGTCACCGACCAGGTAAACAACCCCCCCCCCCTCCGCTAACGTACTCATGCTTCATCTGCCCATTAATGAAACAAATTCATATGGACCCCAGTTACTTAATACAATAGTATTAATTGTGGCTGACCTGGATGTCACGAGCAGAGTTAGGGTCTTGGGGATGTTACGACTGCACGAGAGGCAGCTAACTCACACTCGGACACAACCACACAAGAAAAGTATTAAATAACTAGAGCGTATATATGTCAGGCCGGTCAGGCCATAGTTTACATAAATAATAACAAAGCAAAAGACAATAGAGGTATATATTCAAACCAAAAAAACTCTAATTAATAACTTAACCAATGATATTCATGTAACTATGGAGGTACTGCAATCAATAGCAAATAGGTATATTATACGAAACTAGATATCAATTTAAAGTGACAGTTGAGTCGCCACTGGCCAGTCGCCAGGCAAACTCTCCATAAATCATATGGGCTTAAATGTTAGGAGAGCCCAGTACGTTCAAAGCCTACAGAAGCACTCTTCGGCTTGTAGGTAATTTAAGCAGTTGCCAAAAGACTATATTTTATGCACAATCACTATTCAATTCATCAACAATGTGCTATATTATTCCAATCATACTATGGCAATCATACTATTTGGGCCAATCATCACCAAAAGCGCCCCACTTAAGTCTGTAAATGGTGAACCCATCACAGATAAAAATGAACAACTGAATAGGTGGGTAGAGCATTACTCTCTGTTGTATTCAACTGAGAAAAATATTCCACCAGATTTTGAGGAACACCTCCAAAAACTGCCAATAATGGCCGAACTTGACGCTGAACCTTCCTTAGTCGAGCTTTCCAATGCAATCGACCACCTGTCTGCTGGAAAAGCCACAGGAAGTGACAACATTCCTGCAGAGGTATTAAAAGACCTAAAAGGCCCACTATTACCACACCTGTATAATCTGTTACTGCAGTGTTGGAAAGAAGGCGTGATACCACATGATATGAGAGACGCCAAAATTGTCACACTTTACAAGAACAAAGGAGACAAAGGCGACTGCAACAACTATCGAGGCATATCCCTCCTCAGCATTACTGGAAAGGCTTTTGCTCGCGTCATCCTCTGCCGCCTTCAACAACTGGCGGAAAAAGTCTTACCAGAAACACAATGTGGCTTTCGAAGCAAACGATCAACTATTGACATGATATTTGCACTTCGGCAAATCCAAGAAAAATGTAAAGAACAAAACAGGCCGCTTATAACATGCTTTGTGGACCTAACAAAGGCTTTCGACACCGTAAGCCGATCTGGCCTGTATGCAGTCCTTAAATCCATAGGCTGTCCACCAACATTGCTAAAACTTATTGCATCCTTCCACACTGACATGAGGGCATGTGTCAACTTTGAGGGCTGCACGTCCAATTCATTTGCTGTAAACAGCGGTGTGAAGCAGGGATGTGTTCTTGCTCCTACCTTATTTGGTATATATTTTGCAGCCCTACTCAAGAATGCCTTTGGTCAATGTTCAGGTGGAGTACTTATTAACACCAGAGTGGACGGCTCCATTTTTAATGTTGCCAGACTAAAAGCAAAATCTCGTACAGAGCATATTATGTTACAAGAGCTCCTCTTCGCAGATGATGCTGCAATCGTGGCCCACGATGAAACCACGCTCCAGGCTCTCATCAATAGCCTTGCCAAAGCCTGTGACAAATTCATGCTAAAGATCAGTGTCTCAAAAACTGTAGTTTTGACACAAGGCTTGAGAAACCCCAACCCAATCATGCTGAATGGCTCTCCTCTGGAGCAAGTGGGAAAATTCTGCTACCTAGGCTCAACCATCAGTGGTAGCACAGACATAACTGAAATAAATGCCAGAATAGGATAGGCGGCCACAGCTTTTGGCAAACTCTCAAAAAGGGTGTGGAACAATAGCAAACTGACCATCAAAACAAAGGTACTCGTGTACCAAACTTGCGTCCTAAGCACCCTGCTGTATGGCTCAGAGACATGGACCACCTACTCCAAACATGAAAGATCCCTCAACTCCTTCCACCTGCGCTGCCTACGCAAAATTCTCAAGATCAAGTGGCAAGACAGGATCTCAAATATCGAAGTTCTGAGCCGAGCCAACATTCCATCAACTCAGGCTCTCCTAGGCAAAAAAAAGACTGCGGTGGCTTGGACATCTCCACCGTATGGAAAATGATCGCATCCCCAGACAAATTCTCTACGGGGAACTTGCTACTGGCAACCGACCCAGAGGTAGGCCACATCTGCGATTCAAAGACACTTGCAAGGTCACGATGAAAGCATTCAACATCGACCCCAATGAATGGGAGAACCTTGCAAATGATCGAAGCAGATGGAGACAAAAATTGCGCAGTGGCACGCTCGCAATAGACTTCAAGGCAAAAGAAACATACCTGACAAAACGACAGAGGCGGAATGAAAACACTCGCCAAAGTGAACCCAAAAGACTGACCTGCAATCACTGCCATCGCACTCTCGGGTCAAACATTGGTAGAATAAGCCACGAGAGAAGCTGTCAGTCAAAGTGAAAGTGAATATTCTAGCTGCTAAGACCGTCTGTAAAGACGCTAAAGGCCATATATACTATGGCAATAGATCTATGATACAGGACACTCGTGGTCGAGTGCCAGCTGGGGTTTCCTTAGTCTTCCTATGAGGCTGTAGTTCTCTCTCTATCTCCGATCTCTATTATGCTTGAATAAATAAGATATATTACCATTGCTCACGCCTACTGGTAGGCGCGAACATCAATATAGCGCAGCGTGGGCTTTCAAAGGTCAGCCCACTCAGACCTTTCTTTCTAGAGCTCAGTCAGTCCGTTAGCAAGGACTTCTTGTCTTCAAAGCACACAGTTCAGGTACTGGTCGACCGGAGATACTTCACGACACGATGCTTCTGCTCGCCTGTATTCACCAAATCTGAACGTTACACGATGTCTTATACTATCTAACTACCCAGCGTGCTAGTCCGCTGGCCCAATTAGTTCAGCTATCTCATAGGTCGAAACCTCCCACCATTTTAATTGTAGTAATACGTCTGCACTATTCTACCAGCCAGTTAACAACTAGCCCCACCTTATTTCACCCCTACTCCATTACTTATTAATCACGAACATTAAAACCCACAAGCGTGAATCTAACAGTTTAACTTTACATTTATTTACTCACCAACTATAATTTGGCGAGGACCGTTCAAGGCCACCAGCCAATTTTTCATGGCCCTGGTAAAAAAACAACCCACTCTCTGCGTGAGTTTTAATAACATCTGAATCATGACACATCCCCCACCCCAGTTAAAATTTGCAATTTTAACGATATAAATTATTATCGTAAGGGGAAGGCATGAGTCGAGAAATTGCTCGAAAGGTTAACTTAACTAAGAATACTAGGTAATAACTAAGACTAGTACTAAAGTTGAAAAAAACCTACAGGACGGGTATCATTGATGGACAAAACTTCATGAAAATCTTAAGGCTCCGTCCAAAAGTATATATCTCTCTGAGGATTAAATCTTACCTCTAAATACGTAGACATTAACAATCATAACTCTAAAATTTTAGAGTACAACACTGATCCTGTGCGAATGTCATCAGGAATGCATACATACAATGAATAATACTCAAGAAAAGATAACTATAGTAGCATCGATGGCATTAGTGGATCTGGACTCCTGGTCTGCCATGACTTCTCGTCCTCGACCCTGGGCAACAACGTCTGGTGTGGCCAAAATACGGGTCGACGTCAGTAAAATAGCTGTTGGAACAAAGGAAAGCACAGGGGTAGGTGAAAAGTGTTCACAATGGGTGAACAATATGTGATACCATCCCTCGGTCTCTGAATGAGGTGCTAATCAGTATCCAACGCCAATACATATGACAGACTAAAATACAAGATTAAGGTAACCGTGATAATAGGTCGGCATGGACATTATCTCCACCAGGAATGGCCTTTATAATGAAGCGGTATTCCTGAAGGGCCAGACTCCATCTGGTCAAACGAGCGTTCTTGGCTCGGTTCGATTTTAAAAATAACAACGGTTTATGGTCTGTCTCGATGACGAATTCTGTCATAAGTAGGTAGCGGGAAAACGCGTCTACGGCGTATACAATCGCCAGGCATTCTCGCTCTATAATAGCGTATCTCTGCTCTCTCGGAAGTAATTTCCGGCTAGCGTACATACAAGGGCGCAATAAGCCATCTCTTTCCTGAAGCAAAACAGCTCCAATTCCTTGGTCCGACGCGTCAGTTCGGACGGTGAAGGTGCGCCTAATATTCGGTAGGATAAGCAGCGGCGAACTGGAGAACAGTTGCTGCACTGTCGCGAGCGCGGTGGCGCACTGCGTATTCCAGGTAATTTTGTTGGGTCTGTCTTTTCTTGTAAGATCGGATAACGGGGCCGTAAGGGCCGAAAAATTAGGCACGAATTTCCGATAATAGCTTAAGAAGCCTAACAGGCTACGAACCTGCTTCTTAGTATGAGGAGCCTGGAGTTTTAAAATCTTACTTATCTTACTGTCGTCCGGTGTTTGGACGCCTTTGGCGATAGTATGTCCCAGAAAGTTAATCTGCGTATAACCCAGGAAGACTTTGCTAGGCTTAGCTGTAAGCCCGGCATCTCGAAGTTTACTAAGCACTTGACGAAGTGCTTCTAAGTGGCCTTTCCAATCCGTATGGAAAGCGCAAATGTCGTCAAAGTAGCTTAGGACGCATGGTGTCTGCTGCAATAGGATGTTCATCATCCTCGCAAATGTCGCTGGTGCCGTTACGAGACCGAATGGCATGAATCTCCATTGCATGAGACCTATAGGGGTCTGAAACGCTGTGTACTGTTTACTGGCCTTTTCCATTGGGATTTGCCAGTAGCCTTTAGCCAAATCTATTTTCGAAAACACGGACGACTCGGCCAATCGCGCAAATAGATCTTCCTGATTCGGGATAGGTTCAGCATCGTAAATGGTTAGAGCGTTAAGCTTCCTGTAATCGATACAAAATCTAACGGAACCGTCTGCTTTCTTTACTAGTACAATCGGCGAGCAGTAAGGGCTCGTCGAGCGCTCAATGACTCCTAAGCTGAGCATCTTTTCCACCTCGGACTGTATGGTGTCGTGCGCTTGCAGCGGGCGCGGGTAGGGTTTGACAAACACGGGTACGTCCGAGTGCAACCGGATGACGTGTTGAACTAAGGATGTTTTACCCGGCAAATCAGTGAATACTGGCGAAAACTCCCGAACAAGATTCATGATGTCCTGTGTCTTACTTTGATCCAGCTCTGGATTGATATTAACGGAAGTCGCGTCCTCTGTGGCTTGCCAGGATAGGAGCGATCTAGTCATAGATAATGGCTCCCGGTCGTTGTCATCGATAGTGACCATCGCTGCGTTTGCTTGGGCCACAACATGGCATGAATGATCGTGATGAGTTTGATCATCGGTAAGACACTTTTTCAACATATTAATATGGTACACCTTATCGTTACCACGTATGGTAATGAGATAATTAACTCTCGAGAGTCGCTTTTTAACTAGAAAGGGGCCTTTCCAAGTGAGGAGTAGCCTGTTATTCGTTTCTGGTAGCAGCACCAATGCCCGATCTCCGACTGACAGGGTTCTTAACCGACTACCCCGATCGCGAAATCCTATAAATGACCTGGTCCGTACGCATGCAAATTGTCGAGCCAGGTCGCATGCATTAACTATTCTATGTCGGATATCGACTATGTACTGATACGCGGATCGCGTATCAGGAACGTCGGTATCAGAACCGGCGTATAAATCGCGTAAAATGGCCATCGGGCCACGTGGTTTTCGACCGTATAAAAGTTCAAACGGGGAAAAACCCGTTGTCGCATTTGGGAGTTCCCTATATGCGAACAAGATGGCCGGAAGTCGACGGTCCCAGTCACCAGGTCTATCGGCGGAAACGCGTGCCAGCATAGTTTTCATGGTGGCATTCCAGCGCTCGCAACAGCCATTGGACTGTGGATGGTATGGCGACGTAAGTTTCTGCCTAATGCCCGTGAGTTCCAATACTTTCCTGAAAAGGTCAGAGGTGAATTGCGGACCTCTATCAGATAATAATTCGGACGGGAATCCGACACGTGTGAATATGGTCACCAATGCCTCGGCGACGTGATCGGCCGATATTTCCTTTAAAGGGACAGCCTCAGGCCAACGGGTGGCATAATCGATTACTGATAGAATAAACCGATGGCCTCTATCCGATTTCGGTAATGGCCCGACGATGTCGACGGCAACTCGCTGAAATGGAGTGGAAACCGGCGGCATCTCTTGTATAGGTGCCCGCGAAGTTTTTCCTTTGGGGGTTCTTTTCTGGCATGTATCGCAACGCGACACATAGCTATTTATGTCCCCGTAAACCCCGGGCCAAAAAAACAGACAGGACTCTCGATTTTGTTCTCGCTTTGCCTTGGTGGCCCGCTAATGGCGTGTCGTGCGCGAGGCGGGTGATGTCTCGGCGAAATGATCTCGGTATGACCAATTGCAAAATAGTTTCGCGCTTTCCCCGAAAAACGCGATATAGGAGGTCGTCTTTAAGGCAGAACCTGGATGTATCCGGGTTGTCCGGATCAATCTTAGCAAAGAGGGGCTTTAGTGATGGATCTGTGCGCTGTTCGTTACGAAAAATCTCGGGGGTTACATCCAAATCGACGACAGGCGATCGTAATGTGTCGTCCCTCTGGCGACGCGATTGTTGTCTTGTCGTGACACACGCAATGTCGTTATCATCCCAAATCCCGAGTTCGCAATCGGAGACGTCCTTTAAGTGGGGAATATTCCCAATGATTAGGTCGGCGACCGGATTTGGTAGCACGCAGGCCGTGACAACACCAGTTATAAACGGTGTGTCAACATATATTTCCGCCGAACGAAAATGTTCAACTGAACCACCAAAAGTAATGCATGTCGCATCGCGATCCAGGAGTTGTGCAGGACGGACCAGCGATTCACGTACACCGACGGTCGTACAGCCTGAATCTCGCAATACGGATGCTCGTATGGCGTTTACTCGTCCCTCATACAATGTCAGCGCGCCTCGCTCGTGGAGGGCGGACATAACTGGAATAACTTTATCTACGGTTTCGGCATTCCTAGTTCTGTAACCGCGGTTTTCGGTGAATGCTACAGAGCATGCATTTGCCGCATCTAATCTAACTCTGCATTGTCGCGCAATGTGGCCTCCGGCGCCACATCTATAACAGTAGACTGGATTATCATCCCTTCGAGGTGTACCTCGATAAGAAGGAAATGTGGGCGCTTGATAGTAGTTGTTACGCGGTCCTCCGGTAGGGAAAGGACGTGTATATCGGGGTTCCCAGTCCCGAGAAAATTTATGGGGATTCGGTTGCCTCCTGCTAACCGGCGGCTCGGACCGTGGACGAACCTGTGGCGACTGTCGAAAGGGCTGTCTTGATTGTCTCGACGGTACCGGTGTCTTAGTAGCAGCGCCGGCGTAACACGGTTCGCTTACTTTAGCTTTAGCTAACGATCGATTAGGGTGAGCCGCAGCATACCGTTCCGCTATCGATGTTATCTCGACAGTAGTTTTGGGGGCTTGTTCCTTAAAATGCGCCACCAGGTCCGTGTGGCAGGACATATATATTTGGTCTTTAATTATCAAATCATATAGTTTCTTGTAGTTTCCCTCTTCCACACCGGCCAACTCAGTCCAACGGCTGAGTAGGTGGCGGAGGCGGTCCACGTAAGTAGAGAAATTCTCAGATGCCTCCGGCTTGCAATCGCGGAAACGCTTATGAAATCCATCTTCCGTATGTTGGAAACGCTTTAATAGCGCGGTCTTTAGAATGTCATAGTCCCTAGCGTCATCAATAATGAGGCTATGGAAAACTTCCAACGCTCTCCCTGTCAAAAGATTGGCGAGGCATGACGTGTACTCACTACGCTGCCATCCCGCGCAAACGGCATGGAGTTCGAAGCGGTGTAGGTAGGAATCAATACGATCAACCTTATCATTAAAGGTTGGCAATTTAGGCTTCGTTTTATTATTGGAAGTAACTTCCGGAGCCCCGGTAGGTTGGGCTTGCTTCGCTTCTAACTGTTTCAAAGCGAGCTCGTACTCTCTTTGAGCCTGTTTTTCCGCGCGTTCCGCGGCTCTATCGTCTCGTTCCGCAGCTTTTTCTTGGCGTAATATCTCCGCGGCCTTTTCTTGGCGTAATATCTCCGCGGCCTTTTCTTGGCGTAATATCTCCGCGGCCTTTTCTTGGCGTAATATCTCCGCGGCCTTTTCTTCTCGTAATCTCTCCGCGGCCTTTTCTTCTCGTAATCTCTCCGCGGCCTTTTCTTCTCGTAATCTCTCCGCGGCCTTTTCTTCTCGTTCTTCTTTCAGTTTCTGGTCTACCCAAGAAGCACGCTGAGCTTCCGGTATGCCAAATGATTGGGCTAGTTCCAAATATTTCTGTAGTTCGGCCATGATATCGGTCGATAATGCGATATAATAATGTCCTAATCGAGGACAACTTCTGAAAAATCTCTAACTTTATTCTCCCTTGAAGCAATTTATCAATTGCACTCTGCGGGTGTTCGTTCCTGCAGTATGAACGAAATTAACGAAATCAACAACAAACTGTACGTCTTAGTCAACCAAGTAGTGGGTGAGCTATCTCAGTGATCACTTAACTCCACGTATTTCTCCTAATCCTCAAGCAGTCAGTCTACTGCTTCCGTGATTGGTCGTTAACTAACGATACCAATGTAATATTCCCAGTGTATTTTCCGTACACTCCTAGCAGCGTTCCCTCTGCTATAAATCGGAATAAATCAATATTCACGATATTAACTTCCTTGGCTATACAAGCCTAACAACTCTAATATCCAGATTATCTCTCAACGTGCCCTAGACACGTGATTTATCCCAGGCAATAATATAGCAAGTATGAATACAAAATATAATAATGCAACACTATAATGGAAAAGAATTACATGGAGAGTAAGACGAGACTAACAGAAAGAACAAACGACAACAGACCTGACTAACCTGAAACTATCTACAAAAAGGTAAGAAAAAGAACAGGAGAGACGTCTTCCTAAAATACGAGGAAGATAGAACGCTAACAATCTATACGAATAACAGGTCCCTACAGAACTATTCAAGGCAAAGCGTATCTCCCATCCGTTTTAAACGCCATCTAGATCTGCTAGTCTGGCAAAAAGAGGTATGCTGAGTCTCGATCCCTTCCAACCTCCCGCCTATCTAAACACAAAAGAAAAAATAATGCCTGTCAAAAGTAGGGGAGCTGGAACGACGAACCCCTCAAACGAAGACAAATACAGATGGTTCACTTAACTGGGCAAAATGGACTGGCTCTTTCCTTTGGTCCACAGCGCTGGTCTTGTCTTTTCCTGATGCTAGCTGTCAGTCCCTCGTAGTGGTCCCAGGATCAATGACGAGAGGACATGCCAGACATGTGGGGGAGAAACAAAAAAAAAATTAGCAGTATACAAAACTATAAACTACAAAAATTACATAAATAACAGTGGAGTCTAGAGTGGTAGACCTGCAGCTGTTTACGGGGTCCTCATCAGATGATAGTAGTGTCCTCTAGATGTCAGAGGGTGACGGGTCCTCTTCAGATGTCAGTGGGGTCCCCTCCAGATGTCAGTGGGGTCCCCTCCAGATGTCACGAGGTTAGTTAGGGTCTTGGGGATGTTACGACTGCACGAGAGGCAGCTAACTCACACTCGGACACAACCACACAAGAAAAGTATTAAATAACTAGAGCGTATATATGTCAGGCCGGTCAGGCCATAGTTTACATAAATAATAACAAAGCAAAAGACAATAGAGGTATATATTCAAACCAAAAAAACTCTAATTAATAACTTAACCAATGATATTCATGTAACTATGGAGGTACTGCAATCAATAGCAAATAGGTATATTATACGAAACTAGATATCAATTTAAAGTGACAGTTGAGTCGCCACTGGCCAGTCGCCAGGCAAACTCTCCATAAATCATATGGGCTTAAATGTTAGGAGAGCCCAGTACGTTCAAAGCCTACAGAAGCACTCTTCGGCTTGTAGGTAATTTAAGCAGTTGCCAAAAGACTATATTTTATGCACAATCACTATTCAATTCATCAACAATGTGCTACATTATTCCAATCATACTATGGCAATAGATCTATGATACAGGACACTCGTGGTCGAGTGCCAGCTGGGGTTTCCTTAGTCTTCCTATGAGGCTGTAGTTCTCTCTCTATCTCCGATCTCTATTATGCTTGAATAAATAAGATATATTACCATTGCTCACGCCTACTGGTAGGCGCGAACATCAATATAGCGCAGCGTGGGCTTTCAAAGGTCAGCCCACTCAGACCTTTCTTTCTAGAGCTCAGTCAGTCCGTTAGCAAGGACTTCTTGTCTTCAAAGCACACAGTTCAGGTACTGGTCGACCGGAGATACTTCACGACACGATGCTTCTGCTCGCCTGTATTCACCAAATCTGAACGTTACACGATGTCTTATACTATCTAACTACCCAGCGTGCTAGTCCGCTGGCCCAATTAGTTCAGCTATCTCATAGGTCGAAACCTCCCACCATTTTAATTGTAGTAATACGTCTGCACTATTCTACCAGCCAGTTAACGTGCAAAAACTTGTCTAGTCATACTTAACAATGTCAACTAGCCCCACCTTATTTCACCCCTACTCCATTACTTATTAATCACGAACATTAAAACCCACAAGCGTGAATCTAACAGTTTAACTTAACATTTATTTACTCACCAACTATAATTTGGCGAGGACCGTTCAAGGCCACCAGCCAATTTTTCATGGCCCTGGTAAAAAAAACAACTCACTCTCTGCGTGAGTTTTAATAACATCTGAATCATGACACTGGACATTATTTTCCTAGAAATATACGTATGTGTGAATATGTGAAGGGTAATACGGAAATACAGGTAGGCTAGATTACAGTAAGCGCCTCGTCACTGTGTCGTTCTCCAAGAGGGAATGATATCGTTCATTTGGAGGATGCCGCAATGGGCATTTTCAAGTTGGCTCACTCCTATTTACAGTGCAAGTACCATGTGGCACGAAGGTACATGTAGGCCCTACTAATTATTTTTTTTTAATGTGTGTGTATGTGTTTAACTGAGATGACCAGAGGTTTAATTATATCATTTGTGTTTGGTTTTGCACAATAAATGGTAACTTATTTGTAGCGGTATTTACTTGTAGCAATAACTTTATATTGATGGTATCCCTGTTGTGCTGATGGTACAAACATAAGAATTGTATCCAGAAAAACCCGATCGCAGTTTTGCTTTTGAAAACCGCAAAGACTTCTGGGAAAGGGAAGACTCAATAGTGGTGGACGATACCGCAAATTTTCAGTAATCCCAAGTACTTGCTACTTTTCTGAAAAGTAATCAGAGTATCGACTACTTCACATATTAGCGGGTGGGAAGGGGGGGGGGGGGAGAAGAACTAGTTTATCCTTCTCAAAGATCAAATACATTCAGCACATGTTGATGATGATGAACCAGGACATATAACCGCAAAAATAATACTTTCAGAAACATTTGACATGGAAAATGCATCATAATGCAAAATAGTAGTTACCGGTGCCTAGATCAGGCATGGGCAACCATTCATTACGGCCAGACTTGGAAGCGAGAGGTTGCTGAGGATCTAAGTAAAATGAGAGAGAGAGAGAGAGAGAGAGAGAGAGAGAGAGAGAGAGAGAGAGAGAGAGAGAGAGAGAGAGAGAGAGAGAGAGAGACTAGGGGAAGGAAAGGAGGAAACTGAAGGAAGAAAGAAAGTTAATGCGTAACTTACGGATAATTTTCATGAAGGATGAGAGAGGGGTTGCGAGCATTGATTATTATCATATATATATTTACTATCTTCTTTTTTTACAGTCAATCAACCTGGGGGAGAGGGGTCGCGGCCTTCTGGTCTATAGGGTTGCCCATGTCAGGCTTACGTTTTTTTTTTTCAGGCCACAAATGCACCGAGCATTAATGTGATAGAACTAATTTATTAAGAGATCATCGCTCACAAATCTGAAAGAATCAAGTTTCAGAACGTCATCCTACCGTAATTGAAAATGCCGTTTTTAAATGCCATAGTCTTAAGGGTAATTTTCCATCAACAAGATACAGTTATGTGCGCACAACTTGTGTCAAAATGAAAATAAGCAAGTTGTTGAATGATGCAACTGGATTAGGTAATTTTGTTTCGTTTACGGTACTTGAATTATTTTGTTTTTGTAGCGTACGTATTATGATACTTGTATAGCGGCCATAACAGGCTACTGAATAATCCAGTTGAAGTAATCTTTTAATGGGCTTCAATTAATGTGAGTTTATCAAAGATTTAAAACGGAAGGAATGTTTGTTACAAGAAAATGAAGTTACAAAATCTCAATGTGTTTCAGTAATCGGTCAGTAATCCCTCGTTTTCTGTTGCTCGAGTAGTAACTATATCTTGATAAGTACTCGAAAAAGGCGATACCTAGTAATCAAATTATCCAACACTAAGAATCAAAACTTTGTAATTCCGTTTCTCGCGAGCACCTGGGGAAGTTATTTCCTGAATGATTAATTCCAGATAATTGGCAGCAGTTGTTTGGATACTGCTGAAGCGAAGAACAGGGAATCGACCATTTGGTACGACTTAATGTAGGCCCTATTTTGTAATATTTTTGTCTATTTGTAGACTTTGTTCTGTTTCAAAAGTCATCTTGACAGACATTTCTACTTCCGCATTTAGATCTAGATCTAGATCTAGATATTCTAGAGTCTAGAATAGATAGGCTATCTGGATTTGGATCTGATCTGCATTCTTGATTTAGATTTTAGTATAGAGCTCTACGTGTCCAAGACAACAGGTGAAGTGAGAAAATTCTGTTGTGAACGTTTTAGTCCCAACTGTAGTCAAAACAGTTTTTACAATGATGAGTTATGGGGAGGAATTCCTTACGAGATCCGCACTTTTTGATAAAAAACCCTATATATTTTTTCGGTACTTATTAATTTTGTTAGTTTATCCAATTGTCATTGGAAAAAAGCAATGTTGGGGGCGTGAGGGTCTAGTCAGTTTGTATCAATGGGCGGTAGTCAGATTGACTACTCAGGCGAAAAGGGGCTGGGGTAGTTGTGTTAGTTTCTGGTCTTTGGCGCTTTGTCGGCAACAGTGCGGATCTCGTACGGAATTCCTTCCGAGTTATGTGGGGTAACTGGGATTGATGTGTTATTCTCATTTGGGGCGCTTTTTCGGTTGTTCCCACCCCAACTTACCTAGGTTATATTAGTTGATTGTCAGATTGATATGTAACGACGTGAGGGTCTAGTCAGTTTGTATCATCGAGGCCGTAGGCCGATGTTTGTCTGGGCAGTGGTCAGATTGACATAGGGAAAGCCGTCGGGGTAGCTATGTATTGTTTTCACTCGGACTATGGAATGCATTCGGAAGTCCTTCCGTTAACTAAGGAGGGGTGGGAACAACCGAAAAAGCGCCACTTCCACGTCGTTTTTCCTTGCGTTTTCTGTAGCTAGAGATCTACTCTAGATCTAGCTCTACATGTGGCAAAAGGAACTAACTGAAGCAGCAATAAGAAGAATTTCGAGTTAAGTTACACCTAGACTGGCTAGAGTCTAATTGATTGTGACCAAGTCGCAGAAAACACTCCAGGTTTCAAGGATTTCCTTTTCTATCGCCAGATTTGGCATTTTTCAAAACGAAATGTTTATCTAGTTAAGAATGAATAACTTCCTTTATTGTGAATTCTTTCAACTACTTTATTTGATTCTCAATTACAAAAGGATGAAATCCTTTTCCACAAAACGAGTGGAATGCATAACATTTGAACTTAGGTACACAATCTTTGTGGTATAGGACTGAATATACATGGTTATGATAGAGCATGAGGGGATGATATATCAGGTACATGGTGAATAGAGGTGTAGTAATAAAACAAACTCAATTTGCACAATTTGGTTATGTTATCTATCCCCCCATCAAGTTCCAATGTTATGATGAGTTACGTGGAAAAGGATGATGGAGATCTCTGCAAAAGAGAGGGTGAGATGATGTTAGTATCATGAGGGATGCATTGTGGTTATGTAGGATTAATTGGATACATATCTATCTATCTCCCTTCCTAGGGGAAAGTTTTAGAGGGTACGAGTAAAACTGATGCTTGACTTAAGCTGGCACTGGGACTGGTTTCATAACGAGAAGAGTTTGAAGAAGGTCTTTTCGTTTATCTCAATGTTTATTCACAAAGAACAACGATGAAACAACAAGATAGGGACAGTATCTATGGAATAGCCAAATACAGATAGACATAAATAATAATGTTATATCTAAGTAAATTAATACTAGGTATATTATAATGCAACTGCATGAACATATAACTAACATATAAACTTATACATATATGACTGCATAACCCTACAACCCCCCCATGTTTATATGTCTTTACCCCGACGTGTACGTCTACCCCCATCTTCAGGTGAGATTATGTTTTCTGCGTTCCCTGCGGAATTGAAAGATTTCAATCGTTTGAGCATGGTGGGTTCTATTTTGGCTGTAGGGGGTTGAGTTGTTAGTGAGTCCGCTGTACCGGGTGGAACAATTCCCACCTCTGGCACAGGAAACGTGTTAACCGGTGGAGAGTTCCGTTTTGGGGTTCGGGCTCTTTGATTTCTTGTATGACGACATTGAGGCTACTGATGTTGTGGTTGGGGTAGGGGTGGCGTTTCTTGCCATTTCCCTACTCTCGATGATGGTGATCACGTCGTTGGTAGGCTTGCCCTGAATATCCGGCATACCCAGAGCTTCACGGCGTATGTCCATGTCTACGAGGCCTGCGAGGATGACATCGCGGATAACTTCTTCCGTATAATCGACACTGGAAGTCTGTCCACATATGCAGGTTGCTGCGGTAGTGAAACCACATACTTCTGCCTTTCCTCTAACTCTGGCTGCAAATGTTCTTACAAGTTCGTCGCACGTTTGTCTCATTTGAAATAGCTCCGCTCTAGTCACACCCCTAGCCACAGGAATAACAGCCAAGGACCTTATCGCCTTTAAAACCTCGTCAGTTGATCTTGTTGTCAACCTAGGGTCAGATTTAAGTAAGAGGTCACCGAGAGCCTCACTGGCACACTGGAATAGTTGCACGGGTGCTGCATCATCACTGATACCTGACCCTAATTTAAAGGTCTCCCAGCGCCTTAGGAAGGCATTCCATGTTTCCTCATCCACACCTATGTCTATACATGGTCTATTTAATTTAGGGCCCTTTGATGCAGGGGTCGGGGCGCGGGAATGCTCCAGAGCATGTATGTTGAGAAGAGGAACGACTATCTCGGCCGGTAGATCTTCAGTCTTGAAGTTGCAGCCTGATGCTGGACAAGCGACGATTACCATGATGATTGCCTCACTCCAGTTGTTGTTTCATGAAGAAGGTCTTTTCATTTATCTCAATGTTTATTCACAAAGAACAACGATGAAACAACAAGATAGGGACAGTATCTATGGAATAGCCAAATACAGATAGACATAAATAATAATGTTATATCTAAGTAAATTAATACTAGGTATATTATAATGCAACTGCATGAACATATAACTAACATATAAACTTATACATATATGACTGCATAACCCTACAGAGTGGAAGTTATATATCACGGAATGGAACAAAAAGTAAGAGAGAAGGGAAACAACAAGAAAACAAAACAAAATCATCTATAACGTGAACTGAAAGATAATACTGGGTGTCGTGTAGACACATTAAAAATGTTTTTCGCAATATCGTTAGAAGTTAGTTTGTTTGCAACGCCGTGGCCGCAGAGGCTGCTGTTCTAAACGTCCAGGCGTGTTGTGGGGGAGAAGTCGTGTCAAAGCCCTGTGCAGGGTTTTATCAGGTTCCTTTGTGGGGTTGGTACTGTTGGTGCCATTCGGCATTGTGGGAGGAGGTGCTGATGACGGGGACGTAGGTGTCGGTGGAGGCTAATCTGCGTGATCAGGTTCTGCAGGTTGTGGTGCAACAGCTGGTGGGGCTGGGTCAAGAAGTTCATCCCTGGTATCATTTGCAGGGGTGTTAGACGAAGCTACGGGCGCCATTCCTTTGATAATGGAATCTGTCGCCCTGTGGAAGGGAGTAAATTTCCTCAGGTGCTGTCGGTTACGCAGTGTTACCCTTCCAGATCCATCAACACGTACAACATATTGGTGGAATTGGCGGACTTCAACAATGACACCAGTGCGTTCCCATTTTCGAGGGTGATTGCCAACCAGGTTCTGAATATAGACATGGTCCCCAACCCGTAGAGGTGGTAGGATTTGGGTATGCTCTGACCATTTCTCATGTTCCCTAGAGTGTCGTTTGGCCAAAGCTTTCTCTCTATGGACCAGAATCTCCTGCCAAGTGTCGTGAGGGCAGTATCGGCCCAATGGGATTGGGATTGGGTCTCTGATGGGTCTGCCGAAGAGGATGAGGGCAGGAGATGCCTTTGTCTCTGGGTCGATGGCATTTCTGTAAATGAGCATAGCTCGCTGAAATTTGTCAACATCCAGTGATCCAGTAGGGCCAGTGTTGTCTGTCAGCATGCGTTTCACCGTTTTGACTGCTATTTCAGCTCTGGAATTGCTGTGTGGGTTGGCAACAGATGTGAGTCTATGATGGACTCCCCAGGATGCAAGGAAATCGTGCGTCTTCCCCGCAGTGAATTGTGGCCCTCCATCTGATGTCAGTTCCTCTGGGATCCCATATGTGACAAATGTCTCTCGCAAGCGTTTGATCAAACCATCTGCTCCGGACTCGGACCTGTGCACAATTGGCCATGATGAGTATCTGTCTACAATTACAACATACTCTGAATTGTTGAAGGAAAAGTAGTCTGCACAAATCCTTTGAAACGGGTAGTCTGGTGGAGTAATGTCACAGGGCGGCTGCATGGGGTTAGATTTTGCCATTCTGTGACACTGCGCACAGTTTTCCCTGGTTCTGGTGATGTCTGTGGTGATGTGCGGCCAGAAAACAGAGTCCGCTGCCCTTGCACACATAGCACCCACCCCTTGATGGGCTGCATGGAGGGCAGTGAGAATGCTTGGTCGCAGTGATGTTGGTATGACGATTCTATGGCCCATAAGGATCACACCATCAACACAATAAAGGCTGTCAGCATATCGCTGGAACGGGCGCAAGTCTGGGGGCAGATCCTGGTTTGTGTTTGTGAAGCCATCTTGGATAACTTCTGTAAGCAGCCTGAGAGTTGGATCACTGGCTGTGGCATCTTGGATCATGTTCCATGTGATGACATTGGAGACTGAATGTAGGGTGTCTGATGCTGCTGCAACTGTGGCATCATCCTCCGCAAGTGAATCTGCAACAACTTCCGGCAACTGCTTTACATCCTCAGTTTTGGCTGGATAGCGGGAAGTAGCGTCTGGTCCCTTGTTCTTCACACCTGGGATATGAATGATTTTGAAGCTGAAGGCGAGGGTCTTTTCTTTCAAGTTGAGCAAACGCCTGTTGTCGATTTCTGTCAAGGCCTGTCATTTAAGATGCGAGTCAGGGGTTTGTGGTCTGTGGCCACAATGAGGTTTGAACAGCCGAGGACATAGTATCGTGTCTGATTGAGGGCATAGGCTACAGCGAGGGCCTCCCCTTCAATTGGTGCATATCTGCTTTCAGCTGGCGTCGTGAATCTGCTGCCCACTAGACAAAGTTTCCAACCGTCCGTACAGCACATTGGTGTATTTTGTGGGCACTGATAGTGCTTTTGCTTCAGCAGGAATCCAATGCCATCCACGGACCAGTCAGTTGAGAGGCAAGTGGCCAGCGATGGATCAAACAGTCGGACACCCTCTTTCATTTCCTTGATGATCATTTCTTTGGACTGTTTGAACAGAGTGTCAAGCTCATCAGTCCACCGGAATTTCGTGGAGGGCTTCAGTAGATGCCTGAATGGTTTCATCTGTTGGGTCTTGGCAAAAGCGTAAGCTCCTTGGTTGACCAGGCCAAACCAAGCTCTGGCGCCTGAGATGTCAGTTGGTGTTGGGAAATGTTGGATTGATTCCAGGAATTTCATGCTGGGTTTTATGTTTGTGGGAGTGACAGTCAGGCCAGCAAACTCGACGGTGTCCTCAGCAAACTGGAACTTTCTTGGATTCAGAGTGATGCCATTGCGAGCGCACAGGTCTAGCCATTGGCACGTCTGGAAGAATGCTTCTGCTATGGAGTCAGCCCACATGCAGGTGTCATCCACACACTTGACCTTGTTTGGAAAATCCGCAATTATTGCATCAAAGCGCTGAGTGTAGCCATCTCCACTTGCCAGGAAGCCCTGTGGGGCGACCTTGTACCTGTAGCGGCCCCATGGTGTGATGAATGTTGTGATATGCCTATCGGCTACATGGATGGGGACGGAGTGGTAACCATTCCATGCATCAGTCACGGTTTTCTTTGTATGTTGTGGGATGCGGTCAGCAAGATGAAAGGGACTTGATACATGGTGGGTCTGTCTGACTGAATGGCGATTCTGTGGTTGTAGGTCAACAGTCCTCCTTGGGGTGCCATCCGTTTTAGGCGTTATCACCATCCGTGAGCACCATGTCACAGGTGTGTTAGGACTGACTTTTTCCAGTACGCCTAATCTGACATCTCGTTCAAGATCGTTGAAGACTTTCTCCTGCCAGTGAATGGGTACTAGGGCGGGTTTGTGAACTGCAACCGGTCGGGCGTCAGGGTCCACATAGAGGCGTAGAGGTTCACAGTTCATCATAGGCAAAGGCTGATGTTCACAAACATTGAAAGTGGTGGCATTGTAGTGATTTATCAACCAATCTTTGAGAGCTGGTATGTTCTCCTTTGTTGCAGTCAGACCAGAGGGTAGTGCCGTGGGAATAGGGGGTGGTTCCTGGCCTCGACGAGGGGAAGAGCAATTTGGTTCCTGAGGGGTGTCGACGGAGGCAACAGAGTCACTGGGATGTGATGCCGGGATTTGTGGGAAGTTAGGTGGTAGGGCTCCAAGGGACACAAGTGCTTCTCTGCAAAGGAAGGCCTTCTCCATCCTGGCGGACACATACATAAGTTGTTTTGTCGATCTAATGGTCCCTGATGCATCTGTCACAGTCACCTGTGTTACAACAGCTCCTTCTACACCCAAATCTTCTCTGATCGCACCACGCATGATTAACTTGACGGGGATGATGTCTGCACTGTTGATCCCCATTGCTAAGGCAGAGCGCAGAGGGATGGTGGAACTTTGACAACCAGAGTCAGCAATCATGGGCAATGCGATCTGTGACAGCCTCGAAGTCCCAGTCATGGGGAATCCCAGGATGGCATGGTCTTCAGGTACCAGGTTCAGTTGCACTGTCAAGACGGGATGTGGTTTGGATGGTCGAGCTATCCATTGTCCGTCAAAGACGTGGTGTTCCAGGGGTTTTGGTGACTGCGGGCGTTTGGGGTTTTCCATTGTGTAGGTGGTGCACAGTTGATCAATGACGTATCCTGCAGTGTCATCTTCAACTTGAAGTGTTCTACTGTGCTTATCCTCCTTATGGTTACTGGATGGTGCGATTCTGTGGTGGGCGCCCTGGTTGCAAAACTTTGATGATTTGTCCCTGTGTCCCCATGTGCCGCATGTTGCGCACTTGCTGCACGAGGATGAGTAGTGACCTTTCACTGAACACCTGGTGCATGTGAAGGACCACGCCCTGCAATGCTTAGCTCTTGTGTTGCGGTCGTTCTTGGGTCCGTGGCTGGACTCGCCACATGCCCAGCATTTTCCTCCGACAGGTGGGTGCGGTTTCTGTTGCGGTTGAGGGGAGTGGCTAATGGCACCAGAACAGTCACCTACGGCACTCTTGGTTGCTTTGCCTGGTTCCTTTTGTGCAATGAAGGTGACTGTCTCCTCCAGTGTCCGGTCTGTCTTAGGGTCTCCCAAGAGGTCTGATAGGATTTCTGGGTCTGCAATACCTCTGATCAGGTTGTCCTTGATCATCTCATCACTGTAGTCAAACGTGTGAGTGCAATTTGCTTCTTTGCACCGTGCAGTGTACTGACAAAGGGATGCCTGTCCTCTAAGGTTTGCCAGGAATGTTCGTACGCCTGTGCCTGGTGATTGCACCATCTTGTTGAGCTTCATGCGGTGAACCAGAGTGCTCTCTTCCTTGACAGCCAATCTGCGTATGGCGGCCAAGAGGTCTGTCTCCGGCATAGTTGACACATCTCCCCTTATGTCACGCATGATGTCAGTGCGCAGGTCCTGGCTACAGCAATAGAAAAGGGCTGTGGGTATCATGCAGCTGGCGATTGTCATGCCTATTTTATACATATCCCATTGTCTCGTGAAGGCCGACCACTGGTCGGGGTCACATCCTAGGCCTATTAGTGGCGGTTCCAACTTGAGCTTGGACTTGGATTGTTGTGTTGATTGATGCACGTATTTGTCATGCATTTGAAGTGCGGTCGTCAAAGCAGTGGCAAAAGTGTCATCAAGATCCTGGGATTGCCACTCACACACTCACAGCCGTCGACTGGGCATGTGAGGCGAGGCATGGTGAAGAAATTCCGAGTTCTTATTTACTATGGCGGTGCAGAAAGGGACTTCGTGCTTGGCTGATGATATGAAGTGGATTTACCGTCGGACTAAAGAGATCTCCATCATAGTTAAGAATGAATAACTTCCTTTATTCTGAATTCTTTCAACTACTTTATTTGATTCTCAATTACAAAAGGATGATGGAGATCTCTGCAAAAGAGAGGGTGAGATGATGTTAGTATCATGAGGGATGCATTGTGGTTATGTAGGATTAATTGGATACATATCTATCTATTTATCCACCGATACTGTTGGATAAAATTTCCCCTAGGATATTTTTTTATCCGTCAACATGAATTCTGTATTTGCGAGTCATCTCCCTTGATTTTTAAACCCTTTTTACTATTTAGTTTCTCTGTCTTCTTCCCGTGTTCCATTCATCCCGACATGATCAACGTTTTTTGGGCAAGTGTTGAAAACGATAGTGAAATTGGAGAGGCTTTTCTGAATTAAAATGGAATTTTATTGATTAAAATTTAAATGGATGGATATGTATACAAAGGTTCAGGTCTAATCAAGGAGCTTAATAATACTACTGGAGTGCGGGGCTGAGCGTGTCAGACACGGTGGCTGTATCGCCATCCTCTGGGGGTCGAAGAGGGTACTTGCTATGCATTGGGCTTTACTAACATCTCATTAATGGTATGTGTTTCTTCAGTTTTCTTAGCGACTTTTTGTTCGCAATTAACCCATTGTCTCCTGAGGCACCTGTCTGGAACTGTGCCACAGAAACTGGTCAGTTTGAACTGGGAAATTAGGAGGAATTTCCTCAGGAAAACCAAGATAGCTCAGTTGTTTGGCAAACATGTATATTTGAAAAGATTTTTGAATTCCTTAATCATTCATGTAAGTTTTGAGATAATTTGGTGGAATTTTCATGAAAAGTTAGTGGATTGAAAATTGACCATTTTTAGCATAAAAATATTGTCAAATTTTGTACAACTTTAGCTTGCAATTATTCAAAGATTTTCTCATTTTAGGCCCATAGTATACATATGAGTGAAAGTTGTATCATCCATTTTCCTTTCAATTGCTAAAAAAAAATAAAAAATATCCAGAATTCATCGACAATGAGAGAAGTTATGAAAATGTGAAAATCCATACCTTTATTTTTGTATTTACTGACAGTGAGTGATTATTGCCATGTAACATGCATACACTGATATATCTCTGTCATTTTAAGTATATTTGACATAGGAATTAAAAAAGGTCTTTGAATACTCTATCTTGGTGTTAGAATTTAATTAACTTTAAAATGTTTCACATAAGTTAATATGTCACACAGAAAAGATGTTGCATACATACAACGAAAACACAATTCGGCCAGGTTAAAGTGTAGATGGAAAGTGAAAAAAAAATTAAATACTAAGTAATTTTAGTCCAGTGGTACTACTGTACTTTAATTATAAATTCAAGGTCTGAAAAAATAAGAACATTCATTTCCCTTAAATTAAATGTCATGAATAATCAGCGCATTATATCAAAACTGTCATGAAGGTAGTCTTACCTTGGGTTCCATGAATTCATAATAATCCAATGAAATATGCACAACATGCACAAACTCAGAAATTTCCTTACTAGTAGATTTATTTCAATTACTCCAATAATTCACATGTACTAAAAAACACAGTCATGTAGTGTCTAGTAAATTTATAGAAAATGAGAGTCCTCCGAGTAGTCCGAAATGCCCGGCAGAATTTCTGCAAGCCAAAAACAGGACCTGAAAAATATCAAACATAATATCATAATTTATATACATATACATCAAAGAGCCTGGAAATATAATGGAAATGCATGAAGTAAAGTTAAATACAAACAATACATGTATAGCCAGGATTCTTTAGGCTTAATGGTTTACATAAAAGAATTGTAGCTCATGCAATTTCCAAATAGATAACAGGCTGGACTGAATATTATGAGGTTTAAGTTCCTTTTTCCCCTTCTTTTCTTTACTAATAAAGGGAGATCTTAAATCTTAAATAGATCTATTTCTAGTCCAAAAATGGTAGCCTATTATGTCCCTGAGAATAAGATTTGCAACTTACCTTGATAGTGTGACTGCATGTTGTGTAAACTAAATGTTGGGATGGATCAATGACAAATCTTTTGCTCCTCCACCCTATGGCCACCCTCTCTTCCTCAGTTGAGACCGTAGGTAGTATTACATCTTACATCTAGTTGTGTCATTTCGTGGCCGTTGACGTCGATTTAGCAAGCTGTAACCAAGGCATTGTCGTTCCAATTGATCGAATTGCTATCCATCACTACATCATTGCCGTCGCAACTTGCATCAAAGGTTGAATTTGAAGAATTCATGTGCAGATGTATGCAGCATGTTCATGCCTATAACATAGCAGACGCCGCCAAGAGTGCAAACAAAACTGAAAATCCCGCCGGATGTTGACGGAAGGTAGCTACAGCGCACTTTATCTACATTCTAGTCCAAAGAGGATAGAATACTAAGAGGTTTAATGTGATGTTACCTCTTTAATTAACACAACAGCCCCGGGACAAGGTGACAAGGCGACCCAGATTCGAGGGAGCGCTGTAAACAACACCATTGTTGCTGGCGAAACTATAGACTTTAATAGTAAGTTGTGGAAATTTATGGCAAGGAATGCTGAACTACTAACCCACAAACCCGGAACGTTAAAAACTTGGGATGATAAAGATTTTCTAAATATATTACTGTATATATTTAAACAATATGTTGGATGAACTACGAGTGGCTAATGTGGTTACTGCGTGGGTTCAATAGTAACTCCCTTAAGGATACACAGGATTAACAAACACAGGGTTCTGCTGGCAATCTTATTTATTCAAAAAGCCTAACAACGGTATCACTACCAAACAAAAAAAGCCAAGAAAAAGAAGCCCAGAAAAAGAAAAGAAACCCAGAAAAGAAGCCCAAAAAAAGAAGCCCAACCAGCCATAAGCTGGAACAAGAGAAAAAGACAAAAATATGATTAGGATATAATGACAACATTAATCAGGCAATCAATGGTGGACATACATAGTAATAGTATTAAGTATTAAATCAAACAACCACAATATAATATAGAATTTAAGCAATAACCAACTGTATATGTATGCATGGAATAAAATAGCGCTAAGGTTAATGAATAACAACTACAAGTGGCTATATCATATACACAAGGAGTTTCCTAGTACACTGGCAACATAAACTAATTAATGTACTAATCAAAGTATGAAGGACATAACAAATGAAGGGGCAAGAACACAATAGTTTCGCTCCACTGAGCCGGTGTACAACACATCCAGAGTGGCCATTCCATTTAATAACGCAGTGGCCAACATGGCCCACTGACCGTCCATAACACAGACGCTGCATCCCAATGCAGGCCATCCTCATAGGCCCACTCCCATTATTAGTACTAACCCGCCCCAGGGCTATTGTATTGGTTACTTCCCTTCCCAATCGATACTCAAGGGTCATGCCCTTTGACCTTAGCCGCGGAGCTATGCCGCCAGGCTAACATGTGTGTGACACACCACTAGATACATAAAGTAATGTGTACATTCCTTAAAATGAAACTGTCCTTCACACACTTACGAAACTCATAGAAGCATAATACATCTGGATAACCATAATACATGCACATGATATATATATATATGTCGGCGAGACTCATTGCAACATGTGTAGACTCACTGAAACATTGTTCATCCACCGCCGCACATAGAACAATCCTGGGGCTCACCCATGTGAGGCCCACTAATTTATACATCTCCAATACATGTAATTACTTACACATCTTAAACACTAAACACGCAATCACAATCACACTGCTCTCTATAGCATAGTGGTACTGGCAAGGTACACAAATACCCGTAATACAATCAAGTGTGGAGTGCCGCTCGCTATAACATAAGTCATCCACATCAACATGTCAGGAAATCCTCACTGCCCACCACAACAAGGCAATGCTACACATACACTATATATAGGCACACAAGCAAATCTTGATAGCTTGGTTAGCGAGCCATCATTATCATCTAGCACCGCAAACGTTAACTTTGACAATAAAGTCACAACATCAAGACACTGCGCTGCATCGCGCATCCCACACGTCCAATGACAATGGCAATTACCGTTGAGCCGGACTCATAATGGTCTCTGTAGATCAGCATTCTCTACGTGGCATCCAAGAAAAGGGGGGGGGGGTGCGCGCAAATTAAAGTCACTTCTAATATAATAGTCTCCAACTTACCCAAAGTCTCTCCGGGTCCTGTGCTACCGCTACATGCCTTATGGGGCGGGGTGGCGATGGCAAGCGTCGGCAAGCCTCTGAGCTGCTACGGGCCCGGGTTGCTGGGCTGGGTTCACTGTGCTGTCGGCTCTTGTCTCCTGCGTCTATGATGGAGTGTGTTGACCACTCGAACCGCATCTTATTTATGAGCCCGCGCGGACGTCCGAGAGAGCTATTACGTAGCCCGTGTTGCACAAGTGAAAGGCTCGGACATGGAGTCCAGCCCGACAACATAACCGGTTAGGGTCCTAACACAATCGAATTTACAGTACGGTTAAAAGGGTGCACACAAAAGTCAATTAGGTATCCCAGTAAACTGCAGAAATTACTCTAACGTCCCCTCCAGCAATAATTGAATAAATTTGACCCAGGTTGGATTTATCGGGGATAACATGCGTCTAACTCGTGGTTTACTTTAAATCCGAGACCCTCTTATTAATTATTTCAATAGGATATGTGCATCAAAGCACAACGAAATTAGTACCATTATAAAGTAGAAACTTGCTGCTACAATTCTAACTGACTACTTATACCAGAAACCCGGTAATAGTTTTAATATAAATTTTCAAAGTGTCAGGACTAACAACATTCGACAATTTTGTGCGGGATACTTTCGTCCATTAATACGACGTATCTCCATTGATAACAAACGTTATCATGAGTACCCATTTTGTACCGATAGGGTATTGTCTACTCTCAAAAATGAATTCGGGTTCCCGTCTTTCTGTCGGTGGATAACAACGAGTGAGCGAGTTGTAAGAAACTCAAAGCCATGATATAAGAGTTGGAAGCCCGGTACATTTCCAACTGACCAATCAAAATGCGCGCTTTTCACCGTGATGTGAATAACGGGTCCCGCGCTAGTATTACAAGGGAAATAATCCAATTAATGGTACTCGGCCAAGTGTCCCTAAACTACTATGAGTGGCCGTCCCTCACTCACGCACTAGAGCTACCATGAAAGCACGTTAAAAATAAAAAGTCGTTCATCCTCTCACAAATATATAGAGAACAAAGAAAAAGTAAATAAATGTTCTGTGTGCAGTTGTCAAAAGTGTAGGCTATGCAACAACAACAACAAAAGAATCTCGACTGCATGTCGTTTGCAGAGGAACATCTGCATGCTCAAACACACACACACACAAACACACAAAATGGTAAGTCTAAATTAATGCATTTGCACAGTCGGAAAGATAGACCACACAGTGTATAACACAGCCGTACCGGTACCGGTACTATACTAGGCATATCTTTTGACCCCCAAAGTGTGGCTGCCGAGGCCCCATACCTGACACGCGTTACATCGCTGCCCCGCACTCCAATAGTATTATAAGCTCCTTGGGTCTAATCCATAGAGATATGGGTTTTTTTTGGTTTGGTCGTAAAATTTAGTGAGAATTCCTTCACAATTACTTAGGGTCCTTGGTAGGGTGGTGGTTAGCAACTGTGCCCCTCAGACAGGGGGCCATGGTTCAGTTGTCAGCAGGGCAGGTTTTTTTTGGTTTTTTTATCAGTCTTTATTAGGAATCTTTTTTTTAGGAATAAATCCAGTTTGCTTTTGCTTGTTTTTGTTTTTTTTATAATGTTGGCGGATAAACCTGGGCAGTATCCGCCAACATTATCGGCGGATAAACCTGGGGACTGCGGATCATGGCAGCCTTTTTAAAATGCTTAAATTTAGCCATATTTTGTATCATACTGTTTGAAGCTTATAAATCTCAGTGTTCTAAAAATATGACTTGTAGCAGGAGGCCCTTTGATCATTGGAAAAAAATTACATCAAAGTAGACTACCTCCCCTGAACACCCAACTTGTGAAATGTGATGCCAACTGTCTTCTGATAAATAAAATAGAAATGTAAACGAAGAAAAGGGAAAAAAATTGCTTTCACCAACACACAGCACTGAGGCTCAAGGATGTCACATATAATCAAATTTGAACCAATCTAACTGCAAAGGGGTGAACTAGGCAGGCTGATGTAGGCGCCAAACTGGCCAAATCATGACGATATGGGCAGTGAGTAGTGTTGGAGTGCGATGCATAATAATGAGGCAGGGAGCCACCAGTTTGGCGTCCACACCAGCTTTGGTCTGGTTCACCCAAAAGAGTCCAAATTGTCAGATGAGGTATGTAAACAGTAAAGGGAAAATGAAATTTAAACAGCTACTCATAATAAAGTGAAAAAGGTACAAATTATAAAGAGTGTCACAATAAACATTGTGGAAAAGCCAGTGTGTTAAACTAAGGAAAGAAAAAAGTAATGGCCTCTGTATTATACTGGTTGATATAGGCCTATACTAGATTCCGAAGTAAAAATTTTGTTGCAAAGTACCTATTTCAACTTAATTTAAAATGACGCCATTACATAATATGGCATTGACATGTCATATTAAACCGGATGTTGGCGATAAATTTATAAAAACACTCCCAAAGTAATGATTTCGGAGGGAGACGGGATATTTTTGTTTGTTTTTCCTTTGGTGGATATATATTCAGGGATCTGTTTTGGCGTTTTGGAAAGGTGACAGCTAAATAAGCTATGCAAAATTGTATCTGTCTGGATTTAGATTTAGATTCAATGCTATATTTTCTGAATTTTAATTTTGATGTTTAGTGAATACTGGCTATTATTTCCATTTCTTTAAAGAGGCAAAGAGTAAGAATTCGGGACCAACCATGCGTGTGTGTCTGTGTGGGGTCGGATGGGATGGGATGGGGGGTGGAATTGAAAACACTGATGCTACAAATACAATCAGTAAAAAAAAGTTTAGACAATTTTGTCAGAGGGGTCACTTTATAATTATATAGATATAATAAACATGTTGTTGTCTGACAGAAGTAGAGTGTTAAATTATTTGCTGAAAGGCTAGACCTAGATCTAGCTTCCTCTGCCCTGGCAAAGCAAAGGGTCCCCACAAGAATTACTAATTAGTCACAGTCAGTCACCTTCTAGTTCTAAATGAAAATAATCCAAAAATCCACACCTACAGAATTAGAATAGAAAATAGCATAAAAACTTTTTACCGCAGTTTGTTCAATTACAGTCCTTGGGTTACAATTTTATGCTGTCAAAGAAACACACACCATCACAAAAGTTAGAGGACACTTTATAACCGGAACTGGTATTTTTAGAAATTAGATGAAGAAAAGTCGAAAAGCTCAGTTCTCGGCGAAGTGGCAACACATGAAAAGGCAGGGGAAAAAATGTGATGTTGTTCTTGGCAAGTGGCACAAAAAAACTGATTTCATTCAAATGTTTTTGTAAATTATTATTTACGTTTAACTCATTCCCATAGTTATGTTTGTGGGTGTGGTCGGGAACTCTCAACACTATCCAGTTACAAATTTGGACATAGATCAAAGATGTCTTTTCTTTCATTCAGTATAATAAAAACAAGACATAATAATTTAGGAAAATCAATGAACCAGGATGGGATTCAATATTTCGAGAAGTCGGCTTTGTTAAAATGATATTAACGTTATAAAATCAGTGTCCACTCAAGCCGAGTAGAAGCAAAAATCTGCGAGCCAAATATTCAGCTTACTGTAGCAAATGAGTTAATTGGGTTGAAAATAGCTACTGTTCACAATATAATAATATGTTTTAGGTTCACTGAGTTGAATCCCTTTTGTGAAAAGGAAATGGGCAGGGTCGTTTTTTAACCTTCATTGTATTAAAAATGTTTGTAGAGTTACCTTAAATCTCTGGGAATTTTTTCTTGAAATTCCAGATATTCCTCAATCATGACGCCATTGTCCATCATCCCATGATAGTTTAAGATTTTAAAACATACACACATACAGGGTACTTGCTCACCAACGCATTTTATCATTATTATCTTCCTGCCCGTACATCCTAGGGTCTCACAGACACTGAATGTACATTTGTCTTTTATTTATTGTCATACCTTTAGTCTTAGGTCTAAACACCACGGTCCTAAGGAGGATTTGTATTGTTATATCCCTACTTGATATTTTCTGGGGTCTGACAAGACACCATATTTTTAAATAGGGCTATACCAATAAATTGTTGTTTTACCCTCGACCCGCATTGAGTGAACTCGTCCATGTAATGCCCGTGCAAGAATAGCCAGCGGCCGCGCAGCCGATCATTCGGCGGTCGGTCAATCGGGTCCTTGTGAACACGTGTATCGTGTTTAATTTAGGACGCAATAAAAATAATATTAATAATGGTGGATAAATCGTAAGTGACCACTATGTTATTAGATAAAGCACTTGTGATGAGATGCAATAAGTTGTTAATAGAAGGCCCATAATGAGGAATTTTCTGCATTTACATGCCGTTTAATACACTAGTTGACCTTGTCCTAGGAGCTCTGCATTTGTTTTTTGTCCCGAAGTCGGTCCATTCAAGTGAACAAATTATTTTTTAAGCCAGGCACTTAATATACTAACCACAAGTATCATGGCATTGCCTTCACCCTCCTCCACTATGTAGGCTAAAGATTCCGTGTACTATGATCAATGTTAGTTTTCCTAGCACACCTTTAGCAAGAGATTTGATTTCCAGCTCAGAGATTTAATTAAAAGGGGTTTAATCAAAGCAACACAATATCTCTCTAATTACCACATCAGATAAAGATAATGACCAACAACAAAGTCGGTCATTTTCTCCCAGTTTTCCATGATGAAAAACCTACCAACAGATCTGCCCTTACGCAGCATGCCCTAGTATTACATCGGAATTCACTATTACAGACATAGAACCGTAAGCCTTCTCAAATACGCAGATGGCCCCTTTCTTCTCATTTCACATGTGGACGACAACCAGCATCAAAGACAAAAGTTTCCCTAAGATTTTCCCCAGTTCGAACTTCAGACCGTCAGTAGTATTACATGAATATGACGAATAGTTACGAACAGTTGCATTCTTGTAATAAACGTAATCGGACGATACCATTTTGTTGGACATAGTACTTAGTAGGGGTGACAGGGTAGATAAACAAGCAAAACTAGTTTGAAAATAACGATAACAAAACATGAGGAGCAGCGTTGCTATAAAATAAATTGACCTCCCACAGGACCAGGTTTGCATATGTACGTCACAATATTGGCCCTGCGTGTTGTGCGAGGAGGCCACTATATTGGATCCGCAGGGCGAGGGTTAAGAATGTATGCCGTGCATAGTTTTTAGCGACGTGAGCGAAAGTTAAGGGGGTTTGTAAACACAAAACCAATGGTATAAATTTCAGCACAACATTGCTTTAGCAGTCAAAGGAATAGTATACACAAACCATATAACAAAGAAACCAAATCCAGTATGCACATATTGTATTGAAAACATGGGTATGCACCATGTATTTTCTGCCTTCTGAGTGCTTTCCACCTAATTGTACTCAGCTGAAGGAGCACCTTTTAATGTAGTCAGCAGGTAATTGCCAGGCCGTGTGTTAACTTACATTTTGACAGTAAAAACATCCCCAGAGAATACTAACTCGCACGGGGTAGACTGCAACCTTGTGCACACGGCTGCTCCTGAAATTGCATTGATGTGGGGATCCATAATATATCCATGCAGTTTGTTTCACTTTTTATAATTCTATTAATATTATTAGTAGTACGTTTTGTTTGTAAAATATTGTAAGTTGACGCTTACATTTTACAACTATTACAATTAAGGTGGACATACTAATTCCAAGATTTTTCACCTCATCATTTATTCCACATTGTGTATCACTCAGGAAGAGGTAATGCTGTTTTGCAATGTATGGTTGAAAAATCAGGAAAAATTATGATATGGAATATAATTACACAAAACAAAAAACTGGCCATGTGACACATTCGGAAGCCTTCCTATTGTCCAGAAATAATTAATAATGATTGAAGATTCAGTAAGAGCCCAGGTCATTGAAAAAAAAAAAAGTAAAATGTCACAGACTTGCTTTTTTAATAACCCAGTAAACGTTTGACAGATGAAGAAAGCCTGGCTTATTACATTTTAAAACTTACCTGTTTCTGACTAGATTGCTTGTTCTGTACTTTACTTACAGTACTGGTAGTACATGTACTTAAATTTAGGAGTTTGAACTAACTTTAATTTGTTGTACTATAACTATGATGAAAAGGGTCTGTTCATTGCAATTTCAATCAAGACCAATGCAGCTAGCAATACACAATAAATTTAATTCCATGTTGACCCTGGGTCAAAAAAGTATGTGTTTCAATGATTTGTATGAAAATAAATCAACTTTCTCTGTTTCTCTGTGCCCGGTTCAGTGAATTGTTTGGGGGGGGGGGGGGGGGGGGTTGTCGAACTTTCGGACAATTTTAAAAACAATGACAATGAGCTCCATTCAGGAACTGTGGGTCAGCTGGGCCAGTGAAATTGGAATTGGTGTGGCTTTTAGTTTTACCTCATCACATAGTCATATTAAATGCACTTCCTTTCATTCCTCATTTGTTTTGTTCAAGAAATGTGTTGAGATTTTTACCCTGAAAAAAAACAACAACATAAAATTTGTTCCTATTTTTTTTAGTCCTCTGTTATTAGTAAGACAGTGAAGTGGAATCCTTTATAATGAGTAAGGCCCATCATATACAACAACTGTTAACTGTATGCTTACAAAGCGCTTGGGTTAGTTTGAATTGTAGCAGGAAGTAATTTGTTACTGTAGGCCTGTTGTTCCATACTTAAAAAGAATTATAAATCCCTGGTTTGAAACATATAAATGTATGTGTGTGTCTGTAAAATTATCCTTCCTCATTGTTTCCATGTTATCTTATCTGTCACTGGAGTAGAAACCACACCCCCTACAGCTACTGCCTCTGTTTTTCACATGCTAGTACAAATAGAAGTAGAATATGAGAAATTCAGTTTGAAATGGAACTGAATGTGTCAACTTGATGGGACACTGGAGGCTCAGGAAATTAGGCACAGGGTGAGGATATTGGATTTTCCAGATGCTGCATGTCACATGCTGAACTGTGTACCATAGAAGTTTTATTACCTGGAAAAGCGGGGCTTTATTTATGGGGTCTGCAGTTCAGGTTTTTCAAAATGTACTTTAACCTTGTCGAGGACTAAAACTTATATTTATAATCATCAGACCTGATAGAAATTTGATGCATCACCCAGGTAAATCACATTATTGTCAAATGGTATAAATGTACATACATGTGTTACCATACATTGTAGAATAAAGCTTTGAGTGAAAGAATTCCACTAGTTTCAAAACAAATACTTGGGACATATAAAAGAAAGAGAATGTAATGAAATTTTTATTTTAACACGTTTTGCTTGAGTTTTTCCCAAAGAAAAGACTGTAGTACAGTACAAACTGTAATTTAATGAGAGATCAGGATGAATTTAAAAAAAAAAAAAAAATCTTTAAATATTCATCAGTGTCAGTAGATTTTGCTTAATTTATGGCTGTACTGTAATCTGAGGGCTGGTGTGGTTTTAATTTGCAAAATTTTGAATGTGGATGTAAAAATATAATAGATAAGTGTGCCCCTTTATGAAGGAAGCTGCAACACTCAGCACTGTTTCTGTGTTATGGTATAATAATTGAGAATCTTTTTAGTATAGCTAAATACAAACTTTGGCTGTGAATGGAGAAGAAGTCTTTTTCCCCAAGCAGTTATGACATGAAAACTGTTTTTTGGCAAAGATAAAAGGTGTCAAAATAGTATGAGTACTTCAAGAACTGGTGACAGGCATTGCCTATGAAAACCTTAGACACACACCTGTACCATATTACAATATTTTTTACTTGGGTTAAAGTATTAAATTGTCCCATCAGGTGTTAAGTGTCATAGGTTACTGGTCATCTCATAATTATCAGTTTATTTTCAGGAATTGAAGTAAAGCTTTGCAAGAGGGTTTAAAGGGAAAAATCCATCCTTGGGACAGATTTTGTTTATAATTTTTTGTTATTGATCTTGAAGAGACTGTTTTCTTCTCAGCATGAAAATTGTTGGCTTATCAATACTAATTACTTCAGTATGGCCAGTAAATTCAGGCTGGAAAGTCATGGTGCGAAGTTTGTGATTAAGGGTGAAATTGAAATATTTAGGTGTTAATATCATGTTTAAGTGTCATCATTTTATTGATTTCTTGATTCTTTCAGTTCCTACTTTCATTGAAGTATTAAGTTTGTATCTTTCATTATCGTGCTCTCACTTTGTGAATATCTGCAGACCTAACTTGTTTAGGTAATCATGGTAATGTTTGCATTTATTCATGATAACCATCAAGGCAACAGGTGCTTCCTGATTAATCAGGAATAGGTCTTGACTAGTAGGGACCAATAGTTACTTAATGAAACATAAATTATCATATTGCCCTAAGAAAGTGGTGTTGTGGACAGCATAGTCAACTGTCATGGTTAATTTTATTGATCATTTCACAGTGCACATATCTTGCTTTTTTTCATTAATAGAATACACTGATTTCCCACAAGAGATGGATAGATAGGACCAGGTTGTTCTTGAACAAGATTGATGTACTCATGTAGTCTTTGCTGAATAAAACCCAACTGATCTGCAGTGTGGGGGGCATGTGTGGCTAATGTGTGCCATTATCAGTGACATTATCAAAACAAAGCCAAACAAAAATAGAGTATAGAGTGATGCAGTACATGTTACCTTATGGTAAATGCCTGTATCCTGTTGCAGAGAGAGAAAGTCATTCTGTTTGTTAAAGCAGGTTTTGCAGGGTTTGGTGGTGATAGGAGAGAAGAGTAAGCAAACATAACTTCATTACAAGCCCCCTGTCCTTGGTTGGTTCACATTGGTGTGCTGTTGTATGCTTTCAACTGTGGTGAATGTTTACTTTAGAGGTTAGCAGAGCACGGCTGTATTGTTGTACATTGTGAGGCATCTCACATTGCTTGGAAAGAAGAGTGTTTTCACAGCAACAATTGGTCAGTGCAATAAAAGATCCCCCATATCCCCCCTCCTTTTTTTTTTTTCCATATTTAAAAAAATTGTATTACTACTACTACAAGCCTTGTGATACTTTTTGTTCATTTCTTTTGAATGGTTGTCCATGTAACTGACATTGTGTTGACTAAATTTGTAACTTTTTAATGAATGGAAAAACCATGTACAATTTAATTTGTTGAATGACATTGGAATTTTAAGAAAACAGCAATTTTTTTTGTTGAATTCCATTTTTTATATTTATGTTTTTGTTTGAAGTTGAAGTAATTGAAATGAAACTGTAGGATCTGTGCATGCTGCACAGTTTGAGATTGTCTATTATGAAGTGATACATCAGTAAAGAGTGCTGATGTCCAATTTGCAATCATCAGCAGTAGTTTTGCATACTATAAATTTGTAAAGTGCGTTGTCAATAATCACGGAACTTTACTAAATTCACATTTTTCAATTTACAGAGCTTGTTTGTTGGCACCTATTTTGTACTTCGTCAGTGTTAAGGAAAATCATTCTTTCTGTGTCAAATTTTTCTTTGAATTTTTGCAAAGCCTATAGGCAGCAATAATACTGTGATATAAAATTAATAATAAATTGAATAAGGCCATAAACATGTGGTGTATATTAAAGCACAATGATTCTTTTCACGCAAACAAGTTACAAGTACCAGATATAATATCCATTCCATTCATGGGAAGCAATTTCACAATGTAACGTCTGTCACACTTCAGTGAGCTGTGCCCTCTTACGTATCCTGCAAACAAGGAGGTGGTTGCCATTAAAGGGATGACGTGAGCATTACATCAGCTCACGCTTTTGGAAACAAGGATATAATGAACAAAGAAAAAAAGTGATGTTGTAAGGAAGATGTTTAGAGATGGAGCATACCTGTAAAATTTGAATAAAGGACAAATCCCAAAATCAAGTCTAACCTGTTCTCAATAGGATTGGATTAAGAGAGCTGCAAACATGAAACATACAGGTAGGACCAGGCATCACAAACTAAGCACTATTTATATCACTGAGACATGAAAGAAGAAAAAAAAAAAGAAAGTGGACCATGGTACACATACTTACAAAACCAATCAAAATGAGCAAAAATGCAGAATTTGGTTTGTGAAATTTTATTTTGTGAGTTTCAATCACTTTTATACATCTACATACATGCAGAAAGGCTAACAAATTATAGTTCGTTCCAAAATTCATGAGCATGGCAATAAATTGTCTTATATCTTTTAAACTGTCTGTTTGACGAAAGTAAAAATTTGTATGCAGGTTTAGGATATCCTAAACAATATTTTTTGCACCCCTAAAAGACCAGCAGTTTTAAAAATTGTCTCTTAACGCTATATAAAATACTACAGCAACACACTGAGTAGAATATTAGATAGTTTACACTACTAAATTTTCTCAATTTGTGCTGACTCACTCCAAATGAACGGAAATCATGAATGTCGGGAACCAAAACACTCGTAAATACAATGAAATCCCCCATGTTCAGTCTGTGTGCACCAAGAAAAACGTGCCTTCTGTTCAATACCTTATGAGGCCACGCTGACGCACCATTGATATACAACAGTTGAATCTTTCAGTGGCGTTTTTATTCAGTCCGTTGAAACTCGTATTTTTCATTATCAATCACACTATATTTCACTATTATGGCGTTGAAGTACAAATTTACTACAGTTAGAAGTATTGCTTTGAAATTGTTCTGATATTTCACACGAGAAACAAGACGTGGCTGTCTTTATGTTGACATCAATGACCCATTTAAAAGGACTCGACATGCTTTGGGAATTAGTCTAAAGTTTCTCAAAAGATGGTTGCAAGAATCAGACATTGCGTCCACCCCGTCGAAAAGAGGAAGAAAGGAGAAGATAGATGATTTTGATAACGACGTGATAAAGCGAGAAATTGAAAGCAGAGGAAAGAATTTGTCACTTTGAGAAAGCTTAGAGATCTCATCTTCAGAAAAAAAATGGATTTCAAATTTCAAAAACACATTTGTGGAGGATTGTTAGAAGCATGGGCTTTGCATTCAAGAAATCTTCATCCAGCAGAAACTTACTTTGTGAAAGAGCGCACCTAGTGGAAACGAGGAGTAAATACCTGCGTCAAATAAAGGAAAAGCGCTTGCATGGCTTTGATATTGTCTACCTGGACGAAACATGGGTCAATGCTCACCATACATATGACAAGGAATGGCAATCCAAAGACGGAAAGCACAGGAGAAATATTCCTACCAGTAAAGGTGATAGAATTATAATAGCGCATGCTGGAAGCAGAAATCAGGGGCTCATCCAAAACTCAGAGCTCGTTTATAATTCAATTTCAACGGATAATCGAGACTATCATGCAGAAATGAATGGAACAATTTTTAAAAACTGGTTGGAACATTCTCTTCTTCCTTCACTGGACAGACCTTCATGTTTGGTTATGGACAACGCATCATACCACAACATCAAGTCAGACGATGATAAAACTCCAACATCCAGTAGCAAGAAAGACGATGTCAAAGCATGGCTGATGAAGGAAAATATTCCTTTCAGCTCAACTCATCTTAAACCAGAGTTGCTTTCTCTTGTGCAAAAAAATAAGAAGCCCATAATATTCGAGGTCGACAAGATTATCCATCAATTTGGACACACAAGCCTGCGATTGCCTCCTTACCATTCACATCTCAACCCCATTGAACTCGTGTGAAGGTCGCTATGGAAAATACAACGTTCAAGATGTCAGACGTCAAAAAATTGCCTGCGCAGCTATTAAAGAAATTGACAGAGAATTTTTCACCAAATGTGAAGACCATACAATACGTTTGGAAGAAGAATATTGGCAAAATGACGGACTTAATTTCATCCAACCAAATATTATTATCAATCCTCTGGAATCGTCGGATTCAGAGATAGACAATTAATCAAACATACTATCTAAACATACGGCACAACTTTATATTGACATGCCAAATCAACCTCGCTCCACCTGTTGAATCAATCCCATAAACAGTTGTATTACTATTAGGCTCTTGGCCCCCCTGTTACACCTGTTTGCTACGCCACTGACAAACCAGCGTGATAATGCAGTCAAAATGTCATTACAGTAAATATTCTTCAATCTGCTGTTATCTGAAAGAAAAAAAGCCGAAAAGATCAAAGGAATTCACGGCTTTGAGAAAACTATAAAAGCTGCAAATTTCATTTTTCTTATTCATAACGTCATTGAAATTCTAACACTGCATGCAAAATCTCAAATTTGAATGTAAAGTCTTTTTTGAGAAAATAAAGTTTTTATGTCGACATGAATTTTGGAACGAACTATAACAATCAGCTCATCAGAATAAGTCCAAATATGTTTCCATTCTATATTTATTCTGCAAAATGTCAGATCCTTTATTTCACATGTAACATTGTGTAAAATAATAGATTTTGATTCAGAAAGATGAATAGCTTTGAATCAGGTGCTGCAAAAAAAAAAAAGGCCCCCAAAAACGGTAGTCATGGGTTGCTTGTGCTGTTTGAAGAAAAGCCCCTTGCTTACATTTCTTTTTTATATTTCATTCATATTTATAAAGATTTTCTTTCTGCTTCTCTGTATGAGCGACCCTCAGTGAAGCAAAAGAAGAGAGTTTGTCACAAGATAAATGCTGAAAATGTTTAATAAAAGGTGCCCACTTCTGTCTAAACGGGGCAGGAGTGAAAGGAAAATTGGAGGCTATTTTTAAACTAACTCATTATTATGCATGTTTCTATAGTCATTGGAGCTTGGCAGCCTTGTATTGATTGAAATAAACTATTGACAGATTAAACTGCTTTTATCTACATCAAAACTTTCACTCTCGTTTCACCATTCTGATCAGACATAATGTACAGTTCACTAATAAACATTTCTTTTGCTTACTAGGTCCACGTCTTTTAGCCCATACACTGACATAATTTGCACATATGGCATTCAAGATGTTTACTCCGACAAGCACTTTTTGGCCTGAAAACCAAATCAGTTGTAAGCTGGAAAAGAAAGAGGTGACTGGTTAATATTGTTGGCATGTCCAAAAAATGGTTTGTTCAGTGACACTGTTATACTATACTGTCGGGGTGTTTCAGGGTCAGCAGATTTCCTTGTGGCACCATATACTGTATAGGCACTGTTCAGATGTTCAAATACTTTTTCGTAAGCTCACTTTATTGTATAGTATCTCTATTCACAGAGCTTTACAAAGGTGAAGTACCAGAGTCCATCATGCCTCTGAAAGGCTTCTTCCGCAAAACGAAGACATCCACGGGCTCTACCAAGTCTGGAGAAGATGATTCTGCAGCCATGTCCATTGGTGAACCATTCAACGTCAAAAGGAACTATCATGTTGGTTTTGATAAAGAGAAAAATGAGTTTGTTGGCCTGCCAGAGTCATGGGAGCAGCTCCTGAGTCATTCAAATATCTCGTAAGTGAATTCTTTTTTTTTTTGGTGTTTGTTTAGCGTTTAGATGTCAGGTTTTCCCATGCCGATAATCTCAGAGCTAAGCAATACGTTGTCACAGTTCCCTAAGACTGTGTAGTTACTAAAAATTTCAAAAAATCAATTTTTATTATATATATGTGCAACTACATTCAAAGCCACATCGAGTGATCTTGGTTCCAGACTCCTAAGCCGAAAAATAATCGAATAGCAAACTTTTAAAAGTCATTGTTATTAGGCCAGTAGTGCTAAAATAACAACAATTTTATTTTTCTCCTGAAAAGTAGACAAAGTCAGATACTGCAGTGTTAGGGAAAGGTGGTGATGTATTTTACAACGCAGGCACCTATGCAGCTGCCTCAGTGTTTTAAAATTTTCTGCCATATATTGGCAAATGACTCACCAATTAATTGTAACAGTTTCAGTTGGAATTTCCTGAAAGAAATGAGGAGCCATTCTTGAAACCTCATGAAAAATGCATTCTAGACTAAATTTTTCACAAGCATCTACACAGCTCTGACATTCAGCTTATAATGAGTGTTAATATTTCATATTGAAAGCTGCCCGGAATTGTTATTAGATCCCCCAACCCCTTTCAGCAGTCACCTAAATTCAAGTCTTCTGAATGTATAAATCAGTTAAATTTTGGTAACTTAATTTTTTTAACACACAACCATTGTCTGTTATTGCTGTCTGTGACCACGAGAATTTGTTTGCCGACCTTTAAGTAACTTTGACAATTAAAATTTGAGTTTTTCATGTAACATTTGAAATTTGCAGACAGCTGAGTGAAGTTATTAAAGTTAATTCGGCCTCTGTAAATTTGCCACCTGGGTTAAGACACTGTGTAGTGTGTTGTTAAAACTATTTGCATTTTTGCCTGACAGGAAAAAGGAGCAGAGAGAAAACCCAGAGGCTGTTGTAAATTCTCTAAAGACCTACACTCGTTCCATCAAACGACGTCCATCCACTGCAAAATTTATGATGGTAGCCACAACAATACGTGAATCTGATGAACTTCTAGACCCAGGTGCTGAAGAAGACACATCATCAAGGGGGTCAGAGACTAGCCAGGATATAGCTGCTAGCACAGAGTCAACAACTGATGATAAACCTGAGGTGGTATCAGATTATGAAAATACAAAACTGGCTCCGGTGAGTTTACTTTTATCTTAATCCTGACATGGTTAAATCAAGAGGACAAAAATCCATGGATTAGAACCTTTTAAAAATTATTCCAGTAAAGGTGTGAAATTTAAACATAACTGATAACAAACACAGTTTTAAAAAATGTGGGATAAATTGATTGCACTGAGATCGAGTGTGTTATTTTAGCATGGTTTTGTCGATTGTATGCATGCAATGAAAATGGAACAGAAAATTGTCCATGTCTGTTTGTACTCTTTACATCACTTCATTTTTTTATAATTAGTTTTAAATATCTGGATCTTCTTCATAAAGGATGCATCACCCAAACCAGCAGTGCCTGCTAAAGAGAAAACCCCCGAGCCAGAGGTTACGGATGGTGTAGCACAGATGAGGACAAATGATAATGATGAAGCAGATGGCGAAGTTTTGACAAGGAGACCCCGCTCACAGAAGAAAACAATGACAGATTCAGAAATTAATGCAGCATTGAGTGAGTGCACAGATTTAAAAAAACAACAACAAAATACCAAAAGGATAATCTGATTATTTCTGTTAATTACTCTTGAATTGACAATAAAATATAGCCCTTCCAGAAGCTTCATATTTCATATTTTGTACCTAAATCTTCTAGCCATATCATTCCACTCTGAAGAGGGAACTCTTACATAAATCTTAGAAAAGAAATTCTCAGAGATTTGAAGTCAAATAACTTCATGCATAATTCTGTACCTGAATGTTATATTTGGAGAGTTTTTTCTTGTTTTTTTCCTTCATGCTTTCATTCATGTTTCATCCCACTTCATGGATTTGCAAACAGCAAAATTTTCTCACAAATAAAAAAAAAACTGGTAGAGTTTTGGTTGATAATGTAGCTAAATTTGTTTAACCAAACATAATTAAGGAGATGACTGCATTTTCTGTTCATCAATGCCTATGAATTCTATGTGACTCCTTTTTGTTGTTTAATGCAATAGAGTATGGGAATATGGCCATTAGAACACTCTGCCTGATTTCTTGACCATGTTTGGAGAACACAATCGTAAGAACAATTTCAAAAGGTCATCTATAAGATTTTATCTGACATGCTAGACTGAACCAAAATTCCTAGGATTTAACTGGGTGAAAATATTACAAAGTGTGAAAATTGCACTAATCAGCAGTTTTACGGGCAAGGATTGTTTAACTCACTGCAGGCTGGGCATTTTTGACATTTTACAACTGTCAGAGACTGGCCATTTTGGGGATATTCTCAAAAAATCATTGTAAGACATCCAACAAACCAATCCCTATGAAATTTTGAAAAATTAACAATGAAATAATGCTCTGTCCAACAAACAAAACATAAATGCATTAGGCCTAACACTTTTTTATTTATTTTTATTGTTGAAAATTTGCCCTTTTTTTTTTTTCAATTCATAATGATTTTCGTTGACCGAAATAAAAATCTCTGCCTGCTTCCTGATACATATCATTGGCATCTGACACATTAATATCATCTCTATTATCAAATGAAATGAAGACGTTGGTCCTTTCAGACTTTTCGTGTTGATGCCATTGTGATTGCTTTCAGTGCAAGTGATATCCCTTCTAATTCCATTAACTCAGAAAGTTACTTCCCCACCTCCGTGAAACTTTGCATGAAGTGAAACAAAAGGCTCCTTTAGTGTGAAGGACTGTTCCGGAACCATTCTAACGGGAATGGTATAGGCAGACAAAGGTCTGAAAGTTGATCCTGTTGGGGTGCCGGGAACTGTACAGGGCAACTTGTGATGATTCTCGTTGATGCAACGGGAAATGTCTTCAGTGAGTTAGGAAGTAACCTAAAATAAAGTTTGATCCATTAATTTAGGGCCAGGATAAGTCGCGGGTGGTATTGATTACTGCCGTAACTGACATTTTTTTACATTTTCTTTTTTTTGGATGTTCGTAATCACCAGATTCGTTCGGTTGATTCTACATTGGTCCTGTACACAATGGATAAGCAGTTACTGAATAGTTTCACATTTGACTCATGCCGTATGTTTTATATATGAAATGTAGTTATTGATTACTACCGTATGAGCCTTTACCGTCCATGACTTGGCAGGTCTGGATTTGACTACTGCCGTAAGTGGCTTTACGGCAGTACACCGTGCCATTTTGATATGGCCAGCAATGAATAGTAGCCTCTGACCAGAACCATAAATTCTGATACCGATCTTCCCAATGACTATTGTCTGTTAGAATGCTGGGCCTTGTAGATCAGATCTATAAAAGAAATACAATAGACGTTACACGTTACATCGTGGCTCCACTTGTCCCTCTCATCTAATTAGTGGTGTTTTTACGCAGTATTACAGTGGTTTTCTATTTATTACTTCGTTTAAGAACCTGGTCGGTCCTGGAGACACAGGGTTATTGGGCTTCTTTAAGGTATAAAACCAACTTACCAAACGCTGTCGAATCAATTACCCTTAAACATCAAGATAGACGGTTTACTAAAGCTCGAGGCGAGAACAATTTTTCATTCGTTTCCATATTGCCAGTGCCAGCTGATTTTCACCATGATGCCAAGTTCCAATCAAAGGTGAGTTTTAACATTTTTCCTTAAATTGTATCCATTCAATTACAAGTTCAAGTTCAAGTTTAGTTTATTGCAGGCCTGACGGCCAGTTCAAAATACACAGAAGAACCATGCAAACAATCTTTGAAAACATTGCAAACAAACAAACAAACAGACAAAACACACGGTCATTCACTCTCTCCGCTCCCTGCTGCCTGCTACAATTTATACACTTACTTACTATAGTATACAATAAAATACAACTTGTAATAATTGCCAGCAAGTCATCATTTTTCAATATGATATATCAATACTAATTGCGTTACAAAATTATTGGACACATTTTTCATGGTTATGATATTTTATCCGTATGATTGTCTTGTCAGCTCAATAATTATTAAAGATTTATAATTCCTTTCCGCATAGGCTACTGTATATTACTACCTGCAGAACGTGACACTAACTATTCTTTATCTTGCATGAATAGAAGAAATGCAATGATAGTCATTACTTATGATCTTAGTTTTATTAGAAGAAAAAAAAATTAAACACATGATCTGCATTCGTTTCAGCTTCACTGTACAAGCAAGTTGTCACCAAGGTTCTCCTTCATTCACCGCACCAGGCCGCCAATGCATGTTCAATTCTATTGCAAGCTGTATTATGAATGAGACTTTGCCAGTGCAAACTTGGAATACAGTGGTTTTGGACAGAATTCTCAAGAATGGTGATCAGATATGTGTAAATACATACTTGCGTGACACTTATCCCCGGATTACAGATTTGGAGAAACAGTTTTGCGTGGATGGGAACTATTTTCAAGTGAATGTCGGTGATTCCTACTGCGGATCCCTTTCTTGTACAGATGAACCTTATTTTTCAATCGAAAAGGCTCTTGAAAAAGCTGCAAAATATTCTGTGTTAACAGTCGGCTCGGGCACACCAGCATATTCATGTGGTGTCATTAAGGCAGACAACTGCATTTATGTCTTCGATCCCAATTCAAGAGATCAGCTCGGCATGTCAGTTCCAGATGGCAAGAGTACGTTAACGAAGCACTTCCTGGAGGAAATGACACCATTCCTTTTGGATATGACAGTGTCTCTTTCCACGTTCTATCAGTTCGAGCTGTCGTCTTTATACGTCAATCGTTTGTCAACAGCTCCTTCTGCCAGTCCCCAGCATTCCGGCATGAATTTAGATTCCATTTTCCTGGGTCAGGAATCTGAAAATTTCGATTCGGACACAGATTCCGCCGACGATATTCCTCTGGGAAGCATCAAAGCCCTGCGCTGTCAGGTGGACTATCAGAGGAACAGAAAAATAAAGACAGTGCCTTGTACCCATTTAGAAAACCCCGACACCAGGCCAAGGGAAAGCAAAGAAAAGGCAAGGGCACATATGCAAGAATTGATGGTAACGACAGTCTGTCCATCACCTGATGCGTACGGCCACATTTCTGACTCGGATGGAGACAATGATGAAACATACTTGCCTCCACCTCCTAAAAGGACAAAGAGCAATGAGTATACATCCCTGGATGCCACGACTTCAGAAGATCCAGACAACTCCCATCTGAACCCTGAGTTGTCGAACAGTGAACAAGACACCACTAATTGTGGTGACTCTATTCTTTCCACAGAGTCTTCATTTTTAGACAATAGTCAAAGTCCAGGTGATGTTGCCTCCTCTGCTGTTCAGCGAGGTAGACGTCGGCAAAGGGACCCTGACAATTGGGTGTTTAATATCGCTAAGCGGAAAAGAAATAGTGGGGCTGGGTACATTACAAGAAAGGGCAAAGTAGTGAAGGCAAGGGAGATGAAAAGGGGCTGTGGGGATAAGTGTCGATTACGGTGTCATAACAAAATCAGTAATGAGCAAAGAGAAAGCATCTTTCATGGATTTTGGCAAATGGGCTGTTTAATAAGGCAAAGGGATTTCATATCTAAGAATGTCGAAGAAACAAAAAAGAAACGAGTTCAAAATCAGGGAGAATCTAGAAGATCACGTTCAATTAAATGGTATTTTGAAGTAAATTCTGAAAAGATTCAGGTTTGTAAAACTTTTTTCTTAGAAACTCTGGATATTGGGGATACCATGGTATATACAGCCATCAAAAAGACAAATGATGAGGGGATAGTTCAGCCTGACAGAAGGGGCAAATTGATTGCGAGGCCAAATGAAAAAGGAGATGAAAAGGAAGCAGTAAGGGCTCACATCAATAGTTTTCCAAGAACAGAAAGTCACTATTGTAGGAAAGAAACGAAACGTTTTTACCTGAATGGAGAACTCAGTTTACAAAAGTTGTACGCCATGTATAAGCAGGAAAGAGTGAATGACAATAAAACTCCGGTAAGTGAGTCAACTTACAAACAAATATTCTATACGGAATTTAACCTGGGATTTTTCAGAAGATCGAAAGATAGATGTGATTTCTGTGTATCGTATAAGAATGAGCAGGATAAAGACAATGAAGAAAAGAAAACAGAATATGAAAAACATCATAAAATGAAAAATCAGGCTAGAGAGTTGAAAGATGCTGACAAACAAAGGGCGAAAAATGATAGGGAATTTTCTGCGGCCAAATTTGATTTGGAAGATGTTTTGGTCACGCCAAAGGGAAGCGCTAAAGGTTTTTATTACAAAAGACGCCTTAACACATACAACTTATCAATTTATGACTATGAAACCAAACTAGGCATAAACCATATTTGGAATGAAAGGATTGGAAAGCGAGGGTCGAATGAAATTGGTTCTTGTGTTTATAAATATATTCTGTCTCAAATTGAAAAGGGAAAAACAATATTCTCATTTTTTTTCAGACGCATGTGGTGGGCAAAACCGGAATAAGCATATTGTAGCTTTGTTTTTGGTGGATTCGAACCGTTTATGACCTAAAGGAAGTAAAGCATACATTCTTTGTTAGCGGCCACAGCCAGAATGAAGTTGATGGAATTCACTCTCGAATCGAGCAGACATGGCATGTTGACATTTACACTACCCCGCAGTGGGCTGCCTGCATTCGTACTGCCAGACAAAAACCTCCGCATTTTGCAGTGCTTGAACTTGACCTTATTGATATAAAAAACATAAAAGCTATATCTGAACAGATCCAGAATTTTGACATTGATACAAACAAAGAAAAAATCCAATACTTAAAACTTAAAAGGATCAGAATCAGGGAAGATCGACCAAATATAATTGACATGTCATATGATTATGATGATGATAGCTGGTTTCAACTAGATTTGGAAAAAAGAGGGAGAAAACGACTGTCAGTTCCACAGGCAAAAAGTATCAGCCTCCAACCAGTACAAAATGAGTACATTACAGTAGATGAGCATAAATTGAAAGATCTAGACAGCTTGTGTCAGGAAAACCTAATTCCTAAGGTACACCATGCCTTTTATAAAGCTCTTCATTAGTTTTATTTTCTAATCTCTATTATTTTTTGTCAATATTTCCTGCATGCCATGACCATGTTTGGTTCATTTTACATTTTTTAAACTGGGTTTCATGAGCTATTTCATCATATTATAATATCGATGTTGTATCAATCTGTATTGCATTGTTTGTAATTGTAACCATGTCAGTTAATGCTGGAAAATAATTTTCCCTACCTTATAATAAATAAATTTTGCAAATTTTAAAGCAATATTTAGACTCTGAGTTTTAGTGTTTATCTTAACAAATAAATAGGTTGTGTTGTTTTTATTTGTTTGTTTTTATTTGTTTTTGTTAGCTATTAACGCAGCGACTTCAACTATTTTTGCGGCTTCCACACAGGGGAAGTAAAGAGTAACCTTACCAACATGATAAAATTCCACAGTGTCACATTACCGACACCCATGTAAACCAAACTTAGCACTAATTTCACAATACCAACGTCAAACTAGTGATGCCGAACAATACGGTACCATCAATCAGTCACTGGCTACTCGAGACATGGGCGTATAGAATAACCGGTAAAATCAAGGAAATGGTCAGTGGAATAAAGGCAAGAATGAACAATGCTGCTGTGAAGTTTATCTTCGCCTTCGTGGTCAGTGTGGCAGATAGTGCCGTAAGTGCATACTTTCACTATCACATGCGAGTCTCACATGCAATGACTTTGGTTTTACAATTGCCGTATGTACTTTTACGGCACATTATTTTCGAAAAGCCCTGGTTGGCAAGAGCCGTAAAAGCACATACGGCAGTAATCAAAACATATGTCCATGGTTTACAACCGCCGTATGTGCACTCCTGCACAAACCAGTGAATATTCAGAATGAAGTATGCAAAACATGAAAATGTAAACAACAGAGCATGTTAGGTACAAGGTTTCGTTAAAATGGGGACAAAATTGTAGAAATGGGAAAGTTTTTTTACTCTCCTGTAAAATTATCTCTATATCAGTTACGGCAGTACTCAATACCACCCGCGAAGTGTGAAGTGCAGTCTTCATTTATGAAAATAAAAAGTTACACCTTTATTTGCATCAGCCTCTTTTGCCAGAGGCCCTGCAGTTCACATATTGACAGCCAAGTCATTCATTAATTTTTAACTCATTTCCACAGAAAACATGGCAAGCCCAGGTAATGCACAAGACAAGTACGACATTCAGAAGAAACTGGGTGCGGGGTAAGTGTCACTGCTTTATCAGTAGATGCAACCCAAGGCACCTCAACTTTACTCCTAAGGGGTGAAACAGACCAAGGCTGGTGTAGGCTGCAGTGGTGGTGTGGGCTGTGACTAGTCACAAGCCACCAGTCCAGGGCCTACACCAGCCTTGGTGTGTTTCATCCCTAATACTAGCTGTGCCATGTTTGACGTGTCATGTTAATTATTTAAAACTGGTATTTTAGCCTTCTCAACATTGCATCAGATAAAGTATGTGCCAAATGTCAAATTTATTGCACTGTTCAAAGCTGTATGTTTGCCTCAAGAGAAAGCAGCTCTTTCCTCTGTCATTAGCACGTCATAAAATATGTAGTTTGTAAAGCCAAGGGTCGCCCGTGCAGATGCGGGGCCCTCTTGCAGAAGAGGGACAGCAAAGAATACATCTGACGTGATACTGCGTGTCGTAAGAGGCGACTAAAGGTGCAAAGGTCCTGGTCTCCCGAGAAGAGCCAGTTGGCGGTGGGCCAACTACCCACCCTGTAAAAATAAACCAGTTACAGAAACACAAGCAAATACTTTAAATCAGTCTTTTATCTTGGGAGAAGGGGGAGCATCTGCACCTGTAGATTCAATGAAGGACAATGGACAAAGCCGAAAGGACTCCACTGGCCTGACTGCTCCTTCATCAAACAAGTCACTCCGGATTGCGTCGTGGAATGTCCGCTCCATGTATGAAGCAGGAAGAGTGCCCAGGTTACAATGGAGATGAGGCGATACAGACTGCACATACTTGGAGTTAGCGAGACCCGCTGGATACAGTCCGGACTGAAACAACTTAATTCTGGGGAAAAGATTATGTATTCTGGAAGGGAGGACAAAAAGCATACAGAAGGAGTAGCGATCATCTTGAGCAAGCACGCCCAGAAGTCACTGAGGGGATGGGAACCCTACGGAAGGAGAATTATATTGGCATCATTTACTACAAAGAACAAGAACATCAACATGAACATTGTGCAGATATACGCCCCAACAAATGAAGCAACCGATGAGGACAAGGACGATTTCTACAACCAGCTTCAGGAAATAGTTGACACATTGCCAAGAAAAGATGTGAACATTATAATGGGAGACGCCAATGCCAAGATAGGACAGGACAATACAGGGTATGAGGACATTATGGGGTGCAATGGTTTGGGACAAATGAATGAGAATGGAGAGCGGTTTGCAAGTTTCTGCGCATTTAACAGCTATGTGATTGGAGGTTCAGTATTCCCACACAAGAGGATCCATAAGGCCACTTGGATTTCACCGGATGGAGTAACTGAAAACCAGATTGACCACTTTTGCATCACCCGACGATTCAGACGCTCACTGGAGGATGTCATAGTACAGAGAGGAGCTGATGTTGGATCTGACCATCACATGCTGCTGGCAAGACTCAAACTCCGCCTCAAGAAACAAGGTACCAGAGCAGGAACAAAGAGGAGAAAGTTTCAAGTGAGCCTTCTGGATGGAGACAAGAAGGAAGAGTTCCAGCTAACACTGAGGAATAGATTCAAACCCCTTGTTGACCTCGAAGAGACAGTAGATTTGGAGACTCACTGGGCTAAGGTAAAAGGAGTATTTACATCGACATGCCAGGATGTTCTTGGGGAAAAGAAAGTGGAACACAAGGAATGGATCAGTCAAAATTCACTGGACTTGATAAGGATAAGAAGAGACCTAAAAGAACAGGTAAATGCAAGTCGTACAAGAAGCTCAAGAGTTGGTAACCAGGAAGAGTACCGAGCATCAGCTAAAGAGGTCAAAAAATCAATTAAAAAAGACAAAGAGGAGTTCATAGGAATGTTAGCAGAGAAAGCAGAGAAGGCAGCAACAGCAGGACACATGAGGATCCTCTACCAGACTACAAAGACTCTTGCTGGAAAATATGGAAAACCTGAAGTTCCTGTCAAGGATTACAACAGGAAGGCTATTTTTGGAAAGGAAGCTCAGGCAAAAAGATGGATAGAACATTTTAACAGCCTCTTGAACAGACCTCCACCAAGCAACCCACCCGACATTCTACCCGCAAGAAATGATTTACCGATCAGTTGCGACCCTCCGACTAAAGCAGAGATTAATGATGCCATAAAGCAGTTAAATCGAGGCAAGGCAGCTGGACCAGATCAGATCCCACCAGAGGCGCTGAAGGCAGATGCTGCTGGGGCTGCAGAGGGTCTGCACTCGCTATTCTCGAGGATTTGGATCGGAGGCAAGTTTCCAAAGGACTGGAAGGAAGGACACCTCGTGAAGCTTCCAAAAAAAGGGGACCTCAGCAATTGTAGTAACTACAGAGGAATCACACTTCTCTCCATCCCAGGAAAGGTTTTCAACCGGATTATTCTCAAGCGAATACAGAATGCAACAGACCAAAAACTTCGTGAGGAGCAAGCTGGTTTCAGGAGTAATCGATCAACCACCGACCAGATCGCCACGCTGAGAATCATAGTAGAGCAGTCGCTAGAGTGGAACTCCCAACTGATAGTGAACTTCCTTGACTACGAGAAGGCCTTTGATAGCATCGATAGAGAAACACTGTGGAGAATATTGAGACATTATGGAATCCCAGAGAAGATGGTGAACCTTATCAAGAGCATGTACGAGGGGACAAGTTGCAGAGTCGTACACGATGGCGAGCTTACTGACAGCTTTGATATCAAGACTGGTGTTAGGCAGGGTTGTTTGCTGTCCCCATTTCTGTTTGTCCTGGTGATTGATTGGCTTATGAAAGAAACCACCAGTGGAGGAAGAAATGGCATACAATGGACCCCATGGACACAGCTGGACGATCTAGATTTTGCAGATGACTTGGCACTATTGTCGCACACACACGACCAGATGCAAGCAAAGACTACAGCTCTAAACAAAATTTCAGAATCTATTGGATTGAGGATACATCCTGCGAAGTCGAAGGTCCTAAAAATTGTTGCACCCCCAAGCGCACAAGTCAGAGTAGGAGATCAACCACTGGAAGATGTAGAGTCCTTCTGCTATCTTGGTAGTATCATTGACAATAAGGGAGGAACAGAGGCAGAAGTCAAAGCACGAATTGGAAAGGCACAGGCAGCTTTTACGTCCTTAAGCAAGATTTGGAGAACCAAGGATATATCTCTAAAAACAAAGCTGAGGATATTCAACTCGAACGTGAAGTCAGTCCTGTTGTATGGATGTGAGACTTGGAATGCATCCCAGGCCTGCATAAAGAGAATCCAAGTTTTCATCAACAGATGTTTGAGGAAGCTACTTAAGATCAGATGGACAGACAAGGTCAGCAATGAAATTGTATGGAAAAGAACAAGACAGAGCCCAGTCAGAGAGGAAATTGGTAGGAGGCGATGGAGATGGATCGGCCACACTCTCAGGAGGCCAGGAAACAGCATCACGAAGAAGGTATTGGATTGGAATCCCCAGGGCAAGAGATCAAGAGGAAGGCCGCGCGGAACGTGGAGAAGAGCCAGAGAAAATGATGTGCAACGAAGCGGAAAGACTTGGAATAATGTAAAGAGACTGGCCCATGATAGAGAGGGATGGAAAGTGTTTGTTGGTGGCCTATACCCTGATCCAGGGTGAGAAAGGCAATGATGATGATGATGAAAGCCAAGGGTCATACGCTCAGTTTGCCTGCCCCTTTTCCCTTCATTGTTTCCTTTTGTTCACAGTTTTTCTTTACATCTAATGAGTAGTGAGGTGTATTGTTTCTACTACTGTATTATTTTTTTTTATTACACCAGTGTCATGGAAGTGCTTTCTTTCTTACTTTGTTTGTTTACTCTTTCTTTCTATCTAGTGTTAGTTTGTATATATTGCCTTTAATGGCTCACAGTCAGATCCTTCCATTGTTTCATCTTGTATCTGGATCAGAGGTGTTTTATTTCACATTTATTAGTGCACTGTCTATGGTCTGTATGATCAAATGTATGCCATATTGTTATAATATTCTTAACTGTGATTGTTGCTTCTCAAAAATTTGATCAATTTTTATTTCTCTCTGTGCTGTGATCAGTGCATCAGGGATGGTTTGTATGGCCAAGTGTAAAGAATCTGATGAAGTTGTAGCTATCAAAATGATGGATCTGGACAACCAGCCAAAGAAGGAGCTCATTATCACAGAGATTGAAGTCATGAAGCAGTACAGACACGAGAACATTGTCAACTTCCTTGACTGTTACTACTTAGAGAAAGAGCTGTGGGTGGTCATGGAGGTAGGATATTCATTATGGGGTGGCTGTTTGCACCATATGGTCAGAATGGTTTTGTTTGCACAATGAATTTTTTGGTCAGTTTTTTTGGGTAAGGTGTTTTGATTAGGTTAAGGCAATCGGTCTTTAATAATAAACCTTTTTGTTGAGAACTTAGCCACATAACATTTTTGGAAAATTGGACAGAAATTGACAATAAAAATCCTGTTCTGAGTATTTTACCAACATGGTCCTTCTACCTGTTCATTATTGGTCAACTGGCTTAACTCTGATTTCAAAGCAATTTTGTTAAGCATTCATTGGTGCAAGTGAAAATGTAGGTAGTATCAAGTGAGTGTTTCCCAAAGTTGAAAACAAAAAAGCCCTTAGGATGTTTGTTGCCTTCAGTTTTAAAATGAAAGAGTAGCCCATAACTGAGGTAAAAGGGTGCAAGTATTCACTTAATTCTCATGTGAAATCCAGAATCTGTGATGTCTTGGTAGCTAAGGTAACCCCTGTCATGAGATCTTGTTATGTTGTGTTCAGAGTGCATTGCATGCCGTTTTACGGGTCTTAGTAGTCCTTAGACTGTCTTCCTCATGGATGATAAAGAAAAACTAAAGAAGTAAGAAGGACATGTTTGAGAGTTGCAAATGATTCTTAATGTCATATAATTAGGTTAAAAATCTGTACTCTAACAAATAGTAACATGAAACCTGGTTAGTTTGCGGAATCTTTCTAAGAAAATCTTTACCTGTATTTCAGTATTTGGATGGTGGAGCCCTCACAGATGTCGTCACTGAGACCATTATGAAAGAAGGCCAGATTGCTGCTGTGTGTCGTGAATGTTTAAAGGCCTTAGAATTTCTCCACAACAGAAATATCATCCATCGAGACATCAAGAGTGATAATGTATTGTTGGGTATGATTGGGGCTGTCAAACTGACAGACTTTGGTTTCTGCGCTCAGCTTAGTGCAGAGAAGGGCAAGAGAGACACAATGGTTGGTACACCATACTGGATGGCTCCTGAGGTTGTATCAAGGTGAGATACATTGCTGTTATATAGCATTTGAGTTTACCTTAAAATATGGAGATAAAATGTGGTTTTGACTCTTTATTTGTTATATCTTCCCGATTTATTAACTTATGAATAAAATAATTGGTCTTATGATCCAGGGTGCTGTCATTACTGAATTCCACATTTCGGTGGAACTTTTTTGCCCTTGTATGTGACAAACATTTATAAAGGCTAATGCCACTTTTTAGATCTTTTGAAATTCTTTGGCATGTCAAAAGGCATCTTTCAATGTCAGAACTCTATACAGTACATAGAAACTACTTTGAAATTTCTTTTAATATAAATAGGGGTGTAGCCTGAGTTGCAGGACTTGTATAGGTGGATCTGACAAAACCAGACTTGAGGTGAAATTTTTATACCTCTGTAAAAAATCAAAATGAAATATTTCTGAGATGATTTCAAGCAAAATATTTTAACTGAATGCAGAAAAATGGTTAATCTTTCATATGTGAGCGAGCCCCACAAACCTCAACGGAAGTCACACTGGACCAAATGGAGCAAATCGCGACGAAACACAAATATGCGATTTTTAAAATGATTTCTATATTTTGGTCGATACTTGAAGTTGAAAATATTAGGTCTCAAAGCAGCTTCTAAATATTGCTTTTAATGCCTTTAATTTTGACTTTGTCATCGAATATCATTTCAGTAATGGGGTTCATTGAACTTCCGATAACTTCAAAATTAATAAACCTATTGTCCCAAATTTTTCACATGGCATGTACCATTTATGTTGGCATAGACATGCAAAATTTTGAATCCTTAGGTTAATTACAAGTACCCGATGCTAGGGAGATAGTAAGGCAACCCATCTCGCCGAAAGCGAAAATCACTCCGCCATCTTTAATGGCAATTTTCTCAAAAGTTTGCGGGGGTTGGTGTCTTTAAAAAGCCATAACTTTGCGATGAAAAGAAGCCTTGCAATAATTTTTACACCAAATTAAAAGATGGGATTTCATACTTTACGGTGCCGGTGATATTCATAACTCAAAACTGCCAAATGCGATTTCCGTTGAGGTTTGTGAGGCTCGCTCACATATTGTAAGCAAATCTCAACTTTCATAGAAAATTTGTCCACCTTTGGAGGTTTTTTTTTTTCAGGAAATTGGTCTTTAACTGTATGGCCAATTTTGTCAGACCAGTTCACATGTTGTGTAATCATAATATCAGCAAGATTTTCAGATTTGTGCAATATTTCCTAACAGAAACTATTGGTGTAGTTGGTTAATTTGTACTGGATGACAATACCAAGATTTGTTTTACTGGAACAAGAAGTCTAAAGTGTTTGTTTTCATCATGAATAGTTCGGTCCCATCATGTAAACTTAGGGTTCGGACTATAGTTCAAGAACTGCATTTTTAATTTGATCCTTCATAATGCATATTCTTGAAGGGAAAATTGTTGATTTTTTTTAGTGCTGAAAAGACAGCATCAGGGGACGTAGAAATTGTTGCATTGTATCATGATCATAAGATACTGGCTCTGGTGAAGCCAGATTATTTAGAAGCCACTCTTTATTTAAAATCAGGCTCCCACTGTACTGTTTAACCACAGCTTTCGTCCTGTTAATTTCAGAAAGCAGTATGGTAACAAAGTGGACATTTGGAGTTTGGGTATCATGATTATTGAAATGTTGGAAGGAGAGCCACCTTACCTGAATGAAACTCCCCTGAAAGCCATATACCGTATAGCTACCAAGGTATGTCACCCAGTTGTGTTGATGTATGTTTAGTAATTCAGGAAAGTTAATTATCTCGATAAAATTTTATCCCGAGGGTCACGATTTATATTTAAAATTACCAGTTTGTGTCATAGTTTAATTGCTGCATAAATGTGTAGAAATTTGGAAAGAAATTATGTTTATAAAATTGTATCACAGGGACGACAATTAATTTTTAAAGTTGCAAATTTCTGTGATAATTGCTTTGTATTTCCTCCTTGTAGGGCAACTTTAAAAATTTTTGGATTTGTGTAATACATTTCATATTTCTGTCTGACAGGGAAAGCCTGACATCAAGGATGAAGAGAAACTGTCTACAGAACTCAAAGATTTTATCCACAAATGTTTGGAAGTGGAGGTTGAGACCAGAGCTACTGCAGCACAGCTATTAGAACATCCTCTTCTCAAGAAGTCCATGCTCCTGGCAACACTAAGACCTCTCATAGCAGCAGCTCGTAATGCCATAGGAAAGTAATCACATAGGACTAGCACATTTGTAGGCAATTAATAAAGTTACTGGTGACCCTGTTATAAACAGTCCCTGCTTGTAAAAGGAAGGAGAAAACTGGTCAGAATTATCAAGAGGCTGGGCTTGTGGGATGTTTCAAATCATCCTTTCATATAAGAGCATCATTTTTCTTCCTCTCTGATTGCTTGATAATATGATGTTGCGGATCCGTCAGGTAGCAGATACTTGCCACAGCCTTGGCTTCCAAAGAATTAAAAAAACGGTCATTTTCTTGTAAATATTGCATGCTGACAGAAAGCTTTACCCAGGAAATTGCCTCTGTGGTAAATTTTCATTACCTTGTTTGATAAGTTGTTTGCAGATGTGTTGGTTAGGATGGAATGGATTTGCACGGTAACGCACGGTAAGGAAACAAAAAGTTGATATCCCTGAACATTCAGTTTTCAATCTTGAGATCTTCTGTGCCATCATTTTTTTTTTTTTGCAAAGTCACTGCCCTGGTAAATGTTGATATGGACAGACCAGTTTTCATCCCATGACATTTTCACCCAAGTTTTAAACTTGACTGTGGCCGAAACTACATCAGAATTGAAACTGCTGAGTTTAGGAAAGCAAGTTGGGGCCGTATTTGGTCTACTATTGACCCAGCAAGTCACACTTTCAGGTGAAATTTTAATGTTTCGATACTCATCACTGTAGTAAACTGTGTTGTCGGTTCTTATATTGTAAAAGGTTCAGAGAAGATACCAATGACTCTTCAGTGTGGCTGAAAATGTTGCTAATGAGAGAAATCTCAATTCTTTGTCAGCCTGTTAAAGTTAATATTTTGAATAATTTTTTCTTTACACTGGTCAACCCTACCAAAAGAAGCCTTTGCTTTGGATTTATGCTTTATCTTATCAAAACCTTTTTCACTACCTTATTTCTCCTTGTTAAGAGATACTGTGTCATGTCCTTTTTGTCCAACTTCTGTGCTTAAGTAATACAAAGCTTACCAAACACAAATAATGAATGTCTCAGACAGTTTGCGTTCACATTATGTTGCTATCATGCTTTGAAACTGTTGTTTAATGGTTTTTTTTTCCTTCCTTCATTTATTGTGACGATACAGGAAGCCATGAACACTGAATGCGAACATTTAACATGTATAGATCAGATGCTCTTTCTTCAAATGGATTTTCCCTTTTTTAAAGCAGATTTGTAGTGGCTTGTATCATAGTAAGCATGGGGTGCCTATCTAAGGACCACCCTTGTTAGGAGACATCTTTTTGCCCTCCGTTTTAAAATAGCATGTATTTATCATCCATAAACAAGAAATGGATAACATTTACTGTAGGAAATAAGTCATTACTTTGGTATTGTTTTCAAAACTTTATTTATCGTATCTTGTCTGCTATGAAGGTATGCATCTTTCCCTTAAATGCTATTGTCATAATGTCATGACAGTATCATAGTAGGCTGTAGGGTAAAAACTTTTTCCCCCATACTTCACTGATCAGCTGAATCACCATTGTGGGTGTTGACTGAGTTAAAGGCCTAATTAGCATATTTATTTTTCTGGAATGTTTTCTGGTTGCTTTTGCCCACAAATAGATGTCAGATTTGACATGGAGGAGAAGACGCTACTCACTGATTATAGTGAAGCCTGGCACAGTTGTTTTGCATGTAAATCATTATTTATAAATAGTAATTTGATGCTGTGAAAAAGTGGGACTATATATTAATACATTTAAAGATCTAGCAGAACATGGATTTTTTGTAACAATTTGCAATTCAGATCTAATTCTGCCATGTATGGGTTTAGATGGCTATGGAATGTTTAATGTTGATCACTATTGAGTAGACAAACATATCGATGGTGTCGGGTGCAAACCGGCCAAGTCCGAAAATTTCATATTTCTTTTTATAGTACCAATTTATGAAGATTGGAACCCCGCATCATCTGTAAAAATAGCTCTTACCATAATTCAATAGAAACATTCAAAATAGACATGTGATCAAACCAGCTAAGTACATTTCCCTTTTGTGTTATCCGCAACATTTTGTTCCTCCTGTAAAATTTGCTTATCTTGACTTGGCTGTTTTGCGCCCAACACCATCAATATGTGCTATTATGATAGTTTCAGGTTTATGGGAGGCGATTGAACCCTGAGAAACCTGATTTAGTCCAAATCTATCAGTATTTGGCTCTTGAATTTAAAATTGGACATAAAACAACAAAAACACCATGCAATGAGGATGTGAAATATGCCTGTGGATCGATGAGACATGAGTGGTACATTTTGGGAAGTGTTGATGAAAAATGAATTGTTATATTAGTTGTTTTCAGATGATGATGATTTGTGTATCAAAAATTCAACATAATGTTTGTGCAGAAACTTCTAAGCATTTATGTTCTGAGCTCTTTTGAAATGGTCATCTTTGTTAATTCCAGTGTTCTGACAGCAAATGCATCTTTGTGCATTAGCCCACATGGATAGATAGAGGGTGCAAGTTTTTTAATTATACAATGCGTAGAATCAGAAGCATGCACAAACATGTCTGTCGCGTATTTCATCACTCTTGTTTTGTTAAAAGCCCCCACCAGTGTGTCTATTTCACCGATGTTGAGGATTGATAAGAGACACATACAAGATTTAGAAATTAGTTTGTTAACTCATATCATTATATTGGAAACTCCACAACAAATTTGAGGGACCTCCATTGAAGTCAACATATTAAGAAAATGAGACTATCAAAAACAGCTCCCTCCTCAATCAGGTTAAAATCTACCTCCATTGAATTTATCAAATGTTTCAGTTTTATTTTGGGAGCTTGTGGTGTAAAGAAGTAAATGTGAAAAAGGACATTTTTGCCTGTATAGATCAGTTGCGGTGAAGATCAGACATTGTTATTTATGTAACCCATTGTTCGTATCCAAAGATTGAGAATTTTTTTTTTTTGGACAAAGACAGGTATTGAATGAGGTTATTGTCTCAAAAAGCTGATGGCACATTTTGAGAACAAGTATCTCGGATTGCCATGATCAGTTTTGAACCCGTTGGACCTTGACCGCCTGATTTTTCCCTCTATCATATCCCTGGCCTCCTGAGCTCAGGTAACAAATGGTAGGCAGCTGCTCTGGTGTAGTGGTGAACAGTGATGGATGTAAAATAAGAAACTAATGAAGCTGAAGCTTAAGGCCCCCAAACCTGGACGGGCATTGAAGAAACTTCTTTTAATGAGTGAATTTTGGATGTTGCCATATTGTTTGCTGGTTACGAAGGGGCACCATAACAGTGCCAGCCTCAGGGTCCCAAAACTGAGGTCTGCCACTGCTGGTGAATAGGGATATAGGCAGCATAGCACGTCACCGGTATACCATTGAACAGAGTTCATCAGGTTAAACATTTGTTTGAAAAGGTTTTCGCATTAGCACATGTATTCCAGTTCTTTGTGTTGGCTGTGGAGTGTTTTTTTTGCTGATCTCCAAGTTAAATTTAACTTGTTTTGCCCTTATGGTAATGTTCAATGTTCGACATGCACAAGATGCCATAATGTTCAATTAGCCCGTTGCACAAGTGAAATCTAGCTCATTACCATAATGGTTTTTTTTCCCCTATGTTTTATGTTATGTTGTTTACAATTCTTGCAGAATTTGGTCATGGTGATGATTGTTAGATTGAAGTGGAAGCGTAACTATGCAAAACTGTCAGTGCAATGAGTTTGGAGCGACATCTGATTTAAGTGTGTATTTTATTATTTTTGTGTATGTCTGCAGTTAGCATAAAAGTGGGGAAATATTTATTCTTTATATTTTGTCCTGTTTGATTATAGGGAGTAGAAATTTTTTGGTTGATCATAAATTTTTTATTTTTGTATTTAGTCCAACCTCTACCATCATTGCAGTCATTATTTATGTCAGTAAAAGACTTCAAATTGAAGGTCCTATTATTATTGTACTTTTTTATTATCGTACTTATTACTTTGTCATTCATTTGATTCTTTGTTGTTGGAGGCTGAGGTGAGAAAATGAGAATTGAAGTTTGGTCGGCAAAAGGGCAGAAACGCATAAAACATTACATCACAAACACGTCTCGAAAAGTTTTTACCAAATGGAATGACACTTATACAAAATGAAATTAGGAGTGAGAGAACCACTTTCCACACCTCAAAATCGGCAAAATGTCACATACAACACAATGGCAAGTACCTCTTGATTTGATATCTGACCCTTTACTTCAGTCTTGGCTTTTTCAGAATTTAATGTAATTCATTGTTTTATGTGGACATCAAAGCATTAGTCATGAGAGTTTTCAAGATGAGAAGAATAGCAAACATGAAAAGATTCATTTGTTTCTTTGCAGGCCAGCTGTGTTTGAGTTGTTAGTGCATTGTATTTGAAAGATATGATCTTCATTTGTTGAAGATCTCAGGATAGGGTGTTGGCTGTCTGAAGGATACGATGTCCATAGCATACAATGCATTTTCATCTGTTTACAAGCTGGTTTTGGGGCTGTATTGAAGAGGCATGGATGTGTGGAAGATTTTAAACTTAACTTCAAATGTTCAGCTGTGTATGATAGATGATAATGTGAATATCCATTGATAAAGTTGGGAACACTTTACAGTAGGTGGAATAAGTAATATTGGCATGTGATAATATTAAATTTATTAAAGTATGAGGTGGAACTGGTTCATAGCCTTCCGAAATGTTTTACGAGCCAGGAAACATTGGATTTTGAGATTATAATCTCCATGAGTGGTAAGATACTGTGTTTTGTTTTTGGATTTTATGTTTTTTTATTTATTTCACATTCATTTCTCAAAGATTTTCAGGAGGGCAGTGATTTTGCTGCATGTTTATGTGATATATATATATATATATCATAGTATCAACAACCTTTTTGGCTCTTTTTATTGTCTTCTTGTGTGTTAGTATGCAGTGAGTGGGGTTCATGTTAATGAAAATGGTACTGATTACTATTAGGAACTGCCTTTGTCCACACCAGATGTCACTATGAGTGTTCAATGAATGATGTACAAACTGACTACGAAAGCTTTACTGTTAAACAGATTGAACTTGATAGTGTCATCCTTTGTCCCCTCCATACTTTTTCCCCACTAAATAGTGGGTGAGGTTTGGAAAAAAAAAGAGAGAGAAGAAAAGGCTCTTATGATCTTCGTGCCTGACATGCAATTATTACAGAATTTCTTGAATGAGGATGATCATTCATAAGATGCTTGCACATTTTTCTCTTCTTTCCGTTGTTTTTGTTGTTATTGTTGTTTTTCTTTTAATTTTTAGAATGCAGCACATTTTGGCAGTGTTTTATTGAACCCTAAAATGTTCAAGATTTTCAGAGAAAATAATTATTTCTGCATTATTTACTGTAAAGCTGGTACAAAAATTCTTCAGTTGATGTTCAGGGTTGACATGACTCCATTGGGCATGTCTGTGAGGACATTTTTAAATTATTGTTGGAAATGTTTGTGCAGGAAGAGAGCCAGGTAGTCGGGGGTATGCTTGAGATTGTAAAATCATTACTATGCGAGAGTACTGGTTCCACTGTAATGAGAAAATGGATCAGCCCAGTCCAGCCTGCTGAGAAATTCAATCAGCCATTTTCAGAAGTTCGGATATGGATGGTTGATAACGTTAACAGGCTTTTGTCCAAGATCCATGGAGGTGTTCTTTGCTTAGCATGTAGAGCCATAGGCATGTATATTAGTTTGTTTCTCTTGAATTCACATAACTTGTGCCCCTATGAAATTCTGAAGTTTATGTCATCTTTCTGCACATGTTCCAAGGCCATATCGAGGGCTTTTTGCCATATTGTTGGGTGTGACATTTTGCTGATTTTGAGGTTTTGTTATGAAAGTGGTTCTCTCACTCCTAATTGTATTATGTGTAAGTGTCATTCCAATTGGCTGAAATCTTTTCGAGATATATGTTTGTGGTGTGATATGGTATGCATTTTGGCCCTGATTTTACACAACTCTTCAAACTTTCAATCTTCATTTTCTTGAAAAGGCAAAAATGCACATGCAACAATACGAAAAATACCTTACAATATATTAATTTTCCCAAGAATATCAGCCAATCTTTGTGAGTGTGCATACTCAGCTGCCGTGCCAAAAAAGCATTTTTGCGACTGGAATTGGCTGCTGTGCACTAGGGGATAAGGTTTCTGTGCAGAGCATCACAGTCAACATCACAAGTTTTTGGTGACATCAGTGAAACAAAGGAATTTCTGACCACCTATGTAAAACATGGATTGTCCCCAAATTCATCATTTTATATTTAAAAGAAGCGTATTGTTATAGTCCTACCATATGTGATTCTATCAACAAATGTCTCGTTGGAAAGGGATTGATATCTATTCAGTACACGGGTGAGAGAATGGCATAGCTGTATTGCATTTTTCTTTCAAATTTGAGACTCATTTTGCATGGTAGTCAAATCATTTCCACTGAATTGTAAGTAAACTCATGGGGTGAAATAAAACACTGCTTTTTTATGTATCATAGATGTGAGTCATTTCTTATGAAAAGCAGGAAACTGTTGCTTTGTATGTGTCATGATATGCTACTCTTCTTGTAGAGATTTTCATTCTTTTCTCTGGTTGAGTGTGATGTTTGCTTACTGGTGGTTTGAAAATTTAAAGGATGTTGTGGAAGCTAGAGTATTGCAGTGAACCTCAATTTGTAGATTGTTTCATCTTGTAAATGCAAACACCAATACATATCTTAGCCATGACAGCAAAATCTGTTAAAAGTAAAATTGTGTTCTGTTATGTTACTCATATTTGCTGTCCATGTCATCTGAGTTTCCACAAAACAACAGATCTGGAAGTATTTTTTTTTTTTAACATTTTGTTTTTTGTTTTTGTTTTTGGAAACTGCCATTCATAATTTTGTGAATAGTTCTAAAGAGCTAAACACATCAGAATAATCAAGCTGTCAACTGTTTTTGGATATTTCTTTTAAAAGAATTCTCGCATAGAGTTGTCAGTCGGTTAACATGGGCCCCTACTTTATGACAGGCTGCTGTTATTGACAGAAGTATGAAGCAGATCAAGATAGCTAGTATACTTTCTGGATATGTCATGCTCAAATCACAGTTAACATCACGTAAGTGTACAGTGTGTACACATTGATTGATGAAAATTTGGAAACAATTTTTCAGATTTGAGGATAGATTGGGCTTAAGGAAGTATGATGTGATTTTCACTGATCATTATTGGTCACCATTCCCTAAAACTGTAGTAACTGGTTTTGGCTACTTTTCAAGAGAAGCAAGAAACTCTTTCAGTTTAGCACTATAGGGCTAGTGACGTTGATCTTTTGAAAGTTTGCTGTTTGATTATTTTTCGGCCTAGGAGTCTAAAACCAGGATCACTTACTCTGGCATTGAATATAGTGGAACATATTATAAAAATTGATTTTTGAATTACTACAGTCTTAGTCCTAGGGAACGGTGACAATTTGATCTGTGTAACTTTCTGAAGTTTTGTTGTACTAATCTTGTTACTTAATTAACTCAATCGCTGTGCCTTGAATGCGGCAATACAACACTTGGATGTGACAAGAATTTTTTTTTTCTCACATTCTGAGGGTGGAAATGGAAGGTGATTGATCCGCCTGAAATGGAGCTTAAATGAAGGTCTTGATAGATCTTTCAACCAAGTATCATACCTATAATGTAAATTCAGTAATAGAACTGTGCAATTTTTGAAAAGGTGGTGAAAGCGGTGCATAATGAGGAAAAACGGGGGATTATCAGCTTGGGCTCAAATTCATCTTTGTCAAAAAAAGTAATGGCAAAATCAGAGTTCAGCAAAAGGGTTTTGCAGAATCAAAATTTTCAGATCTTGTGATTTTAAAATTGTTGAGAATAACATATCTGATGACTCCGAGGCTGAGAGTCACACATGATGTTGGTTGAGTGTGTATTTGGGGCATGAGAAGCCAGTCGCAGTTAACGCCGAATAACATGTTAGTTGATAATGCATCATAAATTGAACGACAGACAACTGTGCTGATATGTAATCCATGGCATGATTCACAGGAGGTCTGAGCCCATGTTGCAGATGTTGTGTACATCCCCCATACACATACGGATGTAAACATTCCACAGTCAAAAGTGCCTTATTTGCTCATATTCCTTTTTGTCAGCCTTTCTATTTCTATTTCTTGTAAATGATTCTTTAAATATATTTTGTATTTTAAGCTTGTTCTTTACAATTCCTGTTATAAATCTAGTTTTTTCTTTTCCCCCCCTTTATTTTTTTTTTAAACCTGTCATCCTGCAATCAAAATTGACTTTAGTATTATGCATTTTCTTATTCCTCATATTTTTTAACATTTCACATTAGATTGTGTAACTCACAAACATGGTTATATTGTGTGATTGCAGCCCATGTCTCAAACTTTGGGGAGCTGATAAACCAAATTTGGGTATGTACAGGGGGGGGGGGAGAGATAAAGACGAAAGTCACTTTTTGCTTTTTGTGTCTATGCTGGTTTTTCCCTCATGATCTATAGATGTTAAAGAGATTTTTGAAGATTTCAGGGATTTTTTTTTTGTATGTTTTTTTTTTTCCAATACTTAGTGGCTGGAAAATAAAATCACAAATTATTCAGAAAAAAAAAAACATTATAAATTTAATGCCTTGCTGTGATAACAATCACTGAATTATCCAGTTGAGTGATAATGTACAAAGCCTGGAGCTGGAAAGGGTAAAGCTAACTCTGAGTAATGACTAAAGCTGACCGAAAAAAACACCCAAAAAAATTATAGTTTGTTGTTTTATTTAAATCCTTACATTTTGAAATAAAGCTACGCTTGCCTCATTTAATTACAGGAACATGAAACATTTTGTGTACTGATTTGACTGGAGGCAACCCAGCAGTTTGAAAGAGCTGGGGGGGGGTCCTTATCATCATATTTTTGTTATTCCCAACCCAGGAATAATTTCTGAAATGACAACCAAGATGGAATAACTCAACATCTTTTGACAAACTATCACATTACAGCAGAGTAAGCCACCCTGAAATGGAACCTTTAGTCTCATGGCAACATAGAAAGAATGTTTGCTGGCAGCTTGCTATAGATCATGGTTGAGTTCATTTTTTTTTGTTTTTGTTTTTTTTTGTTTCTGCTGTGGAAAGCTGTTCTCTGTTAACTTTTCCCCTGTTTGTACATTGTGTTACAATACAATATTCTTTTCTTTTCCCTGTTCTTCCTTTTGTTTTCTTTCTTTTAATTTTCATTAAGAAACTGAAAAAAATTGTGCTGGCAAAATGTCATTGTCTTTGGTCCTGGTATAGTATTTTTATCTTGAAAGTTATTGTAATAGAAACTTATTCTAAGATATTTATATATATATTATATAATGTATTTCAGTACGGTACACAGTATTTATTTCTGTACATACTTCCTGGACATGATAATTCTTTGCATCATGTCAGTTTCATGCACTGTTTGTACAAAACCCAGCGTAATGATCTAACTGATGCTGATTTTTTTGTTCTTTCTGTTTTGTTTTGTTTTTGTTTTAGCGTAAGCATTCATAGCACTGCTCAGCAAACAAAGCTGCTTGTCATTATGCACAATACAAATAAACATTCTTTTGTAAATTACACCGCATTGTTTCTGTTGTTGTTTACTGGCAAGTCTGCAGGATGTGTGATCTAGTGCTGAAGTATTGTTTTAGAATCTTAGATAGGCATCATTTTCACTAAACTGTAAACTTGTGTACACTGTGATGTGGAAATGGACATTCTAAAAGACAGACGGAGATAGACAGACAGACAGGAAGGCAGATATATACATGCGATATATCGGGCATGTGAAACGTGCGGCCCGCGATACCTTCAATGTTTTTAGGTATCCATGCTCATTTATTTGCCAATAAACCCTCCCATTGCAAAATATTGAAAATCACTTTGGCTGCTTGCACACCCGAAGGTGCACAGGTAAAGATAAACAGGCATAACCATGATCTTAAATGAGCACATCTAAAAACAGCAGAAACTTTTGGCCCAGATAAAGTGAAAGCATTCCAAGACATGCAGAAATACTGTGGCAGAAAGGATTGATGAAATGGCAGATGACCTGGAAACTCAGATAAAAGCTGTTTCAACCAGGTTTGAATATTTTTTTTCAGTTGCTATTAATGAAACAGTTCATATTACAGGCACAGCACAGCCTGCAATTTTTCTCACGAGCTTGTGATGCAGGTTAGCATGTTCATGAAGCGCTACTTGAACTTAAACCAATGCAAGATGCTGCAAAAAGCCAGGACATTTTTGAGAAGCTAATCCGAGTTTTGAAAGAACATGATTTTTCAAACTGGAAAAATTTGTCTGTTTAGCGACCGTCGGTGCTGCCAGCATGGCTAGCAATTGTAATGGCGTGGGTGCAAAATATTTGCTGAATAGGTTACAAGAAACACTATCCAGACTCATTGTTTGCCCACATTAACAAAACCTGTGCTCCGAAATTGGTTTAATGTCAGCCTTGTTTGTAAGACTGTGAACTCCACTGGCCCCGCGGTAAATTGCAATTTTAAAAGAAAAAAAATGCAATGTTATCACCCTAAAAATTGCAAAAAAATTGCAACCTCTCTAGGTGCATACAAACAAACATCCATCACAAAAATGAAACATTTTTTCCTGTTTCAGCACATTTAATAAAACAAAATACACAGTTGCAATGTATTGTGTTACATTGTAAAGAACAAACAATCATAAAATTCTCACAAATGAACATCGAACGTCTAGACCAGATTTCATTAAATCATTACATTTAAAAATCTGGGCCAACAAACTGATTGTAGGCAAGAAAACAAAGACGCTTCATATTCTCCTCATTAAGACTTCGTCTTCTGGGGGAAAGAATTAGGTTATAAAGAGAGAAACTGCGTTCGGCATCAGCCGAATTCACAGTTGAACAAATAAGTGGCTTGGCAAGAGCAGCCAGGTTAGGAAGGTCATCGGTCACTGATGCCCAGAAGAGATGAGGGTTCATTGATGATACTGACATTTGAACAGCATTTGGACCAAGCTTGGTCATGTACTTCTTGATTTCATTTTCTGGAATATTCTGAAGTTCTTTGATTGCAATTGATGAAGTTACATCTTCTGCTCCTGAAAAAAAAATTAATCTGTTAGGATTGAAGAACTGGATATCCTTCAGAAATTGGATTCCAGGCTGTCCTTCTGGAGTCAAGTATTTCACTAGCTTTGCCTCTGCAAGAGCAAAGGCCTGCCCAAACAAGTCTTGAAGCTCCACTTTTTCAGCATGGGTGAAGTCGTCCAGGTAGAATTGGGAGCATTCTCTTTGGGATATGCACCCGCCATAAAAGCGACTTTGCAAGTCCTCCAACATTGGCCATGACTAGAAAAGATGTAGAAAAAAGCAAAGGTGTTGGAGTGGGACAATAACAATAAAGAACATTAGTATTATGTATGGAAAAGAATGTATAAATTATGTTCAATGTCATTAAAATGTCAGACCCAGGTTGTGAAAAAGTTCTAGTAGGCATGCAGTAGTAAAAGTATTATATAAAAAGCATTAATAAGAGTGAAAAATGGAAAGGCATACATAACAAAAACTCAAAAACAAATCAATAATATTACCGGTATATTATAATGTGAAGTAATCTTTGAACAAAAATCACACCTTTAATGCCAATGGCTGTTGACTTTGAAAAACATTCAATGCTTGAACAAACATTTCACTTTTCTCAGTGATAAATTTCATTTTCTGGAGGAGTAGGGCCGAAGTCTTGTCATCCAGGAACAGTTCTTTCAGGTCCTTCAAGGAATCTGGCGCTGCGTGTGACTTCGGTATTGCACGCACGTCATTGGAATCTTGCATAATTGTGTTTTTATTACCAAATCTGTGTGAAAAATAAAACAAAAAATAGTAGTAACGGTGGGATGTGTTGGCCATAGCCTGAGTTCAATTTGTGTGCGGGTGCATACATGGAATTTAGACAACTGGAGTTTTTGTGAAGTGCACGATGCTTTTAAGATGTTTTCTCGAGTGTTTTGTGGTTAGTGTTGTTCTGACTATACTCTTCCTTAAGGCAGTACAGAATGATGTGCTTTTGTTAATATTTCTGACATCTATTGTAGGCTGTGTTCTTAGGTCACATACTTGACCAAGTTTCCCTCACAAATTCCTTATGGGTATTTCCTGTGTGCAGTGGCGTAGCTTGGGTTGCCAGCGCCCCGGGCAAGGCAAGTATTGCGCCCCCCGATCCGTGGGCTGTTAGTACTTGACAACATTTATTTGACCCGGCATGTGGAAAAAAAAACCGTGTAAAATGTTAGAGCATTGGGAGATTTTCGAGGGGAGTGGCCCCCACTTTTTAAAAAAAAAATATTTCTGATTTATTTCTTTTTTATTTTGAAATTTGCGCCCTGTGCGCCGTCCCTGTAGCACCGCCCTCGATACGCCACTATCTGTATGTTGACCAGTTTCCATGACCATGATCATTCTCCGAAAGTACAGAGGAAAACATCGTTACTGAAGTTCGGCGTACAAAAACCAGATACTTTAGTTGATCGCCGGTAATAGGCTGGAGGCACCCGCGGTCGTTTGGCCGTGACGGTGATCGCGGTTACTCATCCGTCAGCGTGCGCCGTAGAATGGATGTTGCAAAACGCGTTTTTTTTTTTACTTTATCGGGGAGTTATTACGCTAACAATGTTTGGTTCAGCGATTAATTGTTAGTGGGTAGCAGTCGGCAAATGCTGTTAGTGTAAGATATCGAAAGAAAAATAGTTAAATATTGATTGGTTTAGTTGTAGTAGGTAGTTAAAGTTGACCCTATTTCAATGCTGACACTGTTGTTAGATATGACAAAATAAAGATCCATAATTCGGTAACCGCCGGTCGGTCCCCGTTCAAATTTACAACATATAAAGTAGACACATGTACAAGCTTCCTCACCAAGTGGCTTTTTTGCCGCAGCTTTTATAATGCGTACAGGTCAATTTAAACAGCTACGTGTTGTCACTTGGCATATTATGTCGCCGTTAGCTTGCACTTGCCGTCTCCTCGTAAGAATGTTTGCGCATTTCTTTTACTTGGAACAGCTTATTTATGTACACTAAATACAGTTTCGAAGTGCCTCACAATTTGGTTCATTGTTGTGTGGAGGGGTCGGTCTCTGAATTTTCATTTGGCCGCACTTTAGGCCAGGGTTTGACTGTGCAGCTCAGTGACGGAGCTACTTGCAACAGATGGATTTTCATGATAAATTCTAGTTTACGAAAGTCATCATTGATGCTACATACTTTTTTTTTTTTGAGTTTGGCGATAGCCTGGTGGCTACTCGCACTGCCTTGCTCACCCAGCAACCGAACCCGAATGTTATTGTCTTATATAGTATAGTATGTAGATCTAGTGGTGTTCTACAATGTGCTGTTCTGGGATTGTTTTGTTGGGCAACATCCTCCTGTATGTCACATTGTAATTGTCTATCACTATCAGAGTTTGAAATCCAGAGAGTGATTCTGTGTGGACGGGTTTAGTGTATGAGATGGCTCTGTGAACTTGACTGAAAGAGCTGTTGAGATAGTCGAATGTCATTTGCAGTGTACATGCCTCCTCGATGATGAATGGGGTTGCGTGTATGCGTTTTTGCCCGAGTCACAATCTCTTCAGTGAGGCTGAGATTCTTATGGTAGTGGTTATCAATAAATGACCTGCTGCTATAATAAGCATGTGGTGAGATTCTGTGTGTTTTGAGAATTCCATCGAAACAGGAAGCAAGAGGGCCAGAGTTTGGGGTGAGCCCAGAAAATGTGCTAAGAGATAATGCATCTTCTGTCTGCTTCAATTCTTGTGTGTATTTTGTTTTGTCGGCGTCCGTGCCGCTGAAAATTATGCTAGTTACATTTATATATGGTATGTCCTGGCTGGTTGTTTCAGTGTGAGGTATGTTTTGGTCAGTTATGTCTGTTTTAGAGAGACTTGTGCTTGGAGAGTCTACAGTGGTGTGTTGTTGTATTTTTATGCTGCTGAGGTGAGACGACTGGGATGCAAACTGCCTCAGTAGGACACAGCCGTGAGACATTCGCTGCCTCTGCTGTTTCGTTACAGTTGGGGTTGTAGTCGCTCCTAATGTTTAAAATGTTTTCAATAGTAAGTGGGAGAATCAAGTGAAACTGTGCATTGTTCACGTTTAGCGTCCTGAACTATCTTGTAACATTCTGGACAGATATATTTGGAATGTTTCTCGATATAGCCTTCCCTGATATCTAGTCGGCAGACAAAAAAATGTCGCAAGCAATTGATGAACACAAAAAAAAATGGTTCTTGGTCTGTTTTTTGTTGTTGTTTTTTTATCATCCAAACGCACGTCACAAATGTCCAGAGCAGGAATATGCTTATTTGGTGCATGATTCACGTTATTATCATGTTCAAGCAGTTCATTACATCACAAGAAAGTCAGTACGTTGGCCAACATAACAACAATAAGTGAGCACCTCACATATAAATTGATATAGCGTTCCAACTAAAGCTGCGGCATTATTGAAATTAGCGCAGACAGATCAGAAATTATTTCTGATCACACAGATGAAAACTGCAAACTGTTTTCGCCGGTCGGTTTTGTGTAATTAACAATAGTTTATCTACGATTGGGCACGGGAAAAGTACAAAATATAGGTAATAAACATACGTGCGTAGAAGAAAGACAATAGCACGTAGAAAGCTGGGATTTGCGCAGACTGTAAGGGAAAGATTGTTGCTTGAGTCTTCATAGCAAGACATCGGGATGGGTCCACGGGGACTGTCGCAAATTTGATATCAAAAGAGTCGAATTTTAACATGAAAGCGTCTCCCGTTAATTGCTGCCCGCGGAGCGAATCTGATCCCGGTGAGCATTCAGTCTGTGCTAGGAAAAAGTAAGAGGACAGACGGAATAATACCAGATCAATGCGACGATAACTAAGAGGCGCGATTTCGAGCATTTTTGTACGCCGTGTTAATTAATTGTGAACTTTTGAATTAGGAGGTCAGCTTTAATTTCTTGACTAAAATACATGATAAGCAGAGTGATTGGAACCATTGTATGCCGTATCATAATTTTCATTTCTTCATTTCAAGGCTTCCTTGTTGAAAATTGTTGTTTAAAAATCATCCAGTGATGACCCGAAAATATAAAAATGCAGGAAATAATTCAGGATCAAAGGTGAGCGAATTTGATGTCCGCATAAACTTCGGAAATGGTAATTATTTTATCAGGAATGTATCGGTCTTTTGTATTGATATCATCGATCAGAGGGTGGGAAACAGACGCATTTAATAATGCATACCACGGCCGGATTACGATTTTGTAGGCCCCTAGGCTACAGTTACTGTGAAGCCCCCAGTAATAGTTAATAAAAAGCACGAATTTCGGATTCGTGTAATCAGTTTATTGAATTTCTACATTTTCATGAAAATAACACTATTTGTTTTAAAGAGAATAACCTGAAATAAAAAACAACAACAGCTTTTGATATAAATTCAATGTCATTTAACTTCTGGAGGCCTTCTGCTGGCGTAGGTCCCTGAGCTCCGGCCCATAAAGCCCATACCCTAATCCGGCACTGCTTCCAGTGATTTGTCCGGTACGAAAGTTGCATCGGTGCACCCAGCAAAAGATGCTTGGACCGATGATGTTTTTTTCCCCAAAATCGTGGAGACAATTTTAAAATACAGGTATCGACTTTTCAAGCCTTTAGTACTTGTTGCCCAAGAGCTCAACAGTGCACGGGCCGATGCCCATCCCTGGAGACAAGAAATTTGCTGTCAAGACACTATAGAGGTGCAACCAGAGACTTTTTATAGCTGTAGGGTCTATGGGGCAACCTTTATCCAGGATAATAGTATGGTCGGGCGTAGCCGGTTACGAAAACTAGGTTAGCAATTTTTAAGAGTACAGGTACAGCCGTGTTTTGTTGTTGCTGATGTTGTTGTATATATTTTGGTACTCTGGTCTCTTTTTATACAGGTTACCCGATTCCCGCTGTTTCATTTTATTCGAAACGTTATCCGATCCAGCCATTTTTTTTTTTTCACTCATAAACCCAATACGTCATCGCTTCATGTCGGTAGACTCCTTTCCGCGTGCGTTTCGGGAGTGACACGTGGTTCAGTATAATGAAACTGTTCTAACAACAAATACAGAACAACTAGAGAAAATTCCTTTAACGTTAAACAGTGTTTTCGGCTGCGTAATTGGTTAGGTAGTCACTTGTCGCGCTGGAGACCTGGCTTCGACCCCCCGCCAGACAGTGTTTTCCCCAAGCCGTGGTCAGTGTGTGATTTTCCAGATTTTGCAAAATCGATGTCGTGGGAAACTGAATATTGTTTATTTGGCCAAGATTGCTACCGTTATTTATTCCCATTCCGCCCTGTTATTGGTTTTAGTATCGATAATGAAATTTGAACATTTGCCTTCATTTTGATGATTATATTTTTAGAAACAAGCTTTACAAGTTTCAGAATATTTGGATGTGGGCAGTGAATATCTGGACTGTAGAGGGTTAAAGTACACCAAGGCGCAATTTGTTATTAATGTTAAGTTGTCGTCATAAGTGTAGCACAGTTGTTGAGTATCTATTTTTTGCAGTGTTGTCCTTCACGCCCTGTTTCTTCGCCCTCATCTTGCAAAATGGGCATTTTCTGTTAGTCGAACGCGACATACTTTTTCTTAACACCCGTCCTCACCTCACAAGAATCAGGTACCTGTAGAAAAGGAGTAACGACCTCTGAAACCAGGTTACCATACAGCCATATCACGAAAAATGGCCGTAAATACCAGTCGAGGTCAAATTCATTTGTTAGCATCAATTTATAGAATGAAAATGCTCTATATTTTTATCTGGGTCATACTTTCGTGCAGCTAATAATTTCCTTTGGTCACTACAAAATGGGAATTGAAACAAGAATGAAAGGGGGGGGGGGGGGTAACGGGATATGAATTTATGTAATGTATATTATTTTATGTGTCTCCTGTAAAATACTGTCTTGGTGCATACGGTGTTTTCCCGCAGCACGGGAGCATAGAGAAGGGATTGACAGCAAAATCTGAGTGTCAGAACTTGACAAGAGTTTGACGGGGACAGTTTTCTCACGGTTGGTAAGGATAAAAGATGAAATAGCACGATCCTAGCCAGCATCACCACGTCAATCCGATGTAGATTTCCGTAGGATTTGTAGGATTACCATGGGGGCGGATTCCCTATTTCAATCCGTCGTCGGTGCGATGTCGTAACCAACGGATCTACGTAGCAAGGATGTCTTTCCTAGGCAAACTTGACGTCAATCCTACGCGTCGGACTTCCGTAGGGGTGCTGGCTGGGATGTTAGTTGTTGCAGTAATGGTTGGTGTTGTTTTAGTAATGGCTGATGTTGCAGTAGTAATTACTGACAAGGTGTTTAGGAGTTGTTCTGAAGGTGGAGATAATAATAATAATAATAATATATTGCATTTATATAGCGCCCAACCCCGTCGATGACAAGCTCTGGGCGCTTTAACAAACTCTTACACACACACACACACACGCATACACAAAAGAAATTCAAAAATATTTACTATTGTTGCTGCCGAAAAACACCTAGCCTAGTTTGTCTGAAAGAAATGGGTCTTCAGATGGCGTTTGAAAGAACCAATGTCATTAATTTCCCTGGTTGTCTTTGGAAGAGTGTTCCAGATGGTAGGGCCAAGAAATGAAAAGGACTTTTCTCATACAGTGGACAGATTCATTTTTAGGTACTTTCAATTTTGTAGTGTCAGATGATGATCTTAGTTGACGAGATGGAACATAGTAATCAGTTAAGTCAACTAGGTACGATGGAGCAGTATTATTGACACATTTGTGACAAATGGATGACAATTTGTACATTATTCTTTTCTCGACTGGCAGCCAGTGCAAACTCTGCAGAAGTGGCAGTGCTGAATCTCTTTTCTTTTTCTTCAAAACAAGTCTCGCTGCATTGTTTTGAGCAATTTGGAGTCTTCTAATATTTTTTTGTGAAATTCCAGCCAAAAGGGAGTTGCAATAGTCAAGCTTTGAAAGTACAAAAGAATTTACTAAAACAGCCGCAGTTTCAGTTGAAATAAGATGTCTGATTTTACCAATTTTCCAGATTTCCATGTATAGAATACGAATGAGGTGACTAACCTGAGATGACATAGAAAGATTTGAATCAATGTAAACCCCTAGGTTTTTTACTTTTTTTGAAATTTCTATTGAATTAGTGCCAATTATCATCTCAGTTCTGTCCACTTCTTGCAGAACCCGCTCACGGCCTAATAAAATAACCTCAGTTTTATCCTCATTTAGTGCCAGTTTGTTTTGGTTCATCCAGCTTTTAATTTCTGTTATACAGTTTCCAGCCTGCTGCAGAAGGCTGTCAACATCGCATGGCAAGGCAGAACTGTAGAGCTGGGTATCATCAGCATAGAAATGATATTGTAAATTAAATTTCTTTATTTCATGTACAAGTGGAATAGTATAGATAGTAAACAAAATAGGACCAAGCACTGAGCCTTGTGGTACGCCATACTGAAGCGCATAAGAAAAAGATCTTATTTTGTTGGTTACAACAAATTGGTGGCCATTTGACAGGTAAGATTCGACCCATTTAAGGGCGACCCCTCTGATTCCAAACGATGTTTCTAGCCTTCTGAGCAGGATTTCGTGATCGATGGTGTCGAATTCTGCTGATAGATCCAACAAATTTAGCAGAGTAATATTTCCAGAATCTGCCTTTACTAATATGTCATTCATGATTCTTAATAGTGCAGTTTCAGTACTGTTAATCTTGGTGTTAACGTTAAACAGTGTTTTCGGCTGCGTAATTGGTTAGGTAGTCACTTGTCGCGCTGGAGACCTGGCTTCGACCCCCCGCCAGACAGTGTTTTCCCCAAGCCGTGGTCAGTGTGTGATTTTCCAGATTTTGCAAAATCGATGTCGTGGGAAACTGAATATTGTTTATTTGGCCAAGATTGCTACCGTTATTTATTCCCATTCCGCCCTGTTATTGGTTTTAGTATCGACACCATCGATCACGAAATCCTGCTCGGAAGGCTAGAAACATCGTTTGGAATCAGAGGGGTCGCCCTTAAGATGTCAACAACAGGCCTTAGGCAGATAATGCGTTGGCAACAGTGGAATCTTCGTGATTTCGATGGATTTTTCAGTAATTCTTACGAATGGACTTGAGTGATGGATGCCGTAGTATGTAGTAGCAGTGTTGTTGGCAGTGTTGGTAGTGGTAATGATATTGCTAACCATTGCTGTGATAGAAGCAGAAGTGGCAGTGGCTATGACACTGGTATGAATGATATTAACTGTAATCGTAAGAGAAGTCAAAATGTGGCAAAAAGAAAAAGGTGTATAATTATTGCAAAGCCTCGCGCAAGAAATAAATCAGATACGAGACAATTAAACGTAAAAGAAAAGGAAAGACAAATCAAGCTTTCTGTCAACGGACCTTCATCAGGAAGAAAATGTGATAGTATAAAAAAGAAAATTGAACAAATACAGTGGTAGGAAACTCCTGAGGTGGAGCGAGGCAGATGGCGATCTTCAGAGGAAGATTGGATTCTTTCATCCGATGTTTCGGTCTTTAACTTCCTGACATCTTCTTGAACCCCCGGCCACACCGAGTTCACGACTCTCGGTGTCCGTCACCCACCTTTTCGTCGCCGGGCTCTTCTTTGGATTTGAACCCGTACCGCTTGGTTTCTGTTTCTCTATTTAGAAATTGTAAAATTCTCCATTGATTGTCCGAAAACTTTGTTTGTCTTTCAGTTTTCTTTACGTTTTATTGTATCATGTCCGAATAAGTACTTGGGCCTACGCCAGGCGTTGCTACATAATATACACCTTTTCCTTTTTGCCACAGCTTCACTTTGCTTCAAGCCTTGCTGTGACCCACATATTTTCTGTGGTGTTTTTATAATGGTTGTGAAAGTAGTGTCGATGGCGTTTATAATAGTAGTAGAAGTGGCAATGATTGTAATTTTTGTAATACATGTAGTAGTAGATGTAATTGTAATAATACTCAGCCAGGAACCCTATGGAAATCCGACGAGTGTGACTGACGTCAAGTTTGCACATAGGAATGGCATTGTTCCTACGTAGATCCGCTGGTTACAACATGGCACCGCCGTCGGTCTGATGTGTGAGCACCCGCCCCTACAGTAATTGTACGGAAATTTATGTTGGACTTACGTAGAGTTGCCGGCTGGATAGTTGCGGCTGTTGTGATGGTGATGGTAATGGTTATTATAACCAGATCTATTTTTAGGTTGTGATTATTGTTGTTCCTATGTTACCACTATTGCTGTTTTTAATTGATGTTACTATTGTTCTCAAGGAGTAGGTTATCTATAATTTAAAAACGCCCGGTTATAAAATAACGAGGTGCACAGCCCAGCCTATACCCGGGCTTATAAAAATATGCTTTCCTCACCATCCCTATCGTCAATATTTTATTTCACTATGATGATTTAATGGTGCACCGGAAAGTGCCCCCACAACTAACGAAAGATGACACCGGAATAAAAAGATACGGCTGAATTTCGAAAATTGTCCTCGCTGAGCACAATGCGAGTATGTACCTGCAGTCTCATTCGGCCGTCGCAAATTAAAATGTACAACATTTAAATCGAATTTAAGTGAAAACCGCTTATTTCTAGGTTTAGTGTTTGTCTTACAGATCTCGACCACAGTTTTGCAACTCGCTCTAATCTCTGAATTGACTGACTTATGGAGGTATCAAGACCAAGCGCGGTCAGCGATAGTCAGATGCTGCCGGCAAAATGTACACCAAAGAAATTATGGCAGATCTGACTGTGTCTGTCCGAGCTTGGTATGACGTGGTCGGCCCGGATTTACTAAGAAAATATGGGAAATTATTGTGCGCACTTCTTATCTGCCAGCACTTACTGTGCCGCTACCCCCTTCGTGACGTAGGACTGTGCTGTCCTTTTGCATACTGTTAAGTTGGCGAATGCAGCTCGGTCCTGAGCAAGACGTTCAGCTCTTATGTACACAGTAATATGATAATGATAATGATAGCAGCACTAATATTAATGTTGATGATGATAAAAATAGTAATAATGCGTGAGGTATGATAAATGTTAAAGTGGGAGTAACAATAGTGTCGCTGTTGTTGTTGCCTGTATAGTTCCTTTTCACGATGGTTTTTGTAGGAGTGGCAATTGTGCAAAACGTGTTTGAAAACATAATGTAGGCTTAGTCGCAGTACGGTACTTGTGAAACTACTGTAAAAGGGTTTATTGTTAGAGCAGCCACGACCCATGCATGACTCATAATGAGAAGACAACACAGTACAATGAATATTGAAGACGCGTCATTGCAATTCTTTTATTTATACATGTATGATCCATCACGCCTGCCCCTTGCCACATGGTACGAGTGGGTCAAATTTTTAAAATGTTAATAGCCAAAAATGAGTTTGACAGGCCAGGAAATGCCATCATTGAAATGCGTATGCTTTTGTGTGTGTGTGTGTGTGTGTGGCTTTTTACCCATCATCACCCTCTCCCCCACCACCTCACCCTCTTTCCTTTCTTGCGTGCTTTTCATTGGCTCGGCTCCAATAACATCCTTTGCTCCCCACCCAAGGAGCTTATAATACTACGTCCCCACCATTCGAACGCACGGCAATTAGAATGATGAATTTCCATGATTAAAGACCTTGCTGTTCTAAAACTTTCGAGTTTAAGCGGCATTTAGCATTGACTAACTTTGACTGTTTCACCAAGTACATAAGTATAAAATGGCATATGATAATTATATTCGGTTTGTTATGATCGTACAATTTACTTTGTTGAAAAAGAAAAAGAGAATAAAACAAAACTGTTTCACTCATTACCATAATTAAAAAGTGTACATCTAGTCTATTTACGCTTTTCTCTCGGTACCCCCTGTATGTACGGTTTTTATACGTAAGAGGTCTCCCAATCGCCCCCTCCCCTGAGAGTACTGGTATGTGCTTAAAACAACATACGTAAGATTTCGATAAGGAAGCATTATGTTAAGCCGGCGCGCGCGGGAGTGTATGTACGAGCTATTGCGTTGCTGTTGTTGTTTTGAGGGAGGGAGAGAGTGAGAGAGAGAGAGAGAAGAGGGGGGAGGAGGGAGGAAGGGAGACAGAGAGTGAGAGAGAGAGGTAAGAGAGAGAGAGAGTGAGAGAGAGAGGAAAGAGAGAGAGAGAGAGAAGAGGGACGGAGGGGGAGAGAGAAAAGAGGGAGGGAGGGAGAGAGAGAGTATCTACCAGATCGTTTTGCACCTTACAGGCACACAGACAAACGTACTCATGAACAGCGTATAAACTAGGGCGAAAAAAAAAGAAAAAAAGAAGAAGACTCGGACTGGCAGATAGCAGGGAAATTAAAAGACAGGGGGACAGACAAACACTGAGACAGACAGATACTCAAACAAACATACATAGTCAGACATTTATAGACAGACACACCGATGCTCATACGCCAGGCCACTCCGAAATAGAAAAAAAGGATCGAACAACGCATCTTCGCGACTTCGCCAGTGATGCAGCAAAAATCCTTTCATTCTTTCTTAAACAAAAACGTGTTGTGTCCTGAGACAAAGCAAACAAATGACGGGAAAAGGAAAAGCTCACTGACATTTATTCTCGGACCAAGCAAACCAGGTTTTTGTGTTTGGCTTGTTAAAGGTCTCAACCAGGTTTGTTTGGCCAATTTTTTTACCGGTTAAGCCTTTACTTTTTACCCTGTCATTCTTTTTGTATTTTTATTTTTTACGTTTTTTAAATTTTCCACCACCTACAACCGCCATTTTTCTGTTTCAACGTTGTATCAGTTGAGGATGGACTAACGGGACATTACAGTGGTTTGTTTGTTAGTTCTATTTGTTAGGAACTAAAATAATAACTAATAGTAATAACAACGAAAGCAAAACGAAGAGTTCAAGATTTATTTGATTTCCCGGAAGTTATTCAAGCTGTGACTGGTAAGTTATAATCATTCTCATTTGCATGGTGAAAGGTCATCATTAAACGGGGCTTGGGGTATGCAATATTATACTCAAAAATGTCAGTGTTGTCCATGAAGATCATAATATAAAAAGGAAGCGCATATCCGCACAACAAGTTGTACAACTTGTTGTACGGATATGGACAATGCATATCCGTACAACGCACACAATTCGATGGCGTAGAACACACACCGGAATACTATATTACTGGCCTTGTTAATTTGTAGAGTTTTTAAAAATATGAATCGGCTTAGTAGCAAAACAATCCGACTTCTGCTCGGAGATTGCGTGATCTGCGCTAATAATACTTGAGTGTATGTCGATCACCAATGGCTACCCCAACCCCTTTTCGCCTGATTAGTCAATCTGACTACCGCCCATTGATACAAACTCACTAGACCCTCACGCCCCCAGGTCCATCTGACTATTCCATGTGTTGTCACTTTAAATTCGTGAACACCATACCGGTACCAAGTTTTGTTTCAGCAAACCTTCCCTATTCGCTCTTTTTGGTAAACATGTTGTACGCATATGCACTGTCCATATCCATACAACATGTTGTACGGATATACACTTCCATATAAAAATTATCTGTAGTATTGAAAAAACAACAACTCGCCCAGGTTTCAATAAGAATACAATACGCTAATACGGCTCATTTTGAAAGTGCATTCTTACCGACCTACAGGAGGTTTATTTCTGGATCCGGTCACTTGAGATGATTGAGAATATTTTTTTTTCGTTTGCTTTGTGTCGCTGATTTGGCCTTTTTTTTTTTTTCTCGAACGCACGAGCATAAAGTCAGCATAAAGAGATTATGCTAAGACAGTAAATTAAATGTGGATAACAATGATACAGATGGCAGTGAAAAGATATTAAGTTAGAAAATACTGGTGATAGGCAGAGTTTAAGAGTAGTGTAGAGTTTGAAAAATGGACAGGATTTTAGTATGTCGGTCTTGCCAGTGTTTTCGCCTCCAGAATGAATTAAAAGTAATAACTTAGAACGTTTTGCCCGCTTGCTTTACACATTATTTTTCTTTAATCAAACTCATGCATCTTATTAATATTAAAACGTTCATAATCAGCGTCCGTGTTTTAACAAAATTATTAAACATATCAGTATCGAAACGCACGGGGAACGGAGTCCATTTTGTTTTTTTCAATAGCCTCTCCGAATTCAAAACAACTTGAAGGAAGTTATGGCGTCCTTGGCTCACGGGTTTGAACAACAGGAAGTGCATTTCGAGGGGTATTTGCCATATTGTTGTATGCATGCGACATTTTTCCGATTTTGAGGTTTTGTCATGAAAGTGGTTCTCTCACTCCTTATTTCATTATGTATAATAGTCATTCCAATCGGTTATCTAACCTTATCCCCAACCCTAAACCCAATTTTATGCCCAACCTCAAACAAAATCTTATCCCCTACCCAGACCTAATCTTATCCTCTACCCCAAACCTAATATTTTCTCCAACCCCAAACCTAGTCTTATCCTCTCAACTAGTCTTATCCCTGACCCCAAACCTTATCTTATCCCTAACCCCAAACCTTATCTTATCCCTAACTCCAAACCTTATCTTATCCCTAACCCCCAACTTTATCTTATCCTTAACCCCAAACTTGATCGTATCCCTAACCTCAAACCTTATCTTATCCCTAACCCCAAATCCCAAACCTTATCCTATCCTAACCCCAACTCTAATCTTATCCCTAACCCCAAACATTATCTTATCCCTAACCCCAAACCTTATTTTATCCCTAACCCCAAACTTTATCTTATCCCTAACCCCAAACCTTATCTTATCCCTAACTCCAAACCTTATCTTATCACTAACCCCAAACCTTATCTTATCCCTAACCCCAAACTTTATCTTATCCCTAACCCCAAACTTTATCTTATCCCTAACCCCAAACTTTATCTTATCCTTAACTCCAAACCTTATCTTATCCCTAACCCCAAACTTTATCTTATCCCTAACCCCAAACTTTATCTTATCCTTAACTCCAAACTTTGTCTTATCCTTAACCTCAAACTTTATCGTATCCCTAACCCCAAATCTTACCTTATCCCTAACCCCAAACCTTACCTTATCCCTAACCCCAAACCTCAAACCTTATCCTATCCTAACCCCAACCCTAATCTTATCCCTAACCCCAAACATTATCTTATCCCTAACTCCAAACCTTATCTTATCCTTAAGAACCTACCTCTACTTGAGTTAAAGTTTTACGGCGCGTTGGCACGATAACGGCCACTTTAAGGCATTCACTGTCTATATAATAATATATAATTTGGTACTTTATTAATGTTTGGTTATTCAGAGCTTCATTAATCTAAATTTCACAAAAAGAATTAGATAATTCCGTATAAATTGTACTACATTGGACCTACCCGTGTTAAGAATTGTAAGAGTTCGAAATGCTTCTTGTTATTTTTCAATGCTATTCAAGACATGTCGACATTCTGTCAAGAGAGAGGAGGTATCCGTGCCGAAGAGACTCCAGGTGTTTAGGCTATTTCTCAATTGTTTACCTGGGATGCCGCACCTGGATTTTTTTGATTTTTTTTCAATGGTAGTGTTGAAATCCAGAGGGGAATCAGTTTGACTCATTTCCAGGAGTTAGAGGGAAACTGCAATACAATTTGTTGGCTAAACTCAGTTGATTGATAGGCTATTAAGAACATGTCCTTTCTTTTTAATGACCCCCCCCCCCCCCATGTGTACGGAAATGGCGTTTTTGTGCACATGAAAGCATTATTGCTATTTCACTACTTGAAGCCTTTTTGACGCTTCCGTTGCCGTACACATGAAAACATTATTGTTATATCACTACTTGAAGGCTTTTTGACGTTTCCGTTGCCGTACACAGGAACATCCAGCTTCATTCTTAGTTTCGGTGTTAGATTTATGTTTAGGTATTTGGGGGTTGGGAGGTTGGGGGAGGGGGGGGGCTGGGAGAGAAAAAAGGAGTAATCTAGGGACGACGAATGGGAAAACGTTTTCAGGTGGATCACTGTTGTATAATCAGAAAAACTGAGAATTCTCGTCCAGTTGTAGGTCTTCAGAGACGTATTATCCTGGCGAGGCGGCATTTCTAGTCCTATTAACGTTATTCTGGCCAGTGGTCATAATTTCATGTTCACGAACTGGAGGCTAACAACATGTTCTTTAGAGGAAATTTACTGATACGATGTCATCGAAAACTGCCGATATTCTGATACCGAAAACCGAAATCTAAGGCCGGTGCCTCACTGATACAAGCCTGTCTTATGTGGGTTTTCACTTAGACTTGAAGTCCCTTTGAAACAATCGGCGAGACAAGACTTGTTTCATTCATACTAGTGCACAAGGTCCCCCTTAATTCCGTAGTCCGCAAAAACGGAGGCAGAACGGACTGGATTCAGTGGACCATAGGCCTATGCACAGTCCTGAAAATATGGCACGACAAAACTTCTGTGTCGGTACAACTCCCACTTATCCTTGTCTGCATGGCAAGGGAATGAGGACAGATCCATGAGTTGCAGAGCCGTCGAAACGCACGGGCACACTGAACAGTATGTAGTTGCCCAGCCCCCCCCCCCCCACCCCCAGGGTTTAGCGGGCCCCATACATGCAAATTTACATTCGTTTTTGAAACGGACAATAAAGCCTTTTGTTTTGCACAGGGGCCCGCAATGATGTTAAGACGGCCTTGATCGAATTTTGCTGCTTAGAAAAAAAAATTAGACCCATCGAAGTAAAGACGCTGATAGAACATAATTATCGTATGTAGCGCATGTTGTAGATTTTCAAAAAAAAAATGCTGCTTGACCGTACTTGAACTTATGCTCAATAAAAAGCGTCCGCTTTTAATCAGTCTTCTACTGGCTACCCCTCTGAATACGCGTATTCAATACTGGGTCCGATTTCAAGAATGAGCAAAGTCATGGTGATGAAAACATTAATGCCGCGGATCGCAAAAATGCCCGGTATAAAATTGTTCTGAACTCCAAGATCGTCAGCTCATTTCATAGGCAAACATCCCCTATCTACCTGGACCAAACTGCCACGCCTCTGCATGTTTTCACAAGGCCCACATCAAGTGCTCGGAATGTCAGGGTCATTTTGTGTTTTCTCCACGCTTTGTTTTCAGACCCCACTAGGAAATCTCCATCGTCATGCTGAAAGAATGGTAGTTTGCACAGGAAATATATACGGAAACCAAAGTGAGGGGACTTTTTTAACTCTATGAAATTAAATAAAGATTATTTTGGACAGACCACTGGCGTAAGCTAAATCCACAGACCGAAGGAGATTCAGAGTGACAGAGTAACTTTTGATGTAGGCGGTGACGAGTCGAGGTCGCTATCAGTGTCAAGTATTGTCAGTCTTGCTCTTTGATTGGCTCTTTGGTCTACAGCGGGAGGAAATGGGTGGGGGTGCGTGTCTTAAAACTGTGCATTAGAAACCTTTATATTGAGCTATGTTAATCTGATTAACGATCAGTTCTTGAATACATCTTCACTGGTTTTCTCTTGATCGCAGTTTCTTCGTGGACAACTCTGTAACGGTGGGAGTTCTGACAAGCAAGTTTTACGGTAAAGTTCTTTGTCTTGTTTTTTTTTTTGTGTGTTGCTAATGATGTTTTGGTACGCCTCTTTTATAACGTCACCCTGACGAAATCTCCCAGTTGGCAAAGTAAAGCAATCATTTATGTGGCAAATTAATAATAATGCTTGACAACTTTACGTAAAAGCCTAGCAGCGGTAACCTTTCAGATCTTTATTGCCGCCAGCTATACTTCAAAAATCCGCAAAGCTCTTCTCTACTTATGATATAAATTATATAAATGCAATTTTGCACTTAAGTTTTTTTAATGTCTTATGTACAAACCTTCGTATTAATCATGTCATTCTCTCTTTGCTTTTATCTTCTTCTTTTTATCATGGTTGTTTCCATTACTTGAGTAATCTATACCTCATAAACGGTAATAAATAACAAATGTCCTTGTTTAAAACTGTATCTTTCACGAGATTAGAATTATGGAAGCTGGAGCTCAGTCAACATAATTTTATTGCGACCTACAAATTCAGACGTCCGCATGAGATTTGCGAACCGAAGGTCCAGCGGGCCATTGGTTAGAATGCTTTGCCCAGGGTGAGAGAAACTTTAGGCTCGCAGCAAACTGTTTCATCAGGGGGAGGCATTACTTACGTACAAAAAAACAACTGAGCTTCAGGCAAAACAGGCCTCGTAATAATTTTTAAAATAGCCAAAAAATCTTTAAAATTGGACGATGATCGTTCTTCCATCTGGGTCTTCAAATGGTAAAAACGTTCACACTCGCTTCTGTCTTTCGTAGTTGCTATTGGCACACCCTTTTTCCATTGCTATAGATACATTTCAGGGCTTCCTTGTTGCCAACAAGTTCTTCTTGTTCATTGTGTTTCGGGACTTTCTTAATCAGAGATGAATGAATTTTGTTTGTGACAGATCTTATGGTCATGCTGTTCAATACATCTCGGCGGCTTTTCCGTTGAGGACAATGACTTGGCGACCCTAAAGGGTTTGGCTGGTCATTAGTGGACGTGGAATTCTGTTACAAAGTATTTCTCGTCTTCTAGACATTGAATAATAGTAATAATTTTTTTAAAATCTGGTCTCCCGGCCCCGGGTCACAGCATTGACTGTCTATGCACAAAATACAAGAATTAAATAACACCGATACAAAACTTCTAAACACTCCGCTCTCGTGTTTACTCATGTGAGGATTACTTAGAAAAAAAAAATCAAGAATTCCCGATTTCTTCAGAATTCCCACCCTGGCATGAAAAATAGATCCATGACAAAAATTCTCCTGGACAAATCTCCATCTACCCGGAAAAAATCCCCCAGGACAAAAACCGGGAGTAAAAAATGAAAAAGGACTATACTATGTTTATTACAGCGAATACTCTAAAAATTAGTTTGAATGTGATAAAAAATTAGTTACCATGTACATTTATAACTTTGAAGCATCAGCAGTTGACTCATGGAGAAAATAAGAGAAAATCATCGTCCTTTTTTTTTTTAAACGATATTTTAAATCTAAAAATTTTAAGATTTAACCTTGTGTTTCCATCCTGTCATTCATAATTTAATGAGTTACGGGAATTATCAGACGTATAATTAGCGTTGAGAATGGGATGTTAATGGTGCGTCTTCGTCAATGACCATCTCCAAGATATAACTATCGACCTCACGTTTTAATAGTTTGATGATTTCACGTAGGCGCAGTTCGTGTGGCGTTACCCAATCTGATTTGGTCCAGTTCACTTTTGAGCATTTGATGATGTTGTTTTGGCGTCGATGGAATATCCGGCCACCCTGGGTTGTTCACTGTCGGCAGTCACAGCCTTGCGTTCGTTCATTGTGCAGCTGGAACGATCTTCTTGCTGCCTCCTTTAACGTTGCGCCACAGTTGTTCAGTTATGGTAATTAGTAGGCTATGGCAAGTGCTTCGCAGAGTATTGACAGTAAATAACGTGGGGGTTGGGGACGCCCGAATTTCACGTAGATTGTGGAACGAAGGAAACTGTTCTGGTCGAAGACGAATTATTCAGCGTCAGTCTAGATCGTATACACCAGACTATCTTATCTTTTATATACTTTGGGTTGCTGTCAGTGAAATGTAGGTTTGAGAAGTAGAATTTAGTTTTTATGTAATATGCACATGGCATCGAGTTGATGCAGATATTTTGCTTAATACCGGTGTAGCAGGCCAGATTATACCCCCGCCAGACTATACCCGGGGTTAAACTGGCCTAGCCCAGAATATGCCCCGGGGTATATTGTGGGCTAGGCCAGTTTATACCCCGGGGTATACTTTGGGCTAGGCCAGTCTATACCCCCCCAGTCCAGATTATACCCCCTACTTTTTTTTTTGAAAACAAGTCAAGAACACAGTTTATTTCAACTTTAGTTTAAATTGTTCATTATAACTGTCATCACTTATCATATTGAAGCATACATTCTTGACTGTTGTAAATTATGATACATTTAAGAGAAAATAAACATGCAGTAAAAAGCATTGATATACAAAAGGTTTGAAAACCCATTCAAATTGATATGATTAGACTTTAACACTAATTTTACTTGTATCCGTTGGTATTATTATTGTTTTTTTTGTTTGTTTTTTTATAATTAGTTGCCCATGAGTTAAACATAATTATATTGTATTTTTTTGTTTGGCACCACTGACATATACTTAGTGGCAAGGTGTGAAATAATTATAAGACTCTAAAGTGTAAAGTCATCTGAATTTTATTTATGCATGTTTTACTCATGGCCAACCAATTATCAAAATAATAATAATAATATAATAATACCAACAGACCCGAGTGAAATTAATGCTGAAGTCTAATCATATCAGTTTCAATGGATACTCAACCCTTTTGTATATCAATGCACTTTAATGCCTATTTCTTTTCTCTAAAATGTATCATGATTGACAGGAGTCAAAATTGTTTGTATGTACACCAATTTAAACTGTTATTATTATTTCCTCTAAATTGTATTATGATTTATGGGTGTCAAGAATGTGTTCATGTATGTATTAATATGATATCTGATGGCAGTGATACAGAACAGGCTGAAATAAACTGTGGTCTTGACTTGTTTTTAAAAAAAAGTAGGGGGTATAATCTGCACTGGGGGGGTATATTCTGGCCTAGCCCAAAGTAACCCCGGGGTATAAACTGGCCTAGTCCAGAATATACCCCGGGGTATATTCTGGGCTAGGCCAGTTTAACCCCGGGGGTATATTCTGGACTAGGCCAGTTTATACCCCGGGTATAGTCTGGGCGGGGGGGTATAGTTTGGCCTGTTACACCGGTACATATCAATAATCTTGGTTTTTCTTTATGCTTGCATGCACTCATGCATCCATCCATCCATCCAGCCACCCATTCACCCACCCCATTCATCGATCCATCCATATTAAAATTCTTTATTTCCTTTAAAGGTACATATCATTATTACATTATGCCACGGCGGAAACATGACAGATAGGTTATGAACCCGGTCAAATGACTAGTTAGAACTAAAATGCATATTACCAACAGTAGACTGGCACAGTATCATCTTAAAATGTATAATTGTGATATGTGACATTATCTGATTTACCCCAGTCACATTATCATCGAAATTGTGGGGGCAATGTAACCTCGTCACATGATAAGGAACGCATCTATGATATAATTATATTGCATTAAATTTTTTTTTTTTTTTTTAAATCAGCTCAAGTGATGCTCCAAAATGCACAGGGGTAATTTAAGGTTGACGTAGATTACGGATTTGGATTAGTCTATTATCATCTTGAACCAGTGAGACTTCGTAGTGTGTCGAGAAGACCGTGAAAATTGGTGTGAGTGAGTACAGGCGAGGATCAGAGTTTGTTTACTTTTTTTTTTTTTTTTTGGTCTCGAGTGTGTGAAAGTCGACACACTGTGATTGTCTTCGATGAGCTTTTTGGCGGTTGTTTTAGTGATCATTTCCAGGCCCAGTGTGGGTCAAGCATATTTTCTCCTATTTTTCTGTTCCTGATCCTATGGTACTTAGGATCGAGCACCTAGTCTTCTCGGATAAGGACGAAACATTCGGAGGGCCCGTGTGCACGTTACGCACGTTAAAGATATCTTAGCAGTTGGAAATCGTGAAGAACAGGCCGTACAAGGCCGCTGCCTGAGCAAAATTCTAAAATACGAATCCCTACCAACACAAGAAAAATAAAACAAGAAAAATGTGAGGCCAAGGGCAGCGAACCTCCTAAAATAAAGACCTACACACGATGTTGTAACCAGTGGATGTCCTTAGGAACGATGTCAAACCTATGAGCAAATAGACGTCAGTCCTATCAGACAGATTTTCATAGGGTTGCTGACTGGGCATGTAGTTTGATGAGAAGTCTATGAACTCAGTGATCTCCAGGTCTTTCGTGGAGAATTTGCCATGAGATCAAAAGCGAAACATTCTTTAACATTTTCACTGATCTTTGGCAGACCAGAGGTACCTGATACAAGATGAGATGGGACAGCTGGGGCGTTTTGCGTTCACGGATTTGGCACTGCCACCTGGTAGCCAACACATGGGAGACCTCAACAATATCGTATTTTACAGAGCCGAATAGAGAAAATGCTAAGTTGTATTACTGCTCAGCTATCCATCTGGAACACTCTGGACCTGGCTTGAACTTACTTAAATTTTATAAGTTTATTCACCGTTGGAAACATTGGCCATTTTTTTTTTTCGTTGAGGTGGCAATGTAGTAAAATAGTATTTAAGGCTTAAATCATTATACCGTGCTTTTAATGAAGCCAGCGATGAGTTATGCATTAGCTTTGCTGTCCAGTGTCAGACTTCCCTGTCTTTCTGACATTCTTACAATGATTTCCATAAAACTTGTCGTCTGTACGATGAACTGGCGTATCGCCAAATACCCTAGTTTCGAAATATGGCGTACCCCCTTCCCCTCTATACAAGCTGTTTCGTAGTGATGCGCCAATACTTTGTTACCAAGTATCGCGATACCTGAGTATGTCATTATCAGGCATCGGTGGTATCGGATATAGACCTGAAACCAAAGGACCTAAGGAAAACCGGCTCAGAGACACTGGCACGCCACTCAGGCCAGTCGTACGCCAGTTGGTCATAATCATGATGCGTCGATTCGTCATCCAGCTAAGAGAGAGTAAGTACGCCAGGTGGGCAACTATGTTTTTTTCTTTTTAAATATTTCAAATTTTGCTGAATTCTTTTCAGGGTATTTAACTGGCAGCATGTAGATCTCAAATATACCAGCCAACATTCCGTGGTTCTTCATACTAATTAAGCTCTGATGCGCTGATGATGAAAATATTTGCAGTAGCATGTCACAAAGATGCGAGCGACTCTGATTCAATTGATCCCCTCCCGAGAATGGCATAAACTACAATTAAAAGTAATCCGGGAATACGTTCAAAATTGAAATGTATTCCAGATCTGAATGAGCTCGGCCATTCTTGATCTCAAATAAAATTAGTCTTGAGGGGGATAAAAACAATGTTCTGTTTCGCAAAGCTCTACGCTGGTTAGAAAATAGTTTTTCTTTCTTTCTTCCCTGCTTTCTTCCTTTTTTCTTACTGTCTTTCTTTCGTTTCTTTTTTAATTTTAAAAATTTTTAAAGAAAATTATTCTTGATAATGATAGTGCTTGCTTGGTTTAGAAACTCAGTTCGAAGAGTAGTGGACCGCTTTTTAAAAAAAAAATCTCTTGTTAAATTGTGGCAATATTGAAGCTGATAACGACGACGATGATGATGGCAGTGAAGAAAAAGGAAAGATACGAAAAAGCTGAAAACGTAAAAGAGCAGTGAGCGAGTGGGAAAGAGAAGATACCCCCGACCTACAACTACTGTGTGCCGTGTTGACAAAGTTTGAGTTAAGTCATAAACAAACATACGGTAACATTATTTGTTTGTCAGGATTTTCAAACGAGGAGCACTTGACTTCCAGGGGAGGAATTTTAACTCCTAGGGGAACAATTTTAGCAAAGTGGAGGAATCAGAGGGAGGCAGGTGGATATCAGTGAGGAGAGGACCTCCAAATTGGGATCTGATGCATTCTGTACCCTGTACATCAAATCAAGTCAAAGTTTTATGGTCCACTGAAATGCGGATTTCTTTTTTCCGTCTCATGGCAAGTAGTAAAGAAATTAAGTCTCATAACATTGTTTCAATAATTACGAATGTAAAAGTAAAATGGTGAAAATATAATTAGATGACAAAATAAAAATTGGAGTGGAATTGAGGAAACTTGGGGTCGCAAGGGGCAGCGTGTGGGCTTGGGCTCTGAAAACCACTGGTTAAAACGGAACGTTGGACTCAGACTGCGCTGGGAGAAAATAGGCTTATTTTGAACACTTACAGACGCTTTGACACGTGTCAGAGAAAATCGCACAAGGCTCAAGAGCTTAGATAAAAGACACAAAGTAAACAACAATATAAATGTGTATAGCGAGGGATGCCGGTACATGCAAAGAAGACTTATGTATGACACAGACAGTCAGAAAGATGCACGGAACACACAAATTGGTCAGATCAGCTCTCTGACCAAAGTGCTCATGGGCTGAGTCCAAGCTTATTCAGTCAATGCAACTACGTATCTCTGCAGGGGCTTACAGACCGCCAGCGAAGTAGTGCAGTGCAGATAAAAATTAATGTGGTTAGCATTATGGGCTTATGCTCTGGGTGTCTCTGTGTTTCAGTCTTGTGCAGATTAAATGTTACGCTCGATATAACGGAAATGTTCAGACTGCAAGCAGAGGAGAGCAGAGGGAAGCGAGACTGACCGGACTTTATTTCTGCTCGGTCTGCTCGACGTAGAGAGGGTGTTAGGCCTACTCATCAAATGACAACAACAGTGCAACCACTTCAATGAGCACTGGCATATACCCATTGGCGTGCAGAGATTTGGTGATGCCCGAGGCCAACTCCTTGAATATGCCCCAAGACACTAGTGTAGGACCTAGTACTGAGAAGTATAAGAAATGAAGACATTTTAAATCTGTAAAAACGGATGAAATAAACTTTTTTATTCAGATTAGATATACTCTACAGCGCCAATAGGAGGGCGGCGCTGGAACGCTTCGTCTGATCAAATATGAGGAAATTAGTTCATCTTTACATTATCTTAATCATGAGGAAATTATATAATACATTTTATATGTATCTTAATCAGCATTACGTACATTATTTACATGTAACAGGTTCTCCACTTGGGCCTCGCTTACTAAAACACGGACCCACATTCACACCATCTCGTGGGACTGTAGGGAAGTTTACGAAGATAATTTCAAATTCAAAAACCTTAATTTTAATTTCACGCTTTGATTGCATGCTCCCCAAAATGGATGCACAAGGCCGTCGCCTCCTCTGTCCCTTTTCCCGCAGGAGTCTGCATACGCCTGTTCTGCCCGCAGTCTGTATTTTTGTATTTTGTATACTTCTTTAATCCCATTTGGGAAATTTGCCTTTGTATCATTGCAGCCCAGTTACAACTGGAGCAGACACGTCGTCGCCACAGTGCAGCGCCGGTCGGCCAAACTTTTATTCTGCTCTGCAGGTGGTCTCCAAGGGTCTTATAGGTCCAGACTAATTTCTGGCTATCTGAAGCTATGACCGAACAAAAGACTCCAACGTGCGATGGTCACATGAAACTTAGGTGCAGACAACGTGCCTGCAAAAACGAACTGTTGTTGATCCATGTTCGCGTTAAAGCATTTATTGAACAATTTTGTGTTGGACATTTGAAAATGAAATAGAGGCTGTGTGTCATGCTTGAGACATGACGCTGTATAATAATATTTTCCGGCCCGCGTTTGCAATGGCTGCCAGCTTTATTCGGCCATACTGAAAAAAAAAAAAAAAGGCGCAGTGCACTGCCGCAGCCGGCGTTTACATGCAGAAACCGGGCCTCGTTTGGCCGACAGGGTTGCGTGGGTTTCTCTTTTCAAAACCCTGTAACAGAAGGTTATTTTTTCAATCAACCACAAATTAATTAAAACCGGGCATTAGATAAAACGCTGCTATCTAGATGACCGTATTGAAACTTATGTGGGAAGATTCAAGATGGGAACAGGTCATTCCACTTTCTTACGGCCGCCAGATGAATTTCGCTTTGGTCCCATTAATTTTGGCCAAATTATGGCAGTCTGTTTACCTTTGCTAAACAACATTAGACACGCTTTTTTTCCGGTACCGCCGTTTAAAGGATAATTAGAAGTGACTCGCTGACAAGAGAATTGAATTGTTTAGCATATAAACATGTAACTGTCGATGACTGTCTCACTGGTGTCACCCCGGGGAGAAGTCTAACATCTTTGTGATTTACAGAGGGGCACGCAGTTTTTTAAAATGGTAAATAGAAAAGTTGGGCTGATGTTGCGGTGCACCAAACCTGTATTAACTCAGTGGGCGAGGTCTCTCTTTTCGCCAATTGACTCAAGACAGTTTTGACGCCCCTGAACTCATGAGACACACTGTTGTAGATCTTTATGTAGGGAAGATCTTTATGTAGGGAAGATCTTTATGTAGGGAAGATCTTTATGTAAGGAAGATCTTTATGTAGGGAAGATCTTTATGTAGGGAAGATCTTTATGTAAGGAAGATCTTTATGTAAGGAAGATCTTTATGTAGGGAAGATCTTTATGTAGGGAAGATCTTTATGTAGCGAAGATCGCTGCCCTTGACATTTACACCTCACTCTTCTTCTTGTTGTTTTTATTGACTGTTGTTATTTTTCTCCTTGCTTTCTTTAGTTCTTTCCTAGCCCTCAAAAGGGCTCCATAATGGGCTGCCTTCATTTTGGTCTTCCTTTTTTTCTTCTGGCTTTTTTTCCAAAAGAGACACGCTTGTTTCAGCCTCGGTCTTCCTTTTTCCTTTGTGTTTTATCTTACGCGAGGCTCTGCTATTATAATATACAACCAGAGAGTGTGTGTATAGAGAGGTTTCACTATTGGTAGATTTACACTGCGAGGCACGGAAGGCGCCGCGAAACCACTGTTAGCCTAGTATGGAGCGGAAAAGAGGCCGCTGAGGTAAACAGTACTCGCTTGTGCATTTCCACGTGGCGTAAAAGCTTACAAACGGCTCTAAATAGTTTCAATCAGCCCAAAAATATGAACAAACCACAGTAAACAGATATGGACACTATCTTTGGTGAAGACGGTCTCTTTCAATTCTTGCTTACCGCAGCGACCTAGTTTAGCGATATGGGGGAAGTGAGATCTCCCTTTAAATATTATATACTCTCTGGTACAACTTTTTGTTTTAGCTGTATTTTGACTCCGGCCCCGCCAGGACGCAAGGTCCCGTTTTACTCCTTAGTTCACATCTCAGACTAAAACCGTGACAAAACGGACTTGACCCCGTGAGCCATCAGCCTTACGCCGAAGCGGCCGGAGAAGATAAAAAGGTCGAGAGACACTCAAAAGGTGCGTCCAAATATTTATCTCCACATCAGGACACTTAAGAGAGAGATGAGGAGATGGAAGTGGGAAGGGGCAATTTCTATCCCCCCCTCTTTACCCCAAATGTACGTTTTTGGCACGCTTGACCTCACACCCACATCCCTTGTACGAACCTACGGCCATTAGAATGGAGCATGTCCGTGATAAGGCCTTGATCACATGGTATTTTGCAAAGACCATTTGACTGTTTCATCAGAAACATGTCTTTTCTTTTATCAAACAGCTTAATTTGCCCGGAAAAAGGTAAATAAAAGTCAAACTTTTTAATCCACTACAGTGACTGAAAAGCGCACATACACTTCACAGAACGGCCCCCCCCCCCCTCATCTATTTACGCTTTCAGTACGCTGGGTACACCCCCCCCCCCTTCTTCTGAACGAATGTATTTTCTTGATACGATAACCTCAAAAAGGAAAGAATTCGAGGGAGAAAGAGAGTGGAAGGTGGGGGCGTGGGAAAAAAAAGGTTAAAAAAAACATTTCTCTAAAGATTTACCAAGTGCTCATAGTTCAGATCTTTTTTTCAGTCCGGAAACTGACGCCGCGGGCATTAATCAAATAAGGGTTAAAACAAACACAAGTGCTTGACTTTTTCAGTACTGGCGGTACCTTTGGACGAACTTCCAACTAAACTGGCTGGTTTCTGTTTGTTTTTCAAAGTTCCTTTTCAGCAAAACGAGGCTATGTTATCACAGCCCAGGCCTGAATCTCTGCCAGGCCATGGGTGAGTGGGTGCTTTAAAAACCCACAGCGGCAAATGATTTTGGTTGGGCCTCAGTGCGAGTGGCATTCGGTTTGGGACCGTTCCCGTCCATGTTGAGCGATAAAATCACTGGGCCATCTCACCGGCAAAAAAATTGTCTGGTCTACAAGGGAACGAATCCATGTCGCATATTAAAAATTGGAAGGTTTTAAAACACCTGCGACACTGTTATCTAATCAATTAGTTATCTATTCAAAAATCAGGGCCGCCTGGCGGCCCAATGTGAACTAGGACCCACCTCCCCAGCACCAGAATTTTCCCCATACCCCCATATTACTTCTCTACCCAACCTATTTTTGCTGTCTACCACAAAACCAGCTTCCCCAGCCCGAGCCACCAGCACACCGCCCTGTCCACTTAAGAGCCCATGCCGAGAAATAATCGTCCCACCAGCAGGGGCGACAACAAAATAAATAAGATAAATAAAAACCAACATTATTACCTCCCCTGCCATGGGGCAGAAACCAAAAAAATTCTGATAAGTTTTTCAAAAGCGCCCCTCCTCTTCATAGTAGGGAACTCTGTCACTCTCTCCCTTTCGGTCTTTGCTATGGCCCCAGCCTACAGGGAACAAAACAAAAGAAAATGGCCAAAAAGAAAGAAAAAGTCCTATTGGGGGGTAGGATCGAGTAGTTCTTGGAAATTGGATTTTTCTCATATTTTCAAGTCCCTGGTCCTATTGGGGGGTAGGATCGAGTAGTTCTTGGAAATTGGATTTTTCTCATATTTTCAAGTCCCTGGTCCTATTGGGGGGTAGGATCGAGTACCTAGTCTTCTCGGATAAGGACGAAAAAATTCGGAGGGCCCGTGTGCACGTTGCGCACGTTAAAGATACCTTGGCAGTTGGAAATCGTAAAGAGCAGGCCGAAAGGCCGCTGCCCGGGCAAAATTGAAATCATATCATCTCTCCCCCCCCCCCCCCCCGCCAGAACAAGAAATAATAAAGCAAGTAAAGTGAGGTGTAAATGCCAAGGGCAGCGAACCTCCTAAAATAAAGACCTCAAATCTTAAAAGAAAGAAAAAGGAAGAACAAGACCGCGACCAGGATGAAGACAGCCCACCGCCCACTGGGCAGCCCCTTTGAGGGCTAAGAAAGGATGGATAAGGAGAAAAACATTCATCAATAACGAAACAAGAAAAAAAAAAAAAACCCCAACAAGAAGAGTGAAGTGTAAATGCCAAAGGCAGCGGTCCCTCCTTAAATAAAGTTCTACAATCAGGATGGCTGGATTTGATATGATAACTCAGGTACAACAGCTCTCTGTGTCTGAGGCAATCTGTGGACAGCCAATATGCACACAAAGAAAAGGAAAAACAAATGGCACGCTCATACTCTCTAGTGAAAGTTGACCTATTTGCATTGAGATTTTAAAAAGTCTGCAACTGCACTGACTTTTTTTTTTTTTCAGTGGCGGAATTAAAGAAGTGACGGCCGAAGGTTTTACGGTCCTCTGCACTTGAGGCGGTGCACTGGGCGGTGCACTGGGCGGGAACCCTCTGACGCCATGATTTTGATTAAATAAATACATGTAACACAAGAAATTTTCTTCCGTGTCGGTAGCCATTGGTTGCGGATGTTAAGGAGACGGTCGAAAATATAAATTATGTTTTTCACTTATCCTGGAGAACTCAGTCGTGTACAGATAATTGTCGATATTTCCAGTTTTCGATTTCGCCCCACATACAAAAGCACTCTTGTGCTAATCGCAGACTCATGGGTGATGGGTGCTTCTGAGTGCAAACACCGAATTACATCGGAAGTGAGCGGGTAGGGGAGGAAGCTGACAATATCAGTATAATTGGTTTTACCTTGTTATATTAAAATTAATGAGGGCCTACTGAACAGCCACAACTTACTTGTGCCTTACTTGTATGGTTTTTCATGCAAGAAAATCAGCAGAAAATCTTACATTTTTTCCACCGCAATGGTGGTTGTCATGTGGGCGACAACAACAACTTATTTTGGCACCATCCGCGATGCCAGTGCTAATGAAATTGCTCTCCGGTGCTTGTTTCATTCGTAAGTTCAGTATTTACTCGCACAGTATTAAGCAAAATAACTGAGTGTAATCTACATGGAATTCATTATCGCCAGCTCGACGTCATGTAGTTGAAGTACAAATGAGCAATGTTGAAAACCAGGCTTATTCTGACGTATGTAGTGATTAGATCAGCAGTTTTAAAAGTCTTTCATGATTACATCGGAGGGGAGGACTTCCATATGAGTTTAAACAGTAGGGATATTACATGGATGCGACTTTAGGAGAGTCCGTGAGCGGGAAGTTGCAAGGAGGGGAGTTAAGATCCACTGCTCTAGGTGGTTGTTTTTATAGTAAATGCAGGACTCGGCGATTAACACTAAGAACATGAAAGATGCGCCAGTCTAAAGTTGCGTTACTCATATGGCACTCCTTCCCATTGGAGGCCTTGCTTCTTTTATAGTTTGACACAGGCTCAAGGAGTCAGTGAGTCAGTTAGTAGCGGAAGCTCTATAACATGCAACATTTTCATCTTTATCTATTTCCAGAGCCACTCTTCTACACACACGTTCAACATGTGGAAACTGACAAGTTTTAGCATGTTTGTCACTGTTTTGTTGATGCTGACATTCCAGCGTGTTGTGAGTGACACCATCATTGACCTAAGTCATCCGTTGTCACCCAGCACCTTGTACTGGCCAGGTGTACCCAGTTTCCAGAGAAACATCATCATGAACCAAACCAACGAACATAACATTTGGTAAGTATCGTATCGAGAACACGTTCCCGCATTGTAATCTGTGAAAATAACATTTGGTGAGTATCAAATCGAAGACGTTCCCGCATTGTAATAAATGTAAATAAAATTGATGAGTGTCATACCGAAAACACAATTGATGAGTATCGTATCGATAACTTTTTCCCGCATTCGGTAAGTATCGTAGCGAAAACATGGCGTTAGTATCTTGTCAAAAATATTCACCCACAATGTAATACGTACTTGTAACAACATCCATGAAAATAATATTTTTGGTAAGTATCGCAACGAACACATTTTGGTGAGTATTATGTCGGAATTATTCACCGGCAATGTAACTAATGAAAATAACATTTGGTGGATATCTTAACGAAAACGTTTTCAGTATTGCAAACAATGTATCAAACTTTAATTGGCTGTCTCTTGTCTAGTGCGGAGAAACGCAGAAATAATTCCCTATATATTTAACATCGTTGTAATGTAATGTTCGCATTATTATAAATTAGGCAGTCGTAAAGAGAAGGAGAACCCTGCAATGTCGGCATTAGTGCCGGCACGGGTATCACTTTCATGTGTAGGAGTTTCAAGGTGAAGGTCAGTACCTAGGGAGTCGACAATGGAGCCGGAACCGTGCCCAGCACTACTAATGGGAATCAAGATACAAAAAAAAAGCACTTGGGGGGGGGGGGGTAATTCCAGATACAGGCTGCTATGAATGCATCTAGACAGATGGATAAAGATAAATTTTTCCTGATCATGCAGCAAACGAGTGACTGTTCCAGTTCAGAACGATTGCGTAAAGAAGGGTCATTTAGGATGGGGGGGGGGGGGGGAGTGGGGGGCAGTTGGAGATAAAAGACGGAGTTAAAAATTAATATCAAAGCAACGGGGCCAGAGTACACAATTTATGTCATGTCATGCGTGTATCACACAGTGTGAGGCCGACGCAAGTTTAAGAAATGTAATCAAATTTAGATTTTAGATAAAAAATAAATAATCTATATTATAAATACGTTCGCTGAATTTTTAACAAGACCCATCGCCGCTGATACCGCTCGAATTTGCTTAAAATTGTACAGGTGCCTTCCTTTTGACTTGTGGATGGTTCCTTTTTAGATTTGGAGGCTCCAAAAGGTAGGGAAGTATGTTTTTGAGTTTGCTTTGTGGCGCTGATTCCCCCCCCCCCCCCCCAAGATCCTTTTTTTTTCACAAGCAAAATGAGCCCGTGACGTTATCATTACCCAGCCAGCAACCGCCTGTAAATCCAGCGCATAGGGCTAACGTCAAGTTTGCATATTATATTATAGGTGTGACATCCATCGTTCCTAAGTAGGTTCACTGGTTACGACATCGTGCCGACCGTAATCCTACCAACCCTGCGAAGAGCTTTTATAAATCGACGTTGGACTGACGTAGGGATGTTAACTAGGTTCCTGCCGATGTGTGCATTATTGAACAAAACTGCCCAGTGCGCAGGTTACTGCCATTTCAAGTCCAGCTTCGCCTGGAATGCGGGGATGCGTTGGGCATTAACACGCAAGCTGAATACAGTAAGGCTCATCTAAAAACAAACAAACAAAATCCATAGGAACGTGCACAGTGAAACTTCCATCATAAAATATAATCACCCAGAACTAAAAAAAAACAAAAAACCACATATTGATCTCGGGCAAAGCCGGGTACCTCAGGTAGTACCGTGATAATAATAAAATTTGACAGCTATTTCTTGCGGACGAATCTGAATATTCAAAGCCTTAGATGGGAAAAGGAATCGAATGCTCCCCCCCCCCCCCCCGCCCCCGTGTGGTGTTTTGGTCCAATGCAATTTTTTGGTGATCTTTCTAGTCAATAGGTCACAAAGGTGTGAACGTCTATGACGGTGTTATTGACAACAGTGAGAAAAAAATGAGAGAGAAGGAGGAGAGAGAGAGAGAGAAGGAGGAGAGAGAGAGAGAAAGAGAGGGAGAGAAAGAAGGAAAGAAGAGAGATGGAGAGTAGGGAGGGAAGGAGGAAGTGAGAGAAAGGAGGAGAAAGAGAAGGGGAGGGGAGACAGGGAAGGAGAGGAAGGATTGAGAGAAAGAGAAGGAGGAGGAGAGAGAGAAAGAGGAGAAAAAAAGAGAAGAGAAGAGAGAGAAAGAGAGAGAGATGAAAACAGCATAACATGTTGATATGACTAAATCCCCCCCCCCCTTTCTTTTTTTCCTCCAGGATTGAAGTGGGCGTATTTACATCCGGGGAACATGGCGGCACCCATATTGATGCTCCACGCCATTTTTACAAAACTGGATACGATTTGAAAGATCTGCCTTTGGAGAATACTATTGCTGAGGGCATCACCATCGACACTTCAGCAGAGGCACGGGCAAACAGCGATTATGCCCTGACAGTAGATAAAGTATGAATAAATCAATGCATTTTTGTTTCATTGTTTTTTGGCCTGACTGAAGTCAAAATATGGCAAAAAGAAAAAGTTGTAGGTAGCAAAGCCCTGCGTAAAGAATTAACACAAAAACGATACAATAAAATGCAAACGAAAAGAGTAGACAAATCAAGACTTTTTTTTTCACCATGTTTTGGCTTTGCTTCAAGCCTTGCTGCGACCATACGGATTTTCTGTGTTGTATTTATAACATTTGGTCTGATTGAGTTGTCTGTGTGCATGTTTCTAGACTGTGTTACGGTACTCATATTTTTACAAGCTGCGAGTTGAGGTTCTCGTTCTGCAGTATGTGAGTTCCGCTAATTTTTCTTATTCCTTTATTATCATTGCTTCTATACTATCTGCATGTTGAGTTCTCCGTTCTCCAAGTACGCATTAATTCTAGTGGCTAATTAATTTTCACTTTAATTTCCACAAAACTTAGGGTGAACTCTTTGTTCTTGAAGTTACTGCATTCTTTTAAGGTAGAACTAGTGGCAAGGGTACTAAAATTAATATTTGTGAACTGATTGTCTTATAACTTGGCATGTAGTATCAAAAAGGATGAAAATTTTTGTTGATACTGAAATGTGCATAACTTATGCAAATTAGGTATCCAATATGGCTGCCGAACTGCCTAAATAACACATAAACTTTCATGCAAGCCTGTGACCTCAAATATGGACCAATTCCTTTGAAATTTTGCAGAACAATTGCTGGTAGGCTTTTGCAGGGCCCCTACTAAAATTGTTGCTTAATTTTAAAAATTGTAATGTTTACAAACTTCTTAAATTTGACTTTGCCCTGGGTGGAACAAATTGACCTCATTACATATGCATGAAGGTCATAAGTCCGAAAGTGTTGTAGTGAATTGCTTTTTTTTAGTACAAACCCTGCCTAAATACATACAGTATACACATGCCAAATTTCTTTAGATTTGCTCCAGTAGTTTTGAGATACCTTGCATGAGAGTAAGCCAATTACTCGCCAAAATGACTTTTGAAAAAATAGGCAAAAACATTAATTTCTTACCTCCCCCTTGTCAAAAATCACCTTCTATCCCATTTTATTCATCTTAATGACGCCCTGGTGTGTAGACATCTCCTCTGCAGCCTCTGTTTTGTCTATAAAGCCGTTTTTGATGGCTCTCAGCTTATTCGCATTTCAAAGCATCTTTTATAGTGTTTCAACGAAATTACACCATAGTAACCATGTAGAAACAACTCGTTACTAAGCACTTTCTATATTATGGTGGCTGTACAAAATCTCTAATTATCCTAAAATATGCGTTGTTTTTTTTAAAAAAAATAGCAAAATTAGTTAAGGGAATGGTTATACTCTGTAAAAATGTCATTATTTGAAATAGGCTATTTTTGAGATTTTCATCTAAATTCTTGCCACTAGTTCTACCTTAAACATTAGTATGGATAATTACTTTATAACCGATAATTTCATATTATAAAGTAGTAGAACAAATTGAGAACAGACTGAGGGAATCATCCGAGCAGCGGAAGAACATGCATATAACAATTACACCTGGAAGCTGTATGGTGAATTTAAATCGGTGTTTGTGAGACTTTGGGGGGAAGGGAGGCAACACCAATAACTTGATATATGGCATGGGAGACAATCTAAATTTTTATGCAAGAGGCAAAATATTTGAATTACTTCCCATGCTCGTTCACTTTCATTATATTAATTTTCACAATATTAGAATGAGTTCTTTGTATTTCAAGTTACTGGATTCTTTTATACTGGTTCTTGATGGCACATCCAATTTCATTATTTTTATTTACACGCTCTTAAAGTGAGTTCGTTGTGCTGAAACTTCAGAGTTCTCTTGCCCTCGACACCTCATTCATCTTCATCAGTTTTATCTTCCCAGAATGCGAACAAACTAAAATTAGCGATAGTATTCACTGAATAATCTAGGTCGAGGGCGGTCAGTGTTGTCACTAACTGATACTAAAATAATCTTTTGATAGACCAGTAGACCGACTGACTGACTGTGAATGATTAATTGACTAAGTGATCCTTCTCTTAACTCACTCGATCACAGACTTTCCAACTTACTCACTTACTCACTTATTCATTTATTAACACATTCAACCACTCACTCACTTTCACCCTCCTTCATTCACGCATTCACTCACCTTCACCCTCTCTCACTCACTCACTCACGCACTCAGGCATTCATCCACTGACTCATGCACTCCCTTTCTCTCCCTTTGCGTGACTCACGCACTGTCTTCTCCGCCTAAGCTAAACAAAATCACTCCTTTATTTTCTTTCCACCTCCGCAGATCCAAGAATGGGAAAAAGAGCATGGGCGTATCCCTGACAAGGCTGCGATCATTGTACGTACAGGGTGGAGCAAACGGTGGTCCGACCCTAGTTCATTCTTCAACACCAACACCCCAGATGATTTTACGTAAGGATGAAACAGTAAACAGTTGGTGGTTTAAAGTAACTTTCGGAATGCGGATAATGTTCCCTCTAAGCTGCGCGGGTTCATCAGAACGTTGCCGTGCACATGAAAATGTTGCCTCTCATTTTAATTTACAAAATACGATTGTTTTGGAATTCAAAAAAATATTTTTCCTCGAAGCATCAAAAGTTGGGCTCAGTGATTTGGAAAAACTAGAGGGAACGTTGATTATGACCTGTGTCATCTCCTAACCCAAACCATTATCCTCATGTGAACAACAAAGGTATCGTAGGTAGTTACTATGATTACTCCCATATCGTCACTGCTCCACGACAATGGCATAATGTCAGATTTATGTCAAAAGGCCGCTGACGGTTCATTGCAGTCCTGAGCTTGAGGGCTATCAGATAATACTAAAGGAAAAGAAGTGCGTCCATAGGAAAATGTAATAATCCAATAGAATCAAAATGGCAGGAACAGACCCAGTTTTTTTCTTAATAATGATCTCATCTGTGCCAAAATGACATTGGCCATTAGCGTACAGCAGTGACAATGTACAAACTTGTGGCAGTCAACAAAATAAGTACTGTGTTTAAATAATGTAATTATAAATTAATATATGATCGAAGTATGAAGACAGAAGGCATGCTTTCATGATGCAATGCTAATATGGAACACTTTTGAAGAAATCAACACCTCGGGCGTTTTTGACAGTTGTTTACTTTAGGACAGTTGTTCACTTTAGGACAGTTGTTCACTTTAGGACAGTTGTTTACGTAAGGACATTCCAAAAAGTGATTACCATTTCATGACTACTTTATTAATTATACAGTGCACATTCCTAAAGTTACGCTGGGCCCCAAATTGTGCTATATTTTATTATTATTTTTTCCCTTTCTGTGCCTGAAATGGCCGACATACCTTAATATTGATAGAGTCTTCTGTTTCTCCCTTGAAAACCCTGTCAAGGTCAACAGAAATTAAAAACTCATTGGGCTTTGCTGTGACAACATTAGTGTAACAGCTGAGGTTGTTCTAGCACGTTATAGTAGGGGGGAGTTAGTTGATCTAACTACAACCCTTTAGAAAACGAAACTATTACAGCTGTAAAATAAATAAACACGAGATCCGACGATAGATTAAATAATACTAAAGTTTAATAACTGTATAGTGAACAATAAATTACTAGGAAGACGCCAGCGAAACTAAATATCTACGCCACACAAAAGGAAACTCACTTACTCACCCCCAACCACTCACACAGGTCTATATATATAAACATTCCTACAGAAAATTCCCGAAACAAACGTTACCTTTGCCCTCGCACAAACCAACCAATCACGCATCAATACGTCATCAGGTTACATCACTCAAGGCCAAATCTGGCGTAAACATTCGTTTCCACAGTGTTATCGAATGTTCGGGAACATACTAATATTTACTGAACGAGTCAAAACACCTGACAACAAGCGAGCGAGGAAAAAAAACTACTCACTAGAAAAGAAGGTCAGGTCACGGAGTACAGTACACTCTGGCGGTTAACAATAAAATGAAAAAAGTAGTGGACACATGCTCAGCCACCAGCACAACAACAAAACCGGGGGAGGGCAAGGGGTAGCCCGCAGATGCTACACAACTCCCCAATTTAAGTTGAATATCTTTCAACTCCAAAAACATTATACAGCTTCTGCACTATCGTGAAATAATCTTATAGCACTCCCAATCTCACAAAGGTAGTTGCTAATTCTATTACAATTAATAACAATTTCAGTGTCTTCCCGAATGTCATCACAAATACAATACAATGCAGTGTACTTTGCATCACTAATACCATAACTAATACAATACCGTCATTGTGACAAACCAATAGTTAACAGTAGGCCCACTGGTCAAAATAACACAACGCCACCACTGTGGTGAAACAATGGTCAATGACACTACTACAAATCACATAAGGTGAAACGATGGCCCATCGTTTACACAATGCTTCGTGCACGAATCATAGCATATAACTTGTTGTACATAACATGGTTATCTCCAAAATGTATAACTCATACGTACAATGGCAAAAATACCAATACATACCGACCACTGGTTAGGGTCTTTCTTCATCATATTAGGTCAAAACAAGTTACAACATTGCAATATAACACAAACACTGCTTGCTCGCAGTCCCCATTTGGGTTACATTTTTCAAAAATTACACCAAGTTCCATTGGTAACTAATATGACATAGCATAAAACCAAAATGTGACTAACACACCATGACTCTCTATCAGCCATCAATTCAATATTCAATCACAGATGAACTATGTCCCCAATTACAGTACAATACTGCCGTCCTAGAAATTCATCTAGTAGGCAAAAGTATGGGTTACAATGCATTTCACTGATAGTGTACTACTTTAAAATACCCTGCTCAGGAAATCGGCACAGACATTTTCTCTGCCTTTTACGTAGTGAATCCTGAATCGATAAGACTGTAAAAATAAACTCCATCGTAATAACTTTGGACTGTCAAACTTGGCAGAGTTCAAAAACTCTAATGACCGATGGTCAGTTTGGAGCACAAACTCCTTTCCATACAAATACAAAGTAAACTTTTTTACAGCCCAAACAATAGCTAAACATTCTCGCTCTGAGACCGAATATTTTGTCTCACGAGGCAATAGCTTACGACTAGCATATGCCACAGGGTACAACTTTCCCTCGTGTTCCTGCATAAGACTAGCGCCTAATCCGCGATCTGATGCATCAGTTGCTAAGACAAACTCTTTGGAAAAATCTGGCAAACATAACACGGGTTTGGAGATAATGACATTCTTCAAAGAGGTGTACGCTTTCTCCTGCGTTTCATCCCACTGAACTATATTGGGCTGACCCTTTCTAAGTAAATCAGACAATGGTGATGCAATCGCTGAAAAGTTAGGAATAAATTCATGGTAATATCCCACTAATCCTAAGAATGCTTTCACTTCCTTCTTAGTGGTGGGTCTGGGTGCGTCTCGTACCTTACATACATTCTCTTCTAACAGGCCAATCATACCTTCTCCCACTAAGTGTCCAACAAAGTCTACTTCAGACGTTCCAATCAGACACTTCGATGGTCTTGCAGTTAATCCAGCTTGGTCCATCCTCTGCAGTAAGTCCTTGAGAGTCTTCACATGCTCGTCGAATGTCTCTGTATGAATCAGCAGGTCGTCCACATATGCTGTCACATTGTTCATTCCACGGATCAATGGCTTTACGACCCTGTTCAGCGTGGCTCCTGAGTTCATCATCCCAAAAGGCATCCGAATGAATTCATAGTGCTCGCCCATGGTGACGAACGCCGTCTTGGGAATGTCTTGCTCTCGAACTTTCACTTGCCAGTATCCCTTGCTCAGGTCAATCCGAGAGAATAATTTTCCTCTCGAGAGACTCTGAAACACTTCTGATGGCGCTGCTGTCGGATGAGGGTCGAATACTGTGATCTTGTTTAACCTCCTGTAGTCGATGCAGACTCGGTTGGATCCGTCCTTCTTCTTGACGACAACAATAGGTGAAGCATAAGCTGATGAGCTCCTTCGAATGATGCCCAGCCGTTCCATGGTGGTAAGCTCCTCCTTCAAGGACTCGCGCATAGCGTAGGGCACAGGGTATGGTCGTTGACGAACTGGTACTTCTGTCGTCAGGTCGATGCGATGTTCACCCAACTGACAGCATCCAGGGAGATTGGTGAAGACGTGCTGGTAATTCTTCACCACATCGCAGAGTTCTTGACGTTGTTCCGATGTCAGTTGCGTTCCATACTGGACATCTCTGTAGCCTTCATTCTGGTCCCAGCTTCCTAGGTCGGCAAGGTCCTCCGTCGTTCCACCGTTGTCGCCTTCCAGGTCGCAGTCCTCGATGACTGTCATGCTAGCTGACTCCACGGGTTGACTCTTGTCTATCAGGTCGTCCTCTGCCAATACAGTCTCAGCACTATCACCGCCGCCGTCCTTTATGGCGTTGACATGTTCAGGCGTGGTATCTCTCCTACTGTTGTCCATCCCACACATCTCGGTCACAATAGGTCTCGGTTCCATTGCCACTGCTGCTGCTTTTGACGTCCTTGGAATGTATCTCTTGAGGAGGTTGGCGTGCAAGGTCTTTTCTTTTGCACCCATCTTGATTCTATAGTCGTTAACACCGATAACTGAGACTACCTTATATGGTCCCTTCCATTGGACTAGGAGCTTGTTAGTGTTCGTCGGCAGTAGCACCAACACTTCATCTCCGGGGCGGAACTTCCTCTCTCGCGCCTTCCGGTCGTAGTAGGTCTTCTGTCTACCTTGAGCCTTGGAGAGTTCTTCCGTCGCTAACTTCCATGTGTCCTCCAGCCTCTCACGTAGTTCCATGACGTACTGGTAACTGGTCTTCGTTTCCGGCTCCTCTACGTCCTTGGTCCATAGTTGTCGTAAGATGTGCATGGGTCCTCTCACAGTTCTCCCATACAGCAACTCGAATGGGGCAAACTTGGTCGACTCTTGGGGAACTTCACGATATGCGAAGAGCAGCGGGTTGATGTATCTGTGCCACTGCTTGGGTTGCTCTGCGCACAGTCGTCTCAATGTTTTCTTCAGTGTGCCGTTGAATCGCTCCACCAACCCGTTGCACATAGGGTGGTAGACTGTAGTGGTCGACTGTCGAATTCCCAGTAGTCTATTCGTTTCCTTCATGACATCTGACATAAACTGGGTCCCTTGGTCGGACAAGATCTCTTCGGGCACACCCAAACGGCTGTAGATGTTCACTAAGGCTTCTGCTACCGTTTCTGCGTCGATCTTCTTCAAGGGTGTGGCTTCGGGGTAACGAGTAGCGTAGTCTATATACACCAGGATATACCGATGTCCACCTTCACTTGGGGGGTCGATAGGTCCTACTAAGTCCACGGCCACTCGCCTAAATGGTACGTCCACTACTGGCATACTCTGCAGGTGCACCTTTGGTGTCGCTCCTTTGTTCACCGTCCTCTGGCATATGTCGCATGAGCGGCAGTATCTCGCGACGTCACCTTCAATTCCAGGCCAATAAAAATTGCTCATAACTCTGTCTTTGGTTTTCTTCACGCCGAGGTGTCCTCCGACGATCGAGTCGTGGGCTACACTCAGTACATACTCTCTCAGTTTCTCGGGTAGTACCACTTGCCTTATAACCGTCGCCTGTCTCAGGTCCTTGTAGATCCGGTACAGTACTCCTCCATGTTTCTCAAAATGAACAGATTTATTGCCTCTATTAGTTGGGATCTTCTTCTGCTCTAACTTCCTAATGACTTCGTCTTCTTCTTGGAGTCGGATAAGTTCCTCTCTATCCACTCCCGCGTGCCGTTCTGCCCTCGGCACCTTCAGCGACGTAGACCGGTCCTTCCTCTTCTCCTGGGCCCTCGTGGTCACCGCTCCTACCATCACCTCAGTATCAGGGTCGTACGGATCCTTCGCTCCGTCCACGTTCCCGACTACTAGGTCGCAGATGGTCTCCGGGAGACACAGCGCCGTCACTTTGCCCGTCAGGTAAGGCGTCTTCACGTCGATAACGGCTTCCTCCGCCGCTAGCAAGGAGTTATCGATGCTCGCGATAAGTTTCTTCCCACCGGTGAGCTGTCCGTCGTCCACCAGTGCTCGCCGCACCACTACACCTTCACAGCCGGTATCTCTTAGGACATCTACCGCTCGATTTCCAATCAAGCCCTTCATCACTGGTAACTTCAGCTTCTCCACGGTCCTTCCGTCACTGCATCCTCCGCACGTAACAGGCACCGCTAACTGTAGCTTCCCGTCCTTCATTACCGCTTGAACGTTGATGCTGGTGTCAGCCGTCGTCGCATCCTGTCTCGACGACTCGTCCGCCGCTATCACTACGGCCGCCGCCGCCTTGTTCGGCTTGCCTCGTCCCATATCCTTCTGGGCTGGACACATCCTCCGAACGTGGCCTGGCTTTCCACAAAGGTAACATTTCAACTCACCTTTGTCGTTTAACTTTGCACGACACTCCGTCGCCTTGTGTCCCGGCCTCTGGCACCTATGGCAGACCTGTGGGCTTCTGTCTCCGTTGGGCCTCTGTCGCACTGGCCGGCTCTGCAGTCTGGCGCTCCCGCTGAGCGTCCGGTTCCTCGCTACCAGGTACGCCTCCGCGGAATCTGCGATGTCCTGTAGCGTCTTTGTTTTCCTCTCCCTCACATGGGTTGCAAGGTCTGGTGGGCAGGCATCCATGAATTGCTCTCTGACGAACAGATCTCTCACTCCTTCGTAGGTCTCCTCCGTCTTCGACAGCTTTATCCACCTCTCTAGATAGGTCTTGATCCTGGTCAAAAACATTCCAACATCTTCTCCATCTTCAGGCTTACCTTGTCTGAACATGAGTCTGTATCCGTCCTCTGACAGGTTGTACCTCTTCTGCAACGCTTCCTTGACCTTGTCGTAGTCCTTCGCTTCGTCGATCGGTAGTCTGCAGAAGCACTCCAAAGCTCTCCCGGTCAGCAGGGCAGACAGTGATGTCGTCCAGGTGGATCTGGGCCATTCAGCTGTCTCAGCAAACCTCTCAAACCGCAGCAACCAGCTATCCAGATCGTCCTTCTTGTCCTGAAATGCAGGTAGCTTGGGTCTCTTGGAACTGGCGTGGTCGCTGGTCCCCTGCGTCGACTCGCCTCCACGCTGATGGCGGATCCTCTCCATCTCCAGCTCGTGTTGTCGTTGAGCCTCCTTCTCTTGAGCCTCTATCTTCAGTTGCTCCATGCGATCTTGCCTCTCTCTCTCCATCTTCAGTTGCTCCATGCGCTCTTGCCTCTCTCTCTCTCTTTCCTCCCTTAGGCCGTCACGGATGTAATCCTGTCTCTCCTTCCCAGTGAGCTCCAAGGCGTCTGCTTCCTGGCTAAGCCTTCCAATAGCCTCTGACATGTTGTAGATAGCTTGTCGATGATATTCTACAATAAACTATGTAAATAAATCTAGTAATTTTGATTTGGTCCGTTCGAATCTGGTCGGATCCCGGACGAGCCCCCAATATGTAACAGCTGAGGTTGTTCTAGCACGTTATAGTAGGGGGGAGTTAGTTGATCTAACTACAACCCTTTAGAAAACGAAACTATTACAGCTGTAAAATAAATAAACACGAGATCCGACGATAGATTAAATAATACTAAAGTTTAATAACTGTATAGTGAACAATAAATTACTAGGAAGACGCCAGCGAAACTAAATATCTACGCCACACAAAAGGAAACTCACTTACTCACCCCCAACCACTCACACAGGTCTATATATATAAACATTCCTACGGAAAATTCCCGAAACAAACGTTACCTTTGCCCTCGCACAAACCAACCAATCACGCATCAATACGTCATCAGGTTACATCACTCAAGGCCAAATCTGGCGTAAACATTCGTTTCCACAGTGTTATCGAATGTTCGGGAACATACTAATATTTACTGAACGAGTCAAAACACCTGACAACAAGCGAGCGAGGAAAAAAAACTACTCACTAGAAAAGAAGGTCAGGTCACGGAGTACAGTACACTCTGGCGGTTAACAATAAAATGAAAAAAGTAGTGGACACATGCTCAGCCACCAGCACAACAACAAAACCGGGGGAGGGCAAGGGGTAGCCCGCAGATGCTACAATTAGTATGGATAATTACTTTAGGGGACAAGGTGGTCTAGAGGCAAGGTGCTCGCCTCTCATGCCAAGGGTCCCGGGTTCTAAACCCGGGCAGTGCAGGCATGTTGGAAAGTGGATTTTTCTCATATTTTCAGGTCCCTGGTCCTATTGGGGGGTAGGATCGAGTAGTTCTTGGAAATTGGATTTTTCTCATATTTTCAAGTCCCTGGTCCTATTGGGGGGTAGGATCGAGTACCTAGTCTTCTCGGATAAGGACGAAAAAATTCGGAGGGCCCGTGTGCACGTTGCGCACGTTAAAGATACCTTGGCAGTTGGAAATCGTAAAGAGCAGGCCGAAAGGCCGCTGCCCGGGCAAAATTGAAATTAATAGATTAAAAATTTATCCATATCATCTCCCCCCCCCCCCTCCCCCGCCAGAACAAGAAATAATAAAACAAGTAAAGTGAGGTGTAAATGCCAAGGGCAGCGAACCTCCTAAAATAAAGACCTCAAATGGATAATTACTTTATAACCGATAATTTCATATTTTAAAGTAGTAGAACAAATTGAGAACAGACTGAGGGAATCATCCGAGCAGCGGAAGAACATGCATCTAACAATTACACCTGGAAGCTGTATGGTGGATCTAAATCGGTGTTTGTGAGACTTTGGGGGGAAGGGAGGCAACACCAATAACTTGATATATGGCATGGGAGACAATCTAAATTTTTATGCAAGAGGCAAAATATTGAATTACTTCCCATGCTATGTAATCTTCGAAAACGAAAGACTTATTTCTGTATTGTATTATTTAAGATTAATTTTAGTGTTCCTATCTATCTATCTATCTATCTATCTATCTATCTATCTATCTATCTATCTATCTATCTGTCTGTCGTCTGAGTGCCATCTGTCTGTCTGTCGTCAGTTGCCTGTCTGTCTGTCTATTGGCCTGTTTGTCTGTCAAAGCCCTGTCCGTTTGTCACACCATCATGTCCCTCCCCTCCCATCTTCCTTCATTGTCTCATAATTGTCCTGATATTTACAACTCTGTTACAACAAACTCACTCTTTATCCCTCCATGCAGCACATTTCATTTCCCGATCGTTTCGGTGGAGGCAGCCCGCTGGTTACTGCAGAACCGCTCCATGAAGATGTTAGGACTGGATGTCCCAGCCCCGGACGGACCCCGCGACAGCACCTACCCCGTCCACGTCACCCTTCTGTCCAGAAACGTCATCATCCTTGAGAACATGATGATTCCGGACTCTCTTCCGGCCCGTGGGTTCCGCGTGCACGCTTCACCCCTCAGAATCGAGGGCGGCACCGGAGCCCAGACTCGTATTTACGCTATGATACTTGAAGATGGCGGTAACAATGGTTTTAGTCTTTGTCAGCAATGTCACTGGTTCTCCTTATTTCTCCTTGCAATCATCTCTTTGTTTATGGGCTGGCGTTGAGCAGAAAACAAAAACTACCCTCAAACAGGATTAACCCTTTGAGAATGCCGATAGCATATTGTCATGAATAATCTTTTGTATGTCGGTTGTGAATTTGTCCAACACAATTACACATTTTTTAGACATTTGGTAAATTTTGCTTTAGAAGTTCTCATTTACCATTTGGAATCAAAGGTAAAAATCAAAATCAAAAGTAACAAGGATGATAAAAATCATAGCAATTTTGCTTCGGTTTGAAAAGGTTAAAGGATAGTTTGTTTAATTTATCACTGTCAGTGTCATTCCCCCCCTTCCCCACCCCACTCTCTCCAATTTTCTCCCTCCACCATTTAAACCTCTGTCACTGATGTGAAAATGACAAATGTGCCCACAGGCAACCTCCCTCCCCCTGCAAATTCATATGCATGTTCCTGTACTTTGGACATAATGACAAATGAAGCATATGGTTTCTTCCATTGTTATCTTCTCTGGGATTTGCATGGGCTCACGAAAACAGCTTATTCACCAGAGTAAATGTATGTACATCATGGGTCCAAAATTTAAAAAAAAAACACTGATGTCAGAACATGTTTTGAAAACGATGTAGATACAAGTAACTTGTTCATTAATTTCACTTCGGCTACAATCGAAATTTTTTCTTCTGCCACTTCCAGTGGTGACAGCAAACTACCAACTTTTTAAAGTTACTAGCTGAGTTACCCGGCCCTGCCCGGGAGAAATATCTTTATCTAGAAAACAACACCCACAATCGGCACACAGATTATGTAGATCTAGGTAGAAAACAACTGACAACTGGTACAGTAACACCCGCATGGCCCGTGCATAAGGCAGACGGAACAGAAACGCATGCCTTCTAACTTTGAAACGCAACCGGAAGTTTAAATTCGAAACAAAACAAAGGCAGGAGGGAGGCCATCATTGTTGAGGAGAAAGCATTATTCGATGTTTTTAGGCCCATTTTCTTTTATAACAAAATTACGATACTTCGCGTTCATGTCAAAGGAATAGACACAGTTGCAAAAAGAACTATCTTTCACATGTAACTTTTTCAGGTCTGGGCATTTCTTCCTCGCAGCAGTGAATTTTTTTTCCTTGCTGTTTTTTTATATAGATTATTTAGTAACTATTCCACAGTAAAAAATCCACAATGTCTTTTAAAGTTAGACTGATTACAACGAAGGAGGCCTGATAAAAATGTGAATCGTTTTATGCGTAAATGATTTGTGTGTTTTTTTTTTACAGAACTGTATACAGTAACATATAGTGATTCAGTTGAGACTGCTTTTAGGAGTACGCAGTGAAATCAAACACTTACTTGCTTTACATTCCCAATTTCCTGCCCCTTTTGTTCATCTTTACCATTCTTCTCCATAGCTCCATGCTCCACCTCCTTATCACTATTTTTTCTCAACTTTCTCTCTGTCACTCTCTGTCTCTGTCTGTCTGTCTGTCTCTCTTTGTTATTTTGGTCATTTTCAACCTCCTTAGTCCCTCCTTTTTTTTTTTGCTCTCTCTCTCTCTCTCTCTCTCTCTCTCTCTCTCTCTCTCTCTCTCTCTCTCTCTCTCTCTCTCTCTCTCTCTGTCCTTCTCTTCCAATTCGCTTCTTTTCCTCTTGCCTTTTTCATGTCCAATGTTTCTGCTGGTAGAACTGAACATTATTTGAGCTTCATATAAATCCTCATGCCTAATTGTTTTTTTGTTATTGATTGAACGATTACCCTTAGGATCGTGCCCAAATGCAGGTATTTATAAAAATCACATGAATTTGGTTACTGATCCGGAGATGAAAGGCATCGACAAGGCCGTGTTTAAAATTGTTGTCACTTTTAATGTTTTGTGATGTTTATAAATGTGGTACAAAACAATTAACAACATTGCAAATCTTCACTGTCAATGGTAAAGCAGTTGTCTTAAAACCAACAGACCTTTTCATATTCGTTGGTAATTGAATAGAGTTATCTTTTTACATTGTTGATAATACAATTATGAGGACCTCAAGAAATGCCATTTCCTAATATATGTATAATATATAGATAATAATATTATGCACTATTTTTGGTTCGTAGCGAATATACATCTACTTCTGGTGTTGACAACAGGGTGTACCTTCATATCGGTTTTATTTTTATGTTCTATTTTTACATTTTTTTTCTTTGTTCTTTTTTTTTCCCACACTATATGGGGCCCCAGTGTTGCCCTGGATAAACTGTTTCAGTTCTGGATGTTTGTGACGGATTTGCTTCACTTTCCCCGTTCCCTTAGTTTATTTTGTCGTTTATCTGCTTGCGTTTGGATACCTCTTATTGCATTCCTCTTGTGTGTTAATGGCCTGCGCACCACGTCAGCATTTGAGGCAGGAAAATAGCAGTAATCTGCGCTCTAGGTGGTTTGTTTTACCAACAATGGGAGCGATTAAGAAGGAGATAGAGAGAGTGGTCTATGTGTAGTGGATGATCCAGTAAGAAGCAGTGCAGTAAGATAAGATGAGAATTTTCTTATTCCCAGGAGGGACACCCAATTTACCCAAGGACCAATTCACTTTAAAAGTAAATTCAGTTTATGTATATAAAAAGAATATTTAACTCACAATAACAGACTCCAACCACCAAGTCGGCCACAAAGCCGAAGATTCACAACAAAAAGGACAACTCTTATTTTAAATTGCAAAATGTAATGCTTTTCTTAGGTCCCTTCATCCGAATTTTAGTTGGGATATTACAGTATAGTAATAATAATATGCAGTTTTTGTTCATGCACATTATTTCAGTTTAGCCCGTTGGACATGAAGACCACAGAGAAACAACCATAGTTGCGAAGGTTACTTTCGCCTAAATCTCCCCATTTATTCGAGTTCGAATAATGGGAAATTTAAGCAAAAAACTCCCCCTTAGTCAAGGGGAGATTTTTTTTCGCTTAAATCTCCCCTTTATTCAAGTTTGAATAAAAAGGAGATTAAAGTGAAAAATCTTCCCTTCATAATAAATACATATTTTATAATTTCTTTGAATAAAGGGGATCCGGAAGATTTAGGCAAAAATCACTTTCTGCCTTTACTCAAACTTGGTTCATCAGCCTCGTCAGTGTGTAACCAAAGTTTGGAAAAAAAGAGCTGCAGTTATAAAATAGTAAATTCTCCTTTCAGTTGGAAGGGGGAAGTTTGTGGTCTTGAAAACTTTATACATCGATTTTCTCAGTTTTACATTTTTGTGACTGTGGTTGTCTTTGTCCTATGGCCTGCATCTGTAATGTGTATGTGCGTTTGTAAAGTGCACATTACTCATATTATTATGTATGTATGATTATATTTTCTATACACATCCTGTAATTGTAACCGAGTCGATAAATAATTAAACAGATATTATACCATTGTTCAAATTCTTGTAATTTTTTTTACTTATCCCTGTATGGCCTTGAGTTAGCACAAATGAGATCTGTCCTCAAACAATCACAGTCTAAGTCAAATTTCGCCTGGATGGCCACATATTTGGCTGTGGGTATTTTCTATACAGCCAAAGAACAAAATTCTATTTCATGCTTTTTCAGCTTGGGAAATGTAGCCAATCTCTCTCTCTCCCCTTAAAAAAAAGTGTAAATGTGTCCCAGTTTTGTTAGTTCTGGAAATACTTTTTCCTGCATTGATCCCTTTCGGACTTCTTCTTCTTCTTTAAGCCTCTTGATTCCTTAAGGAACATAGGGTCGCAACAACACTCCTCCAATGCATGCGGTTCTGGCAGGTCCTTAGCTCGGTCCACGTCATTCCGGCTGCCTTCACCTCAGCACCGATACTCCTGCGCCAAGTCTATTTTGGCCGGCCCCCTTTCGGACTGATACTACCAAATGTCATAACAGTTGTACAATGCTGGCTATCGGGTTTTAATTTCAATTCCCTTTCCTTCCCCCTTCACAGAAATCCGTGAAATACACCAAAAGACACAAACCAATCTTCACCTCTCACATGACAATAAAAAGAAAAAGACGAATAGCTTTCATTTCACGGCTTTTAATTCGTCTACACTCAACCATTGGCAAACACTAGGAAAATGTGAAACAACTGTACAAACTTCTATGTTAGTGCACTCTGTCAGGTGACAAGCAGTAGATTCAATTTTTTTTTGGCTGTTTGTATAATTCGAAATGAATACTCTACTGGAAGTGACCAGTTTCACATTATACTTAATTTCACAAACTTTTAGTCTACAGCAAGTATTTTACATTTACAACTATCAGTATTATGCATAAATAAATGCTGACCATTTTTCTTAGCGCAGACATTTACTGGTACCTGGTACTTTGCAACAAGGAACTGCATCAGTTATGTTTTTTTTCTGATTTATTTGAATGCATATTTTCATTCTTTAAAATTACAAGATGGAGGATGTTTACATAATACAAATATAGTTGCCTCATTGTTACAAACCTGAAAACAGCTCACAATATGTATATGGACAATTAAGTTCTGAAAATAGAACCATTGCCGGTAGATTATAAGGGAAAGATTTCATCTTTACGACTAGAATTTTCATAGCAAAAGAATGCACCAACAGATATCATTTGCTCCAAACACATAGTGCTCCCAGTAACCAGATCTGAACAGAATGCTGGAATGGAAAATCTAAGTGGGTAAGCCAACCTGAATTCTCATTAAGGCTTTTATTTTGTTAACTTACTGATTTCATTGACATCAACTTTTACTACTAGAAACAAATTTGTAAGGGGAGTTTTGAGCTTAAGTTTAATGATTTACAATAAACAAATAAATAAAATTTACTGATTCAACATGGATTGTTTCATGGCTGTCAACTTCTGATCAAGCAACTGAGCCCAAATGTTAAAAAAAAAAACAAGTTTTGCAGTATGCATCCTATTGACCATAAAACGTAGTTCGTCATGAGGGGTGATTTAAGTTAGCATGTTTTACAGAGTCAAAATTGGGCAAAAAGAAAAGTTTGTATGTTGCGAAGCCCCGCGTGAGAAATAAAACCCAAACAATACAAAGCAAACTAAAGAGAAGACAAAAAATACACAAATTTTCGGCTTTCGCCTTTGTCAAGTGAAAAAAACGAACAATAAAAGACTTCAACAGGAACGAAGTGAACCAGTTTACTTAGCTGCGAGTTCTTGCTTCGTTAGCAGCACCAAAGCACGTCCGTCCGCCAAAAGCATGGAAGCAGGAAGTGACGCCATTGGTTAGTAACCAAGATGAAGGCGCCATATAGTGCCTCAGGGCACAAGACATGGATGGTGCGCAATGTCAGGAGTCGCAGTAAATGAAAAGAAAAAGAAAAAGAGATTAAAAAAAAAAATATATATATATATATATATATAAATAAATAAATAAATAAATAAATAAATAAATAAATAAATAAATGAAAGAAAATGATAATAATAAAGAAATTTATATATATATATATATTGATATTAGCAACAGTGGAATTATCGAAGGCAATGTTGGACATTGATGCCATGGGGAGTGATAGTGCCGAGCTGGAAAATTAATCGTTGTTCGGTCTCAAAGCGTACATCAGCGCCTGCGTGACAAGATTTGAGCCCCAGAATTTGAATGTCGTTGGATGGCTCATGGTCTTGTCGATTAAAATGGACAGAAACAGGCTTTCCATTTCGATTTTCAATGTCACGGAGGTGCTCCCGAAACCGAGTGTGAAGCTGACGTCCCGTTTCACCAATGTACAACATATGGCACCTGGCACAGCGGATAGCGTACACCAGATTGCGACTATGGCAAGTGAAGCCTTCCTTAATGCTGAACGTCGACAAAGGGCATTCGATGGAAGACGCTTGAAGGACATGTGTGCACGTCTTGCAACGAGAATTACCACACGGTTTAGTACCGAATGAGCCTGCTCCGGACCAAAATGTCTTTTAAGTTTTTGGATCGTCTATATACCAGCAGAGGAGGTGTTGCATCAAGCATGTCATTGAGGCTCTGGTCAGCCTTCAAGATAGAGAGATTTCTAAGGAGGACTTGCTTAATAGGAAAAGACTGGGGGTGATAAGTGAAAACTAGTTTGATACGATTATCTTCCCTCCTTTGTCTGGGAGTGAGGGCATCCAGCCTACTGATATCACGGGCCCTCGACCAGGTTTTATCCAGAACATGTTCTGGATAACCTCTAAGACGAAAAAATTCTAACATCCTCTTGCCTTCAGTGGCAAAGTCTGCATCCGATTGGCAAAGACGACGCAAACGGAGCAATTGCGAAAAGGGAATGGCATCCTTGCAAGAACGCGGGTGAGAAGAACCATAATGTAAGTACGTACGGCTGTCCGTGTCCTTATAATGCACCGATGTGGACAGTCCCGTGGGTGTCAATGAGACCTTGATGTCCAAAAAGTCGATGGAATCGGTAGAAATATGGGAGGTGTATTTGATGGATGGATAAAAGTCGTTGACAAAGGACAAGTAAGCCTCTAATTCAGATTGGGACATAGAGGTCACTCCAAAACCATCGTCAATGTATCTCATATACACCTCTGGTTGACGGCCAGTGTAAGCACTCTTGATAAGAGATTCCAGGTACCCCATAAACAGGCAAGCATAGCTAGGGCCCATTTTTGTACCCATGGCGACACCACTGATTTGATCAAAGAATTCCCCATTAAACTCAAAAGAGTTAAGGGTAAGTACAAGTTCCGTGAGTCGGAGGAGGGTGTGGGTACTAGGATATTTGTCAAGCCTACGGTCCAGAAAATACTGAACGGCTCTCAGTCCATCAACATGAGGTATGGAAGTATACAGAGAACTGACATCCATCAGGAAAAGAAGTTTAGTAGTGGTGTCAGTGAAATGCGTTTGCTGAAATATGTTAAGAGCATCATTAGTATCCTTAACATATGTAGGAAGTTGTGTGACAAGAGGCTGGAATACACTATCCAGGAATTGAGAAATCTTTTCGGTGGGGCAAGAACAGGCCGAAACAATGGGTCTTCCTGGATTACCAATCTTGTGAATTTTTGGAAGCTAGTAGAATGTGGGCGAACCCAACTGGCTAGGATGAAATGAAAGGTGGAGGGCAGAACGGGGTAGTTCTTTCTGATGAACTAGATCAGTCAGAGTATGTTTGACCATGTCATTGTAAGGTAACGTGCCGTCATTGGCACGCCTGGCGTAAAAAGTATGATTTTGAAGTTGTTTCTCCCCTTCCTGGATATATAGGTCTTTACGCCAGACAACAACAGCTCCACCTTTGTCAGCCGGTTTTATGATGATGTCCTCTCTGTTTTTCAATTCTTGTAAAGCACGTCTCTCAGATGCTGTTAAATTGAAACGACGAATTTTGCGTTGTGGTAGGCGTTTGATGTCATTCCAACATTTATTGACATACAGGTCAAGAACTGGAGATTCACCTGTGTTGGGGGTCCAGTCAGACTTCCGCGTAGCATATTTTGTAAACATATCATCATCATGACGTTGTGAGCTATGATTCATGAAATGGTATTGCAATCGAAGGCGACGGAAGTAAGATTGCACATCTCTAAGTGATTGGTATTTGTCATATTTCTGTTGGACAGGAATAAATTTGTGGTTTTTATGATGTTTTACAGAGTCTGATTTGCATACTTTATGTATTATACCTACCTGCATAGCACATACTGCCAGCATAGCTTTTCTCAAACTCTGGTCACTGAGTGGCATTCAGTGGCACAAAGTCTGAACGATTTAGTATACTGTGCTTTAAACTGCAGGTGCCTTGACTCACTGGACTGAGCTTGAGTCCTGTTTGTATCATACTTACCTGTAAATCACACACTGCCAGCACAAACTTTCCTCGAACTGGTCACTGAGTGGCATTCAATGGCACAAAGTCTGGATGATTTTTTATTGTATGCTTTAACACTTAAACTGCAGGTGGCTTGACCCACTGTGGCACGTACATGGAGTGGGCCTGGGTCCTGTATACATTATACCTGAATTAGTACCTGTATTGCACACACTTGGCTAGCACAACTTTTCCCCAACTTTGGTCACCGAGTGGCCTTCAGTGGCACAAAGTCTGGATGATTTAGTATTTAATTATTGTACTTTAAACTTTAAACTTCCGGGGGGGGGGGGGTAAAGAAAAATCACCCTAAATCCGTGAGTACTTTCAGGGCCGGATCTAGGCCTGCGGAGGGGGGGGGGGACTTCAGGTTCGGTGGGCTCCTCTTACTTTACCAGACACCGAAATTAAAATACACTGCAAATCAGCAAAATTGTATCCATGAAAGTTCGTTTCGTTCTTGTAGCTGTAACCGATACGTTATACATACATGGAACGATTAAAACACATTTGTAGTAAAATACATGCTAGCAAAACTTCAAGTGGGTTTTTAGGTAAGACAAATTACAAAGGACATCAAAACCAGCTAGCCCTAGCGAAATCTGACACATGGGGTAGATGTTAAGTCTGTATGTATATGAATGATATTATTCTTATGGAGATCCATTAATTACGACATCACCCCGACGCTGGTTTGATATAGGGAATGCACCACTACGGTAGTCCTACCAACACTACGGAAATCTATATACATTATAAATTCAGTTGTTCCGTGCGTATCTCCACAAAAACCTCCTCTCCCGCCATTTACACTTTTCATAGGTGGGGGGCACTCCCCCACCCCCAGTTCCCCGCCCCCCTCTCTCGCTTACATAGATCTACATCACAGTTTCTCAAGGCAGGGTACATGCTGCACCTGGTAGTAGGCCCGGTAGTATTTTGGACGGGCGTGGTACTTCAGAATGGGGGCGTTGGGATTTTCCATAGAAATGTGAATTTCAAAGTGTATTTTAACTCAGACAGACTAGATAGACTGTTGTTTGTTTATAGCGTGTTGGTGGTTTCCTTGTTTACCTCTGATTCAAACATCGAACTTCACAGATGCACAACTTTGATACTCGTAAGCGAATAAAACTTGAAGTTTTCAACTAAAACTTCTATTGAATGTAGCTCTAGACCGGCAGGCACCACAGACTAATAAAATACCCAGGCTGGATGATCCCATTGTGTGACGTCACAAAACAG